>MDSB01000003.1:552006-630633 GCA_001754015.1 Brettanomyces anomalus
CAACAACAACAACAACAACAACAGCAGGAATATCTCGCTGCTCAGAGATACACTCCTCATAGTTATACTGCAGGAGGAGGTCACAAAGTGATCCACACTCCGTTCAATGTTGTCGGATACCAATTTCTGCCATATGTTCAGGCAACCTCCTCGCAGGCGTTTATCTACCCAAGCAGCAAGGAGAGAGCAATCCAGAAGTTTGCACGTAAGAACTATGAAAAGGCAGACATGGAGAACTACAAGAAGTTTTACCAGGGTCTGCAGAAACAGAACTACTTCGAGGTTCCCCAGGAAGATGCGATGATAACTCCTGAGCAGCTTGAAAAGGAGAAGGAGGGTGGATTGGACGAACCAAGCCCGATGATGTGGTTCAAAGCACCTCCGCAGTTCATTCCGAACCGAATCCTCAACTGTGGCCTACCGGACGAAAGCGACAGCATAGACTCGTTGAATCCAATCGTGAAAAAGAGGAAGGTCAACCCAAGGGTGAAGGCCATCAAGTTGGGACACAGTTCGAAGTACTTGGCATGGAAGTTGAAGGCCAAAATTGCCGCTGAGGCAAGTGAGTGATTGACTTAATCGGCTAACTACATAGTTTGTAAAATAATGTAATAATAATATTATCTCGTTTCAAAGCAGAAAAGCGTACTTACAGTCACTATAACAACACGTTTAAATAAAGAAGTAAACTCTTTCCTATTCCATTTTACATGTATGGAGAAACTCCCATACCCAAAGAAGACAATTTATTTAGTAGATGCTAGTGATATCGTCCATTCAATCAAAGATTCCCCAGTACTGTTCGCAGTTCTCGGAACCTGGCTGCTTCCACAAGTCGTTGAAGGCAGTGAAGAAGATAACCTGGTCAGGAACAGTCTCGGCGATAGACTTGATACAAGCGAGCTGGTTAGCTGAGGATGGAACACCTTTACTTCCGTAGGTGTCTCCCTTGGTTGGCCATCCAGTTTCAGTGATGAGAACGCTCTTAGAGCCACCGCAAGCACTCTTAACGTTAGAAATCTGCTCCTGAAGCCAAGATCCTGCGTCCGATGCATCGACATTTCCGTCCCAGTAGGCGTGGGAGTTGGCAGCGATGAAGTCAGTGGCTTCGCAAAGCTCGTTGTTGTTCTCGTAGGCTGGAATGGTGTCGACAGTGACAACGCTTCCAGAGTAACCTTGGTTTTGCAACTCACTTCTTCCGGAAGAAACAGCTGAGGCAACCTCAGAAGCGGAGTAAGTACCGGAGTTGACCCACTCGTTACCAACGGCAACGGCGTAGATTCCGTCCCAGCCCTGGCTCGAAGCCTTCACCTGGGTGGCCAAAGTGTTGATGTCTGTGGAAAGCGAGTCCATGTAGTAAAGACCGGCAAAGATCTTCTGGTTAGAGCCCATGGATCCCATAATAGCGGAAACACAGCTGCAGTCTGGTGCGTAAACACGGATGATGTCGAAGTCGGAAAGCTCCTTGATATCACTCTGAATAGTGCTCTCTGACTTGCACGAACCCGAGTCTGTGTATGGGGAGTATGTGATACCCTTACCCTGACCGGCGTAGTATTCAACAGTACCCTCCTCGTATGAAGAGGAGGAAGAGCTGCTGCCACTTGAAGATGACGAAGCCGATGCTGCTGCTGCAGATGATGACGAAGCAACGTATGACTGTGCAGCGGCCTCGGTTGATGAGGTTGCAACGGTCTGCAAAGTTGTTGGGATGGCACCCTGAGTGACGGTAACAATGACGGTGTCAATTGCAGCTGCGGCTTCTCTTTTTTGATAATCGCGTTTGGCAGGGGTAGCGGCAACACCAGTTGCAATTACAGCTGCGGCTTCTCTTTTCTGATAAACGCGTTCGGCAGGGGTGGCAACAACAGTTTCAATTGGAGTTGCCACTTCAGATCCTCTTTTCTGATGTTGATGGTGAACGTGTTGGGCACCCAAAGGTTGGGCGGCGGTGATGCCTGATAATGCCAAGAGAGTGTAGGCTAGTGTGGTAAGCATATTGAGCGAACGATCGTGAGTAAGTTGAGAGATAAAGGAGTGACTACTACTTGCTGATCGCACTAGGTTCTTAAGGATGGTAAGAGAGAAAGTGAAAAAGACGGAAAAAAAAAGGCAAGATTAGACGATGATTTCACGTAAAGGCATCTCTCTCTTTATATATTGGAAGTCAGCTATGGGACAAATTTGTGTTTCATCGTTTCAGAAAGACGAAATTAATTCACGAACGAATTAGCTGAAAGGAGGAATGCAAAAATATTTACCCAAGGATTTGATTGTTTCGTGTTTTTTTTCTCTCATTCCATTCTAACTCCTGTGGGACTATAGAAATCATTTCTAAGGTGCTTCTATTGTTATTTCTACTTCGCCCCTGTTTATGTTACCCACCTGGAAAATCATCCTGGCTCAAATTCCAATGCGAGCGACGTCACTTTTTCCACGTGTGATTGTTTCAGGTGAGAAGCAGACGAATTTTCATTGTGTTTAGATTTCTCTTGGCGAACGCGGTTTGTTAGTTTTCTTTCAATTTGTCCACGTTCCTGTTTTCAGGTATATTTACTCATTTTTTTTGTTGTTGTTCTAGACGCGTTTCAGCTGTATTTTTTCTTTTCCTTCGTTTCGTTCGATTTGTTTCTCCTTGGTCACGGTGAAAGAAAGTTATATAAAAAGCTACTAGTCGGCTCTCGTTGCTGTTTCCGAGTCTCTGGCCCATCTCCTCGGCAGAGAACCTCTCTATCTGCTGTATCATCGTGAATCAAGTTTGAGAAGACGTTTTACATGAGAACAATATGGTAGTGTAGCACTGACAGTACGTGGATATCCACTAAAAATTCAAAGTCTTGCCATAAATGGCAGTGAAATCAGATGAGCACTTGGGTATTTTAGAAAAATTACGTATGTTGCTGGTAATTTGTTACTGTCCATCTGGAATTATATGTATCACGTCTTTACTAATTTGCTTCCCGTGGTGCATTGGTTGACTTTGTAAATTTCCTCAAAGGCTCTAAAATGTCATACCTTCAAGCGGCCTCTATGCCGATCTCTTCAACGTGGCCTTTCTGCTTTCTGTAATGCTATAGTGTGATGTATTCTTTTTTTTTCATCTCGAGCTTTAATTCCAGCGGTGCAGCAAAATTCCAAAGGGGTGGAAATTCTGCGGATTGGAATTCAAGTTGACAAAAAAATAAAAAATAAAAAATAAAAAATAAAAAATAAAAAATTGGAGAACTGATAAAGTTCTTTATTACATGCCAGTCAGTACACTACTTCCGCGCTAAACTATTTAGTATTATATGGAGAGTCCACAAGTGAGAAACCGAGTAACAATGGCTATCGGCAACTAAAGGAATGAACACGGATTTCCAGAATTCCAGTATTACTGGTCTCGGTCCAATAATTCGCTCATTTGGTGATATTGTTACTTGAACGTATGCTGATATCTTACCCCATTGGTACAAGTATTACCTGCATATTGGTTCTTCGTACAACAATCAAGCGGTAAAGTTTAATGAATGTATTGACCAGCACACAGGTGGGGTATAGAACATAGGGCATCTGATGAGATCTGGTGTTTGGGGCACGGTTAGTTTCACCCAATATATCATATGGCTTGCTTAGAGCACACAATTTTGACGGCTACTGTTTTCTTAGGCTCTAAATAAACAAGCGTGCTTACCTCATAATGGGAAGTTAACCACACAGACATTCCCCAGTACCGCGTTTCACTAGTGCAGTTTAAAAATGAAGGAAATCAAGGCTATCCCTTTCATCGTTGGGTCGATCGACTGATCAGATTTCTAACCACACAGACATTCCCCAGTAACGCGTTTCACTAGTGCAGTGGAAAAATGAAGGGAATCAAGGCTATCCCTTTCGTCGTTGGGTCGATCGACTGATCAGATTTGAAAGTGGCTACTGTAAATGTAGAGAAACGACGGAAACTAGAAGTTCCATTTAAGTCGATTGACGTTTTACGTCGTCTGCGTCTTCCTTCACCTGTGGTCCGAAAGTGGAACGAGTGGCTTGTTGTCCGTCCAGCATAGTCCTCCATTTGCAGCTCTTAACTATCAAATACTTTAAATTATTTTGCAGCTATCAGAAAGAGAGTGCCCATATACAGTATTGGAGGGTTTACATATTCAATATCAGAGGATACGTATATACAATATTGAAGAATACACATATACAATTTAAAGAATACATATATACAATTTAAAGAATACACATATACAGTATCAAAACAATGTTTCTTCAGAAGTTTCCCCTGCTGGCACCGGCAGCACGAGCCAGTTTATTATGCCGTCTTTTACCTCTTAATAAAATAAGAACAATCACATATGACGGCACACCAAACTCCATGGCCCATTCAGAGTCGAATGGCGATATCCTTTCAGATAATATACAGACTGTGAAGCTAGCATACGACAAGCATTCTCCCCCAGGTATGTTCAGCTCGGCTAATCCACCCATTGTGTTTCTCCATGGATTGTTTGGATGCAAGAGCAATAACAGGACGGTATCCAAGAAGCTAGCCATGCTATTGGATAGAGATGTGTACTGCCTTGATCTCCGAAACCATGGGGCTTCTCCACACATCGACAGGATGGACTATCCAGCAATGGGTGCAGATGTTGAAAGGTTCATTGCCGACCACAACTTGAAAGACCCAATTCTTATCGGTCACTCCATGGGTGCTAAAGCTGCAATGTCCGTCTGTCTCCGCAAGCCCAAATTGTGCTCTTTGCTCATACCAGTTGATAATGCACCGGTCGACTTCACAGCAGGTGCAACAGGGTTCTCGAAGTTTGGCATATACGTTAGGCAGTTGCAAAGAATAGAAGCAAACAGGAGCCTCAAGTCTCTGAGAGAGTGCGATCGCATATTGGCAGAGGTCGAGAGCAATAAGGTGATCAGGCAGTTTCTCTTGATGAACATGAAGCCAAGCAAGGAAGGTGGATACAGGTGTGTGGTTGCACTTGATGTTCTGGCCAAAACCCTGGACAATGTGTCTGCCTGGCCTTTCAACTGTGACTACACCAGATGGTCCGGACCAGCGCTATTTATCAGAGGAAAGAACTCACCTTACGTTGCTGACAACTTCCTCACCAGTATAGCGAAGTTCTTTCCTAGGTTCGAGGTCTACGATGTGGATGCAGGCCACTGGTTGATCAGTGAAAAGCCTCAGGAGTTTGTCACCGAGGTTGCCGAGTGGATCAGCTTCAAGGAAGATACCCCTTGAGTAGGCAGTGAGAATAAGTAGTGTCAATCGTGTCAATCGCGTCAATCGTTAGGCACGGCGCTACTATCACCTTTAAGCGACATATAATGTTTACGATCGTGTGTAAATCCTTAAATTTGTACTGAACTGTTCTCAGTCTATCTCTCTATGTTGTGTGTGCACTAAACTGCAACCGCCCTGTAGAAAAAAAAATTGCCGCGCTACGTCGAGCCAGTTTGAAATCTTAACAGTTTTTTGATTATTACTTTTTCCCAATTTTCCCCCTTGCCTGACATTTGTCCGACACCCCACCGTCCTGCCCCGCGACAGAGTCCTCGTAATTCGAGCGAAATTGTGGGGTGGCCATTGTCCGACAATCCCGCCTGGTAATTCACATCGACTGGGCAGGATGCCAATTCCACCGCCTGCTGGCTTGAAAAAAATTTTTTTTTATCCTTTTACCACTCCACATTCTTATTTGCGGGCTCGAGCCCGTTCATTTTCTTTTTTTTACCTTTACATCCTCGCTTCCCCGACCATTTGGTAAAACATCTTATCTCTCGGATCGGTCTTTTCCATAAAACAAGTTTCTCAACATGCTCTGTCCTGAACCTTTGTATGCCTGCACACCATCATATTATATGTTAGCCATAGCCTTTTGCTCAATACGATACCTGGGGTTGCCATAATGCGATACTTCAGGATCTAACCAATTGATCAAGAGCATGGTTTACCTGTACATAATCTTCCACTTAAAATCCCAGCGTCTAAATGGAGGACATGATGCAGTGGTATTTATTGGTTTACCACCTGTAATCCTGGGCCCAGGTCCAATCTTTTTCAAATCCCCCCACCCCACATATTATATTTCAGTTCACCGATCCAAGGCTTTTTTGTTTCTTGGGGCAGATGGCGGACCTTCAATCCCGTGCTTTACAATGTCCTACTCTGGTCCGAAGTGGAAACAATACCGTGTCTTAATTTTTTTTTTGGTTTGTCCTTCGCTTTCCTCGTTCGCCTACTCCCTGATTTCCGCAATCTTTGAATTTCTCCATTATTTTTCCTCCTCCCTCATTTCCCGTTACCTAACAATTGAGGACAGAAAAAATAAAAATCAGAGTTGAGAAAAAATAAAAAACTGCAGTATTTATCACCTCAATCGTAATCGACTACTCCATGTATGCTCCCCAAATTTTCCCCCTTCCCTTTTCTTCCCTTTAACTCTTTCAGCTTCTTTCTTTCTCTTTCCCTTTTCCTCATTTAGATCCGCTTGGTGTTTCTTCCAAAGTACATAGCCAGAATAATTGAGTTATCGTGTCAAAGAGACAGAGTCAATTTTGCTGTGTATCTCTCGCTTGTCTTTTATCAACTATAGCTCGTTAGCAAGTTACATCTATTCGCATACACAAATAAGCAAAAATTAAACAAAATGTTCAGACTCTCCCAGAAAAGATTCTTCTCTTCCGCTAGAGTTGCCTTCGAGGCTGCAAAGAGTATGTATATCAATCTTTTTTTTTTTCTTTCCCCGCAATAGTTGACTCGGTTTTGAACTGTTTCTATCCGTGTCTTTCTTGTTCAATGATACTAACAATGCTGTTTCTCCACTATCCATTACAGAATCCCACGATGTTGTTATCATCGGTGGTGGCCCAGGTGGTTACGTTGCCGCTATTAAGGCATCCCAGTTAGGTTTCGATACCGCTTGTATAGAGAAAAGAGGTGCTCTTGGTGGAACCTGTTTGAACGTCGGATGTATCCCATCCAAGTCACTTCTTTACAACTCCGGTCTTTACAACCGTGTCAAGAAGGAAGGTGCAGACCGTGGTCTCGACATTCCAGGCGAAGTGAAGCCAAACTTGCCAAACATCATGAAGCAAAAGGACAAGGCCGTGAAACAGCTTACCGGCGGTGTCGAGATGTTGTTCAAGAAGTACGGTGTCAAGTACTACAAGGGTAACGGTTCGTTTGTGGATGAGCACACCATCAAAGTTGACCCTATCAAGGGTGGTGAAGAGGCCGTGTTGACTGCAAAGAACATTATCATTGCCACCGGTTCTGAGAGTACACCATTCCCAGGAATCACTATCGACGAGGAGAGAATTGTGACCTCCACAGGTGCATTGGCCTTGAAGGAGATCCCAAAGACAATGACGATCATCGGTGCCAGTATCATCGGTTTGGAGATGGGTACCGTTTGGAACAGATTGGGAACCAAGGTGACGATCTTGGAGTTCCAGAAGTCGATCGGAGGTGCTGGAATGGACGCCGAAGTGTCTAAGAACATCCAGAAGATCCTCAAAAAGCAAGGACTCAACTTCAAGCTTGGCGCAAAGGTGACCAAGGGTACCCGAAATGGTGACGTCGTGAAGGTTGAGTACGAGGATGGCAAGTCTGGTAAGACAGCGACTATCGACTCTGATGTCTTGTTGGTTGCCGTCGGCAGAAAGCCATACACTAAAGGCTTGAACGTCGAGAAGCTGGGCTTGGACTTCGACAAGAAGGGCCGTGTGGTGATCGATTCCGATTACAAGACCAAGGTGCCTCACATCTTCTGCATTGGTGACTGCACTTTCGGCCCTATGTTGGCCCACAAGGCTGAGGATGAGGGAATTGCCGCTGTTGAGTACATGAAGTCCGGATTTGGTCATGTCAACTACGACAATATTCCATCCGTTATGTACACGCATCCAGAGGTTGCCTGGACTGGAAAGACTGAGGAGCAGTTGAAGGAAGCTGGCGTCGAGTACAAGACCGGTAAGTTCCCATTCTTGGCCAACTCCAGAGCCAAGACCGTCCAGGATATCGATGGATTTGTCAAGTTCATCGCCGATGCCAAGACCCAAAGAGTTCTCGGTGTCCATATCATCGGCCCTAACGCCGGTGAGATGATTGCCGAGGCCAACTTGGCTATCGAGTACGGTGCTTCGTGCGAGGACATCTACAGAGTTTGCCACGCTCATCCAACTCTTTCTGAGGCTTTCAAGGAAGGTGCCATGGCCGTCTTTGGTAACCCAATTAACTTCTAAGTGATGATATTTAAGGCATGACTTAACGTTACGTTACGAGCTTTAACGCACAACATTTTATCTTTTTCCAAAATTTGTTTTTTTTGGTCTTTTTACTCTACTTCCCTTTACTCTTTTTTTGTCTTCTTTCTTTTGTGTTTTCTTTCCATTCTATTGCCTGGTTTTATTTTATCTTCTCGGTGCTGCTATATGCATTGGAATGATGAATGTCTTAGCAAACGTATCAATCTATGAAATTATTAAACTATATATTTTTTTTATCTTCCGTAACTGCTTTTTCGTTATTTTGGGTGTGATGTGATCCTCGACGCAGTATTGTATATATTTGAAACCTCTTTTGAAGTTCATTTCCCAGAAATGTGGTTAGAATGTATTTTTAAAGATGCCTTAAAAATGTTGCAAAGATATAAAAATGTCCGCCCACTGGCAGCGGGGAAAAAATGCGAAAATATTTCAGTGGTGACAAAAAAAAATTGCGGGGAAACACAAAATCTTCCTCGATGAGGTAACAAATTTAGTCATAGGGTGTGTGATTCGGATCGTATTTATGCATTTATAAATTTAGATGAATTCTGTTTTTGCCCTATTTATCCGTAGTTTGATTCATTCCACTATTATTGAACCAAGATCTTGGTTCCATTAGATGTACTCCATTAGATAACTGTACTACAACTGAGAGGAGTAATTAGGCTGTAAATGTGCGACCAGAAAAAAAAAATGAGCTGATTTCCTGAGCAGCAAGTATTGTGATCCAAGTATCCTCGTTATATAATGTGAACCAAACACGCTCATTATATAAGCGGGTAATTAGCATCCTTCCCAGCTGGGACTATTTGTATTAGTGAGTACCATTTCTGTCAGTATATCTTGTACTTCTATTCTTACGTTGAATCACTGTAAACTTAGAAACCTATTAATCCGTGTACTGAATCATTTTCATTAAAGCCGTCTCTCCAATTCTTTTTTTTTTTCCTGTCCATCTCACCATTCTCTATTTCACTAATATTTTTTCTCTATTTGTTTTCATTTGTATTATTTTCGCTCCACTAAGAAGTGTGCTTTTTTTTCTTGTTTTTTTTTTTTCTCTTGCTTTGACGCTTCCAGTAATCACTTTGGTTGTCTTCTATTTCTTTTATGTTTCTTTTCTACCATCTTATATTCACCTGAAACACATATACCTGGAATCTAGTATTTATTGCTGAAAGACTCTGGCATTTTTTTTCTTTTAATTGCAAACTTATTCGTGTTCATCCATATCTCTTTTCCTGAAAAAGAAAGACCACTGCTTCCGTTCATCTTAAAATCCGAGGACAAAAAAAATAATAAAAATAAAAATAAACTAAGGAACAATTTCTTGTCCCCACAAACTGCAAAGCAACAAAGACGAAGTTTATCTAGCATCAACATTTTTTTTTTTCTCTCTCGTTTCTTCGTTCATATAACTAATATCAATTCCACGAAGTACATTTATTAGAAGAGAAGAGAAGAAAGAGAAAGAAATACCATTATTGAAGGCGGTCTCGAAGCAGATATCACATATATATATACACCAATATTAATTATACTCATTCATTTGCTCCTATCGCCTCAACCTCTATCATTATCACCCCGTCAATAAAGAGTCTCCCTTCACGTCAATCACATAATGGCAAACCATTCGGAACAACTTGAACAGAGCCACTTGGGGCACCCATCAAGGGTCAACCCTTCGGCCTTCCCTGGTCCTGTCCTACAGTCATTTGAGGAGGATGCCCATGATGGGCATAGTGATCTTCCATTTAAGCTCAGATTCTCTCAGCGTGCAATGGTAGGACACGGATCTTTTGGCTATGTTTACCAGATCAATATCTTGCCTGATAATCGTAGGGCAGCCATCAAAAGAGTGCTTCAAGACAGAAGATTCAAGAATAGAGAGCTGGCAATTATGCGCGTTATCAGACATCAAAACATCGTGAACTTGCTTTACTACTTTTACAAAACTAATGACAAAAATGAGGTCTATCTTCATCTTATTTTGGAGTACGTTCCGGAAACTTTATATAATGCAAGCCACTGGTACATCTCGAGGCGTCGAACCATGCCACTGTTCGAGGTCAAGCTTTACTCATATCAGCTTTTTAGGTCTCTCAATTACATCCACTCTCTTGGTATCTGCCACAGAGACATCAAACCTCAGAACCTCCTAATAGACCCTGTCAGGGGTATTCTCAAGCTCTGCGACTTTGGCTCGGCCAAGATTTTGGACCCCAAGCAGCCCAGCGTGTCATACATCTGTTCCAGATACTACAGGGCTCCTGAGCTCATATTTGGTGCAAGAACCTACACTACGAAGATCGATATCTGGTCTGCCGGATGTGTTATAGCCGAGCTTATTTTGGGCCAGCCGTTATTCCCCGGCGAATCTGGTATCGACCAGCTTGTGGAGATCATCAAGATACTTGGAACACCTTCTAAAGAAGAGATTCGGTCCATGAATCCTAACTACATGGACCATAAATTCCCTACTATCAAGCCAATTCCACTTCACAAGATTTTCAAGGCTGTTGACACAGAAATTGTTGATTTGCTAAGCGCAGTCCTTGAGTACTCACCAACCAAAAGACTTAGTGCTGCTGAAGCCATGAGTTCGCAGGCCTTTGATTTCTTTAGGCAACAAGAAAATGCTTCCATGGTGCTACCTAACTATAGAAGCTTCAAGCTTGATAAGGAGGTCAGAATCCCCGATCTTCTCAACTTCACCAAGCGTGAGCTCAGTGTACAACCCGAGCTTGTTCATCGTTTGGTACCAGACTGGAAATGGAGCCGGAGCACTGAAGATCTTGGGTTCTCTCTTGATGATTTTACACCCTACACTCACGAAGAGTTGTTGGACTCGCATAACGACCAATGATCAGCTTGCTTAAATTATTACATGAAAGAAGATAATGAGATGGATAGAAAGAAGTTAAAGTTGAATCGATGGATCAATGAATGGATGAATGATTTAATGCAGCATATTGATGTCGTTTGCGAAGGACTGTTTGTTTGCTCGTGTTATCAGTATTTTTGTCTTTTTTTTTCAATTTTTCTTTTCTTTACTTGTCCTTGCTTTTTTTATATTCTTCCTTTTTCCATTTCTTAAACTTTCATATGAAGCACAGATGGAGGATGCTATCACTTTCCACACCTGGTTAATTGATACTTACAAGACTTAAGTATCTTTCCCTGCTCCTACCTCTCTCTGGTTATATTCTCTTATAATTTGCTTCATTTGTTCCATTTTGTCTGTTCTTCTACGTCTTCACCTACTTTTTACTGCCGCTGTTATGAGCCATGCATAGTCTTATTACGATTTGTCTTTCCTTATTTGTTCTTATATTATTAGTATATGAATTCGATTAAACTTCGTCACCCAGCTCTGGAAAGTATGCCCGATAGTTGGTTGGATCGTCTATTGATCAAGGCGCGCGAGTACGGGGAAAAAGCAGCAGAAACAGATGCAAATAAAATAAAGAAAGAAAAAAAAAATTATAAAATCTGGAGTTCTATTTCAGGCTTCTCCAGAATATACGGTGTTCCACACAGTCATTTGAAAGAGCACATTCTAAAGAAGATATTCACAATTGGAAAGAAGTAAGCCGTATATATTTGGCGGTTTGATTTGAGCGGATAGTTCATTTGGTGTTTACATAGATTTGATGGTCAAGCGGCGAGTACTTGGCGTCCAGAAAAGCAACTCGGTTAGTGGGGAGTTAGGTAATGTTGGAAGTAGTCCAAGCGTTCAAAATGGCACGAAAGAGAATAAAAAGAGCGTAAGTGATCCAGATCATGGTTGTAATATTGGGGAAGATGTGCCACCTGTAAATGAGGGTAGTACTGAGATTTTCTGCCCTATATGCTCCGAGAAGATGTTAACCCTGGCACAGTTAAACCAGCATTTAGATGATGAGCATGCTTTAGATAGCGACAGCAGTGGGGATTCTGTGACGAATAATGATAGAGATAAAACTGGAAAGCCCGAGACAATGGCTATCCAGGGAGACCTTGGCAATTGGGTGAAAAAGAGTCTTATCGAGAGCTTTATTGGTCCATCCGAGGTAACCAGTCCTGCTAAGGCAAGTAATGTTTCACACGAGAGTTATATATCTGATAGCGCATCTTCAAGCAAGGAAATGTTACCAAAGAAGAGCAGGAGAAAAGTTCACATTCCGAGATCACATTGGCAGAAACCCTCTGGCGATGATCATTGCCATTATTCTCGATGTAACAGAAAGCTTGGCCTAAAGAACGGTTTAGTTAACTGCCGGAAATGTGGTAAGCTCTTCTGTAATCAGCACACTACATACAGGATGAAGCTCAATTGTGATCTTGAAAGTGATCCAGTCACAGGAGTGTGGTGTCGTGTGTGTGTCGGATGTTTTAAAGAGCGTCCCTGCTGGAATCAGCCCAATACAGGGTATGAACATGATCTTACCTTGTCGTTCAGGAAACTCCGAAGCATAAACTCAGATCTATCCAGCTTGAGCAAGTTGAACCTTGAGAAGCGTCTTTTCAAGCTCGTGGATTACTTGAAGATGGTTGATTGTGGAAAAATGGACTATAAGGAGTATGTTGTACAAGAAAAGGAGTTGGTACCATGGAATGATGGTCCATCCAGTGCTGTATGTAATATTTGCCATAGGAAGTTTTCATTTTTCCTCCGACGGCACCACTGCCGGATTTGTGGCTCGACTGTTTGCGACGATGTTAACTCTGGCTGTTCTATGGCAGTACCAGTTGATATGATTGTTCAACTGCTTGACATTACTTTGCCGGACGAAGTAAGCAATAGGGCATACTCTAGTACCAAATTTCCAGAAAGCAAGACCGTTAAGAACATGTCAATCAGAATTTGTATCAGATGCAAGCGAGTATTGTTCGGCAAGCGGCTTTCTTATAGAGAACAGGATAGACTTGGAAGAAGCGAGTTTGTTTCGACATACGCTAAATTTAGAGCATTGACTGGGGTTATCGATAATGTAGATAAGGACTCCAATGACACGAAACTTATAAATTATTTCTCACACATTGAACAAATGACCAAACAGTTCGGCCAGAGAATCAAGATCATGGACAAAGGCGGCAAGAATGGACAGAGTGAAATTCAAATCTGCAAGTCCCTGCAGTCCCTGATGATTGGCTATATACAGGAGAATATGCCAAGGTTAAGATGTATCCAAAAGAAGAGGATAGAGGAAGAAAAGCGGCTTAAAGCTAAGCAGAAAGATTATGCTAACGGCAATTCTCCGGCCAGTAATGGTCAGAAGAAGGAAAATAAATTAACACTGAGAGAGATTAGATTAAAAAGAGAGAAGCTTATGGTTCTGATGGAACAGAAATACATGATTGAAAATTTGCACGAAACATACAAAAAGCAGAGGAAGTTTGATGATTTGCGAGCCTTGGATGATAACTTGAAGGACCTCAATAAGGAAATTGATACCATTCATGACGAAATAGGAAGTGAAGCTTTCAGCTGATTGGAAAAACTGATACATGAATTTCATCTTATTTCCTTTTTTATGTATATTTAAAAATGGTTATGTATAGATTATGTATATTTATGCATACTGACGCATCTCATCTCGCATGCTACCAGAAAAGATCACTACAACATTTCCTCTGAAAAAAGAAGACCGGTAACAATCAGTACTCTCGTATCAAACTCTTAATCTTACCTTCTTCATACTTTTCTTATTCTTTTTGTTGTGTTTCTTTCCTCCAGTAGACTGCTTCTTCGAATGGAACGGAACATTCCGAATTCCTTGCACATTGCTCATCTGGAAGAACTCCTTATCCAAGTCGAGGGCCGCTTCCTTCTGTGCCAGCATTTCCTTTCTAGACTTTGCGGATACTCTTGAATCAGTTAGTGGTGCCAACTTTGTAATGTGAAGATTCTCGAAATCTCTGGCCAAGTCGAATTTATCTACTGAAATCCCTTTCTCCTGAATAACTGAAATAACCTGCTGTTGACGATGCTCTGGTAAATTCTTCAGCGAGTATAGCTCTTCATTAAAGGCTCTACATTCTGCTTCCGGTCTTCTAGACCCATCTTCATGAGGTGGTGGATCCACATACAGAAGTTTTCCACTCACGTAATCTTTCAAGATGTATCTTGCAGCTCTGTTGATATCCGCAGAACCAAAGCCTGAAGTCATGTAACCACGTGCTCTGGCATAAGAGTTTAGCAGCTCTCTTGCAGTGGGCACTCCGTTTCCGCCTGCATCTGGAGATAGCGTGTCTATCTTAATTCCATACATGGCCTCCAAAAAGTATTTGGGTATTCTTCTGGCAACCAACTCTGCAGGTCCCGTACTTTCCCTGAGCTGATCAATTGGCAAAACGCCATTACAAACAAGCTCTGCATTAGTGTATGCAAAGTTTGGGAACACCAAACCTGGACAGTCACAAAGAAGAACCTTGTCAGACAATATAATCGTTTGATAATGTTTCGTTTTACCTGGAGTTGAAGAAACTGACACCTTCTTCGATCCCACTAATGCATTAATTGTCGACGACTTACCAACGTTTGGATATCCAACAAGTCCAATTTGGGTTCTTCTAGGTTTCCCTGTTGCAGGATCTACAGAAGGTTCAGGGACCTCTTTCAAAAATAGGGCCTCAAGCTCTTCCACAGTAAGAATATTTGTAGTGCATTCCACATCTTCTAGATCTTCTTCATTATTCTTTGCTTCACCCTCATCATCAGATGCGTCTGTTTTATCAAGTTCTGCCAACTCTTCTTTAATCTTAGCCAACTCTGCCTTCTCTTCATCATCAAGCTCGTCATCTAAGGCATCCAAGTTATCGTCATCAACCGGCTCTGGCTTAGTCTTATTCCCGGATATTTCGTCCGCAAGCTTTTGCATATCCTCCTCCTCACGTTGTTTTTCAATAATCTCGTTGGCCTTTGCTGCACTGAAAAATGTGTAAGCAATTCCATGCTCGCTGAAATATTTAGCCCATGCTTTTCTCTGCGAAAGCGTTAATAAATCTGCCTTGTTCACCAGAAGAAGGTTCCTCTTCTTACCAGAGCCCTGCTCTTTGACATACTTCACTAGATCGTATGACCTAAAGAGAAGGGGGTTCCGAGCATCGACAATTTGAACAATCAAGTCTGATCTCTCCACCACACGCCAAAGTTGCTTCCACAAATTCAAATTCCTCTCAAACGGAGTTAAAAGTAAGTCGTTATCCTGCTGAAGTGCTGCCAAATGTCTCCGCCATTCAAGAAATGTATCTCTCTCTCTTTTGTCAAGCTCAAATGTGGACATATTTTTATCCCATTTAGGTCTCCTTGGAATCGTCAACTCATCTCTGTGTGCTGCTTGTATTTTGAACTTCTCAATTTCCTGCTTGCTCGACAACAAATATGGATTGTAGTCCGAATTTTGTACCACCTGACTATTCACCTTAATTACTTTAATTCCTGATGTCTTACTTTCACTGAATTCTTTATCCTGTAGTTCAGCGGTACTAAGAAACTCATCAAGGGAATTTTCCTGCGTCACCGACTTCAACCCCTCCGAGTCTGGAACGTGTTTTTCTGTTGTGAATCGTAACTCTCCAGAGGGCAAATAATATCCTTCGTTCTTTTTCAATTTGGCATGCCTTATAGTTCTTCCAAGTCCAACCACATTTTTGTTCTTATGGGGTGTGTTTTTTGGGCCCCTAGGAACCTTCCACTTTCTATTTTCTGCTGGATTCTTCTTCTTTGCCATGTTTCCTTTGTTTTCCGTTCTGTTACTATTAAATAGTATTGTCTGTTGGACCTTTATTAATGATTGAAGATACTAAACAGTTACAAGAAATATCTGATGAATTTTTTTTTTTTTTTTTTGGATTTGAAATTTTTTTTTATCACTCCATATCATATATTGAGGATTCTATATATACCACAGAGGCTAAAGCATTTTCAATAATAGTTGTAAAGAGCTTACAAAAAAAAGCTGTTTGAATTTTAACATAACTATATCAAGATCTCCTGTTTCATATTGAATTTACCTATTCTTTTCCCTATAAATAGTAGTTCAGTACTCCGTAAAAACTGTTTCATTAACTCTTCTTATTTTTCAGCTATTAATTTGCAGATTTCTCTCATTGCTCCTAAATTATCCGATCCTTGCTATTTACAGATTAATTTGTCATCTTCAGAAAGAGCTTTTTTTGTACAAATAAAGTATTTTTATTCATCCCATTACCTCCAGCCATAATAGCCCAGCTATAATCTGAAAGAAAATCACCTCTTCTATAAATTTAACCTACAGCTCCAGCTGATAAGAATATTTGTAAGATTTACATTCAAGTCCTCATTTGGATAAGTAATGAACTACTTTAACTATCTACCACCTCCCTTAATTGTTTAATCAAGCATGAAGAAAAATACCGAGGTGCGGCAAGAGATAGAGAATACGCAGCGAAAAAAATAAATTAAAAAAAAAAAATTCAGGCACCGTACTCACACACGCAGAGTGGGATGGATGTGAAATGGTTAGTTACATTTGATGGTTATGCTCGCTCTTTAGGTTAGTTATCTAATTTTTTTTTTTGCTTCAATTCCAAGTAAAACACAAAGCTTTCATTTTTGGACGTACCACTAACCATATCAAGTACACCCTCATCACACTCGTTTTTATCTTATAATGCCAACTAAACTCGTCCGGACTGACTCTGCCTCGACGTTCTCAACTTTCAATTCTGCTGCTTTTGCAGATGCCGCATCTCATGTTAGTAATAACTCCTCTGTAAACAGTGGAGGAAGTTTTATACCGCCACCAGCTGATCAGCAGGACGAGTCCGGTAAGAATGGCCAAGATGTAGAGGGTGCCGGTGCTGACATTGAGGATAATGAGTTAACTCCCCAAGCAACCATTACAGAGACAGATGGTCAGACTAAGGATGATAATCTCAAGCCTGAAGCAGATACCACCCAGGATGTTTCAAGTGAAGTCTTGGCCACCAAGCCGCTTGACTCAAAACCACTCAATGCCAAATCAGAGCAGTCAAAGCAGGAAGCCAAGGATCAAGCCAAGGAAGCTGAACCTAACGAAGGTAAGAGCGTTGAGGCTACATCTGTTGAACCTAAGGATGCTGAAGTTAAGGCAGATATTGTTGAGACCGATGTTGCTAAAACAAACGTCGCTAAGGCAAATGAAGCATCCAAGGACAGTAAGCCTTCTGTTGAGCCCAAGAAGCTCGAGGAGGAGAAAGAACCTGCTGGAAAAGTGGCTGCAGAGGAAACGGAGACGAAGCTGACACAGCCAGAGCCCCGTGAGGATCCAGAAACAGCTCTGGTTGATAAGCAGAATACCGACCAGATGTTGGAAAAGAGTGAGGGATACCACAGAGAGCACAGCGAATGTTACGAGTATCTCTTTGGTCATTGCTTCATCGATTATCTGGACCAAGGTGACTGTTCGCTAAGTTGTTGCTGGTCTTCCCTCCTAGGATCGATGTGCGGTATTTTCTTCACCAACAAGAAACGATAGATTTAGATGTTCCTTTATTTTTTTTCCTGTCTCCTTTTTTGCTCCCTCCTCCTTTCACATTCTTTAATTTTGTTCGTATTACTCTAACTGTCTGATTTCTAATATCATGTCACAATACAATCTTTGTGTGTCTTCCACTTAAATATTTCTACCATCCATCGTTTGTCTTCTCTAATATTCCTGTGTTCCATGGCTGTTCGTTTCTGTATTTTGCAAGTGGAATATCGTACGGTAGTCTCACTGGGTACAATATCTCCTTATCGCTATACTTATGTTTTCTCCTCTCTTGAGGCACAGTATCCTGTCCTAAGGCCGGAACCAACACAACTCTCTTACCCGAATCCCTTGAATTTGTCCTTAAGGTCTTTGGATTGACTAGTATTCCTGCTTCATAAGAGGCAATGTTGAATTTCAATCTCTCGCATAACGTGTACTTGTATGCCTTAAAGTAATCTTTGCTCACTTCCGGTTTTCCCCATGCTTGCGTTGAAATATTTGCTGACGTCATCAAAAACCACTTCAACGTATGGAAGCCATCCTCTGTCACACAGTACGTTTTGCAGTGAGGCATGAGACGTGATCTTCCTGCTTTCGATTGTTGGCTATCGTTAACTGATGACCACCTGCAGAAGTACTTTCTTAGCTGTCTGTCCTGTATTTCATGACCTCTATAACTTCGCCAGCGCTGATTTCGGTAATGTAGTGCATATCCTGATAGAACTGAGCCTTTAGCATTTACCACTTCCCCTGCAGTTGGCCATATTATCATTGGATACACGCTGCTATCTTTCAGGTCGAAAGTCTTTTGAGGCCTAAGCACAAGTCTTCCATACCCCATGATAATGGATGTTAAAAGGTGAGTAAATATATTGGACTTCTTCCCGTCAAACGGTGAAGCAATTGAGGATGCCTGACCTATGAACTGGCCATACAAGCATGTAAGATCATAAACCTTGAGATAATCGTAAAGTTTTCCAAAGCCAAACATATCAGCTTCATCTCCTCCGTATTCTCTTGGCGAGCCCATTTGCTCCGTTATCAGATCGTAGTTTCCTGGAGAAGATGCAATAAATTGTACGTCTATATACTGAAAATCAAACGGTGCTAGTTCCTTAATAAGTGCATCCGTTTCCGGAAGCTCGTAAGTGGACAAATATGCAAAAAGATCCTTCTTGAAAATATCGCCCACGTCCTTCTTGGAATCCAACTCATATTTCTGGTATCTTTCTGCCCGTTCCTCATCTGCACATTTATGTAATATCGGAGACATCCAGCACATCTGCGTTTGCAAAGCATAATCCGAGACTGTAAGGTTCATCGTGTGCACTATTATCTGGCATGTTCCATCCTCAAACATGTTCACCATCATCTTTGAATGGTGACTTCCGTAATGTCCCAATCTCTTCGTTGCATCAATCATCTTTATGTTGTATTTGGATTGATGTTCTGCTTTGACAGCCATGTGCTCCTCATCTTTGTGTCCAATGAGAATTATTTCCAACTTTGTAGGGTCTGCGTTAACGTATTCAAAAAGAAAAGTTCCATCAATCAAAAAATTGAATTGATATGTCTTCACAAGATTCTTAGACCCCACTAAATCGGTCATTGTGATTGTGTCTCTGTTGCCATTTTTGCAATATTCATCGCAATATTGCTTGTTGCTAATCAAGCGAATAGGTGATCGTAATAAATTTTCTTGTAACTTCTCATTTTTATAATCAATATGCTGTTTCTTTGCTGGTTGCTCACCAATGCTACTACTTCTTTTGACACCATGAGACCTTTTAGTAGTAGAATGATCTGCAGCAATATTTTGTTTGGTAAGGTTCACAGACTCTGTCTTCACATTCTCTTTATCATCCTTATACTGCTTTTGTCGCTTTACAGCTGCTGCTGCACACAATTCCCGCATATTAGGCCTGGATGTTATGTTCTTGGTGATTGAAAAACTTTCATTAATATCATTTTGATCTTTTTTAATGGGTTCCAAAACTTCAATATCTTCTTCCGTATCGGAAGATAACTCTTCTACTATATCATCGCTCATTACAGCAGATTCTGCAAATTCCAGCGCAGATTTTGACTTTTTCGAGCTCGATTTCCTTGTGATGTTTTCTTCCTCGTCATATTCACTTGATGTATCTGATAGAGATATTAACTCTGGATCTTCGCGTTTTTTAACATTCCCTTTTGATTCGGACATCTATATTTAGCACAAAAAGTATAAAACCCTTCCTCTTCCACGCGCTTGTTTTTTGGGGAATTCTATGACTCAAGGTTGTAATAACGAAATGTAACAAGTCCACATCATAAACAACCTCTATGACGGACCCCACACCGATAAACTTTTTTTTCTTTTCCTGAATCGATCTCTTCCCTAAAATTGGACCCCACACCGATAAACTTTTTTTTTCTCTTCCTGAATCGATCTCTTCCCTAAAATTCCATCTCCTGCACCGCCTTCAAATGAATCGCTGTCAAATTTTCAATACCATAAATGTACATTCTGTTATTATTTTGTGTATTATCAGAGAGCACCAAACGAAGGAGAATACACAATGCATTCATGCATTTACAAATGTTGACTTGAACAAAGAGAAAAAATATCAGACGTATTCATTACTTAGTTACAAAAAAATTCAAAAAAAATATATAAATGAAGAACCGCAAAAGCTCTTTAGTACAATCTCAATGGATGACCCATAGAAGACTTGATGACCAAAGAACCAACGTTCTGCCACTTCTTCTTCAACAAGGAGACCAAGAAGTTGATGGCCAAGAGAATCTGGGAAACCAAGACTTCCTCCTCCATCTCAACGTTACCGACACAGACATTCATACACAAGACCTTCTTCAACTGGAACTTGATGGTAGATCTGACGTCACTGACCTTCTGGCCCAAGTCTTCCTGATGGGAAACTGGAGTTGGGAACTTACCCAACTTAGAAAGTTGAGGACCGAGTAATCTAGGAACCTTCTTAATCAAGGAGTTAGAAGCGACGAAAGCGTTGTACTTCTTAGCCAACTTCTTGATCAACTTCTTGTTCTTGTTCAACTTCTTCAAGTCATCGACGGACATGGCATCGACACCCAAACCCTTAGCTCTATCACAGTCAAAAGCATCACCGAAGATACAGATGGTCATGTTTGGTCTTGGGACATTTGGCAACTTGAAAGTTCCAGAGAAACGTCTATCTCTCTGAGGGTCGTAGTTCTTCAAACCGACCTGCAACTCAACAGTCTCCAAGAAGTTTCTCTTCTTGGTTTCTCTGGAGTACTTGAGCAAAGTGTCAACTGACTCTCTAACAGTTTGTTTTGAAACCTTAGACATGTTTATTAATCAGAATTTTCGGTCTCCCTAAGATTAGGTAGTGCAGATATTATGATCTGTTTATTTCGACTTCTATTCTTGATGAATGGAGGAATCAAAAGACTGAAAATATAGAAGTATCAGGTCAGGCTTACAGGAAAGAAATCTTATTATTTTTCTTTATGATCCTCCATCAAATTTTTTTTTTCACCTGAGATTGTTTTTTTTTTTTTTTATTATTATTCTCCCAATCTTGTTTTGGTATCTGCGTAGGGTACTCTACCCTTGAAATATGTCACGTGATTTATAATAGATAAGGTGCTTAATATCTGAGCTATCACCTGTTCCTAGTCATCGTTTGACCACATAAAGCCATTGGATAATTTGTTCCACTATAATCAATTTCATGCTTTATATTGCAACAAATGAACTTATTACCCTAAGCCGTTTTTATCTGTTACGTGGAATAAAGAAGTCTCACCAGCACTGAAGTTCAAGTATCTTATCCATTTATAGAGGACAACATAAATAATGTATGCTTCATTGCTTGGTCCAACATTCAGGCCAAATATTGTACAGGTACTACCATTTTGCCAGTTTTTTGCACGATATAAGTCATCTAGCTCGTCTAAACGATGGCTTAGAAGGCAAAAAAACGACTTTTATAGCCGAGAGGCCAAGCATGAAAACTTGAAGTCCAGAGCAGCATTTAAGCTATTGCAAATAGATCAACGATTCAAGATTTTTCATAGTCCAAGAGGAACACCACTGAATGTTGTTGATCTTGGAGCAGCACCTGGTGCTTGGAATCAAGTGGCCTTGGATAGATGTCCAAAGCAGTCCAAAATCTTGGGAGTCGACATTTTACCTTATCAGCCTCCCAGAGGTGTTTCTTCCATGCAAGCGAACATCCTAAGTAGACGGACACACGAAAATATTAGAGACTTCTTCCAGAAAAAGGACAAGAAGAACTTGTTGGAGGAGTTTAAAGACGTGGAAATAACTACAGCCGATGGTAAAAGACTAACTGTAACTGAGGGTACCATTCAAGGAGCTAATGCCACAAGTGAAACTAATTGCGATCCCAAGAAGGATTTATCAGGATCTGATGAACATCAGCTACAACAACAACAGCAACAGCCTGTAGATCTAGAGCATGAAAAGCACGTAGAAGAATCTGAAAAATGGCCCATCGATGTGGTCCTAAGCGATATGTATGCACCTTTTCTACAAATTACAGGTTACGCAAGCAAAACTACTAACATTCCATACGCTAGGATGGCCAATACATCTGGCCTTGCAGTCAGAGATCACGAGATGTCGATGGATCTCTGTGATGCTGCCCTCATCGTGGCAATCGATCTTCTCAAGAAGAATGGCAAGCTTGTTATTAAGTTTTTCACCGGTGTGCAAGACAAGTACTTAGAGCAAAGGCTCGAGGCTGTTTTCCACAAAGTACTTCGCTTCAAACCGTCAGCTTGTCGGCCTGAATCCAAAGAGTGCTATTTTGTGTGCTTGGGTAAGAGAAGCTACTACGTTGATAAATTGATGGTCTTCAGGAAAGCTTAGCATTGGTGATAGCGAAGCATCTCTCTCTTTATGTATTTAATGTTTTCCCCTTGTAGATATTTTTCCCTTCTTACTCTCTCTGTGTCCTTCCTAATAAACTAGAGCGCATACTAACAAAGATACAGATAGTTTGGCTACAATAAAGACGTTGTTCATAACTGTAACGCAAAATGCATATTCTTCTCGCTTCTCCTCACTTCTTTTCTCTTCTTGGTGTACATAGTATAATAGACAGGCAAATACTTAGAAGAATGCAATTGGCCTGATTCCACCCTTGTCAAGTAGTCCGAGTTTTAGTCGGTCTTACCTGCTTCTTTAGCATCACCTTCTTTAACTCCTTCTTCAGTTGGTTCTTCTTCCTTAGTTGGCTCCTTTTCCGGCTCTGGAGCATCCTCAGTCTTGTCTCCTTCTTCATTATTGCTCTTGTCGGCCGTTTCTGCCTCCACACCATCCTCATGTGCTTCCTCGTCGACTTCTATCTCTGTCTCCTTGGATATTTCTCCGTTGTCATCAAGATCAGGGAACATGTCCTCATCCTCCACGGGATCGCATATTCTTTCAGACAACTTCTGTTCACCCTTTTCTGCAAGACTCTTTTTCCATAGATTCACGTTACTGCTAACCTTTCCAGCGTCTTTGGTGTAGGCCATACTTAACAAAGTTGCCTCGGGGAATTTTCCAGACTTCTGGAGAATCTTAGAGCAGGTTTCCAAATCCTTGGCAGCCCAAGAAGCTGAAAATGCAACGTTGTATTTGCCCGCAGCCATAGCATCTTTTGCCAACTGCTTCAAGCCCTCGCTGTCGTTGGTTGATGTGTAAATTAAAAGCAAGGATTGGAAGTCCGCACAATTTCTAAAAGCTTTCTCAGCTAAAGTAACATTCCAATTGGAAAGAGCAGTATCACCCAACTTCTTCCATTTGTGTGCCGTAGACGATTCCTCTGCAATCTCAGCCGCCAGGTCAAGCTTCAATGTAGCCAATGCCAACTCGAACTTCTCATCTGGATCATCTGAAACTTCTAATGCCTTATCCTTGTACCCTTGCTGCTCCAAGAATAGTGCAACCTTGTTCAAATCCTTTTCATCTATATTTTCGAGAAGAGAGTCTGCCTCCTCAAGCTCGCCACGTAAAACAACAGTCTGATACTCAAGCACTGCAAGTGATAGATAGTACGAGACGAGATTGAGTTCCTTGTCAACAACGTAGACACGATTGTCACGTGCAAGATATCCCAAGAGATACATCTGCCTGTCAAAGTGTGCCACATTTGTTATCGAACCTCCAACAAGATAGTTGAGCCTGTTGTTTGACGAAGTGTAAAGGAAAACATCACCCACCCAACGTCCAGACACAATCTGATCATCAACGTCGTATAGCACTTCAAACGATTCTTCAACACCCTCCTCTGGATCAACAGCGTTTTGAGACAGCTTCTCCTCAAAGGCAGCCCTGCTAAATGCCAACGCATATGCTGTACCATCAGAAATGATTAACACTAGCTCGCCATTTTCGGACCATATAACGTCATCTGCTGCAACGTCAACTCTACGCACTAACTGGCCAGATTCCCAGTCATAGAACGAGACAAAGCCCTCGGATTTGATTCCAAGCATAGCACCACCGAATATTTTATCAGCAGCGTAAACGAGATCTATAATTCCTGAGGTCTTCTCTTTGAAGTTCTTGAAGACTTTCACGCTGGACTTGGACTCCCTAATGGCATAGTAGTTTGAGTCCTGGCCCCAAACAAAGTCGAGAGCCTGACCGTAAGTCTTGTTTCTCCAGGCCAAGGCTGTGTATATTATGTACTCATCATCACCAGTAACGGCAACAAAACGTCCATTTGGTGAGTGCACAAGACTCGATGGATAAAACTCCATGTTACCCATCTCTCTCTGAGAAATTGGAATCACCTGGCCGTCCGAGATGTCTTTGATATCGGAGGTCTTGATCACAGCGTGGTAAACATCGGTATGCTTACACGATATGATTTTCCCCATTGGGTCCATCGACAAAAGAGGCTTGTCGTTTCCGAGCTGAATAACAATGTAGCCAGTGTCGAAACCAACAGCCAAAAGACTTGAGTTTGGTCTGGTGGCAACACACCACGCTCTCTCCATACGATAGTTGACAGTCTTTTCTAGTTTGTAAGTGTTAGAGTTCCAGATCTTGATGGTGGCATCCTCAGAACCGGAGATGATCAATGGAAGCTCCGGATGGAAAATAGCAAACGACACGTTTGACAAGTGGTCTTCAAGCACAGCAACGCATGACTTTGTCTGATAGTCCCAAACTTTGACGGTTCTGTCATCAGATGATGTTATGATGTATGGCTTGTCACCATGTGGATAATAGTCAACATAGTTGAAGCCCTTGGAATCATGGGCAGTGAGCGTAAAGTTTGGTGTCTTCGAACCAAGCGACCAGAACTTCACGGTTTTATCCAGGCAGGCAGATGCAAACGTGTTTGCATCCTTTGGATTGAACGCAACGCACATAACGTAGTGCTGGTGACCTTCGAATGTTTGCTCAAGCTTCCAGTTGTTCTCCCAGTTCCAGAGCTTGATCGTGTAGTCATCAGAACACGTGAGAATCAAAGGTCTCGATGGATGGACAGCAATTGATCTAATGTAATCAGGATGAGCCTCGAATTGGGTCACTTTTTCACCTGTGTTGTAATTGAAAACACGGACCTGAAAGTCGTCCGCACCAACAACAATCCAATTCTTTCTCGCAATGAATCTACCTGCCCTAACTGGAACATTTGTCACATCGAAAGAACGAACAAGCGTATTTGTATCGTAAGACCAGATTTCAGCCTTACCGCTGTACAGTGTGGTTAACACCCATGGTTCTGTAGGATGGAAATCAACGCCTTTCACACGATCAGAACGTGAGCTGGATATTTTCTAATTGTAAAATCATAGTTAGTATTCATGAATGAAAAACAACAAGTAAAGAACACACTTGTTTGCGTAGAAATTGTTATGTACAGCTATGATTTCACATCTGCACCATCCAAATACACATACCTTTATGTCAAGCTTCATCGCGTGAATACTCCTATCTACTGGTTGTCCTGGCTTTGACAATTGTTAACCTTGTATTTATGTAACTCTTTATTAAAATAGATAAATAGCTCAACGGATATGTAGCCTCAAGAAATTATTTTCATTGTGTCCACATCTAAACCAGCGAGGACTCTCAGGATTTTTTGTTTTTTGGGCCTCATTTGTTTTTTGTCTAGTGTTTTTTATTTTTCCTTCCCTCAATCTTTTTTTCTCCTTTTTAATCGAAATTCTGCTAGGTCTCGAAAATGTATATATATCTATCTGTACGTTAAATTAATAAATTACTGTTCTTGCCTATTAAACAGCATACTTTTTTTTTACAGTTTGCGATTCGTGTCCTTTTTCCTCTATTTGCTTTACTTAATACTACTCTATCCTCTCAGTATATTCAAGATCTGTATTTCTACAAAATATATGCCCTCCCGGATTTAGTTACCATTACTATATTTGTTCATTAGATGCACTAGGCTTCTATTGCTGATTTATTCTATCGACCTTTTTTCCCATCTCTTTTCTTACCTTGACTTAACACCCACATCATATCATAACTCTACGGAAATCCCAGTCTATTTTAATTTTTATTACTAGCTTTGCACAGCCTTCAAATTGATTGCTTAAGGATCGGTTTTGCTACCGTTGACTCGGTTGGATCTGCAACTCGTTCAGCTGAAGATGTATTGGAAAATAAGTACAAGCAAGCTTCATATAATACAGTGTTGTGTTTTAATTTTTCAAAACTGTATCACGTACTTACTCTCTAAAAATAAGATCAAGCAAGCTTCATGTAATACAGTTTTGTGCTTTAATTTCTCAAAACTGTATCACGTACTTACTCTCTTATTGCCATCTATCCACTATTGAATCTTAGAAAACTCCGTACACCGTTCATCACTGGCTGCCATTTTGATTTTGACTTTGATTTTTTTTTTTTTTTTCCCCCCCCCCTCCCTTTTTCTCTCTCTCTCTTTTTTTCATATCTCGTAAAACTACTGCTATTATCACGCACTGCACGCACTGCACCCATTAAAACCACTCTGTATAGATCAGCGCGATCACACCTTTTTTCACACTTTGGTATCTTTTCGTTTTTATGCCTGTTTATCCAGATTAGTATCGAATAATAGACTTTTAATAGCATAATATAATGTGGATTTGGGATTGGTGTAAGTACTAAGACTGTGGTTGATTTTTGCATGACTTAAAGAACAAGAAAAGAAGAAAAGAATTGCCTAGCTTTTGAGCACAAGATGGAAGACGATCAAATGATATATTGTAGACATTATTTGGTATGATTTGATTCTGATTATACATATCTGCTGCAGCTTTTCCTTTTCTGGGTTATTATTATCACAAGTGAACGTTTGTACTAACACAGCATATTTCTGCGTTTTCCAGTTCAAGATGCCTTGGCCTCACTTGGCCTCTGGAATAAGCATGCTAAGTTATTGTTCCTCGGGTTAGATAATGCAGGTAAGACTACATTGTTGCATATGTTGAAAAATGATAGAATGGCTACTTTACAGCCAACTTTACACCCTACCTCTGAGGAATTATCCATAGGAAACGTGAGATTCACAACATTTGATTTGGGTGGTCACCAGCAGGCAAGAAGACTATGGAAAGACTATTTTCCTGAGGTGAATGCCATTGTTTACTTGGTTGATGATGCAGACTCTGAGAGATTCGAAGAGTCCAAAGCTGAATTAGATGCTCTATTTGCTATGGATGAATTGGCAAAAGTTCCATTCCTCATCTTGGGAAATAAGATCGACTCACCAAAGGCCGTCAGTGAAAACGAGCTCAGACACTTCTTGGGCTTGTACAATACTACCGGCAAGGGAAAGGTCCCTCTCAATGGTGTGAGACCAGTGGAAGTTTTTATGTGCTCTATTTTATTGAGGCAGGGTTATGCTGAAGGCTTCAGATGGCTTTCTCAATACATTTGAATGGTAAGAAAATCAACTGCCTACACCTCCATTTTCTGTCTCTTTTTTTTTGTCAACTCATTTTAATGCTTTTTTTCTTAACGAGCTATCGTTGCTTCGTCTATGTATGTAACTTATTTAGTTCTTTGAATGAGGGGTATTATTTATAGTGCACAATGTTATAATCTTCTGTCCGTTATGTTATATTATCGTATAATTGTATTAACTTAGAGTTTACTTATATATGCTCAATACTCTCTCCTCTTATTACCAAAAGCATCCGAACCTGACTCACTAGCAGCCAGCTTCCTTTTACCTCCATTTTCTTTGAAATATTCCTTCTTTCTAAGTTTCTTTCTGTCATCCATTTCCTCCTGGAGTTTATCCAACTTCTTCTTCCTCTGCTCATTCTTAGCCCTCTTCTTGCTCTTTCTCTTGGCCTCCTTGTCCTTTCTTATAGTCTGAATTGTTTGTATTAATGCTCTTGCCTTCTTCTCTGTACCTTGAAGAACAACCGCACGTTTCTGCAAGTAGGTCTTCTTCTTCTGCTTCTTCATCTCGTGAATCTGACTCTTGAATGGAAGATTCTCTCTAAGATTCTTTGGAACTCTCAGACCATTGAACCTTCTAGCTTGTCTTTCTATCTTCTTATATGCCGAGTCCTTTCTAGTTGGCGTATTAATTCCCCTGGAGGCTCGGATTTGTCCAACAAGTCTCATTCCCTTCCAGTTTTCCTTGTTCTTTAACAACAATGATGTCACTGGATTGTAAAACTTCTTCACATGAACCGGATACCATGATCTTAATATCACGATATCACTTGCTAGTATCTTATCCTCAAATGTAGCCCTAAAGTAGCCATCTGGTTTCGAAAGAGCTCTTTTAATTTCACCTCGAATTCCTGAAACTGTCTTGATTGCTGCACCTTCGAATCTTGCAACTTCCATTGCAGATGAGAACATATCTCTGATAAATGCTGTATTACGAAATATCTTATGTGGATAACCAACCAACTTCAACTTTTTCACTATTTCAACGTCCGCATTTAAATCTTCTACCACACCGGTAGCTGCAATACGGAATGACCCCGTAGTATCGTCTTTATCAACCATCTGGACAGCGCAGAAACTTGTATTAGGTGCAACCAATGGGCCAAAGAATGTCGCCTTACAGTAAGCATGCTCTGGTGTATACTTCAACATCCTTGTCCTCGTTCTGGAGTCAGTAGTAGTGTAAATAGGAAGTGTTTGAAATCTTCTCCATCCCAATGACAAAATTAGTGGGTCATTCGACTTTAGAATCTTTTTGTGCCATCTATGCCGTCTGATACGCACGTTGAGGTATCCAAACCGTTCCTCAGTCTGCAAAAGGCCGCCCATTAAAATAGGATAGTGTGGATCAAAGTTCTCGACAAATTCCATTGGCATCTTATCAATGGTCACTCTAACGTATGAACCAGCAGAGTAACCTTCAATCTTCGTACGTGTTTCGTTGTCTAACTCAGATAGTTCTTGCTTGTTTATAGCGAGTTGTTTAGCCATCTTTGCCTTTTGGAATTCATACCAAGTATCTTCCTCTGTAAATATATCGTCTTCCTTTCCTTCAACTCCTCCTTCCTCCTCTTCAAATTGCTCAATAAGCTTTTGCTTCTTTTGTGCGTTCAAAAGTCGCTGCTCTTCAATTGGAAGATTACGGATATCCACATCTTCCTCTTCTTCTTTTTCTTCCTCGTTGTCGTCTTCTTTTTCTTCTGCTTTCCTTTCTTCTTCATCAAAGTCCGCAAAATCATCTTCTTCTTCCTTTGTTTCTTCTTGCTTCTCTCCCTCTTTATCAGCATTATCTTCTTGTTCTTCTTCATCAGTTTCCAAATTTTCGAAATCGCCTTCTTCATTATCGTCATCAGCTATTCTCTGTTTTGCTGACTTAAAGAATCGTTCTTTCAGCTTTTCCATCGAACCGCTTTCTTCTTGCCATTTCTCCTCTAATTCGCTAGAACTCTTTAAAGAAAACTTGTTTGTATCAATTTCCTCATCTCCATTGCCTGCGTTTTTCTTCTGGAAAAAGTCGTCCTCATCTTCATTTTTATCTTCATCATCCTGTTGGTCTTCATCTCCAATTTCTTCATCCTCGTCTGATATCAAGTCTTCTTCACTATCTTCCTTTTCGTCTAGTTCTTTTTCTTCGTTTCTCCATCTTGATATCGCGTCATCCGGATCTATATTATTCATGTAAATCAATTTGTTAATATCCCAGATCTTTTTAACTTCCACATTTCTTAGCTTGCCACCCACCTCTTTCCATGCATTAGTCAAGTCATTTTTCTCGTCATCTTCACTTAATTCGAACTCGGATTCGGATTCGTATGCGGCCTTATCTCCAGCCTTTTGGTCCTTTTCATCCTCCTCATTGTCTCCAATATCTTCTTCTTTAATTTCATACACTTTTTTTTGGTCCTTTTCATCCTCCCCATTGTCTCCGGTATCTTCTTCTTTAATTTCATACACTTTCACGTGTCTTAACGTACTTCTTCCATTCTCACCATCCAACAAGTGATCACCTTGAGCCTCAATAACTGTCTCTTCAGAGATTCTAGGTCCATCACTGAAAAGTTGAATACCGCTGTGATTTTTGTCTTTTTCTCTGGAATCCAATAATTCTCCTGCATTTTGTAAATCTGACACAAGTTTCGTCGTAAGTTCATCTTTCTTTGCACCAGATGTGTTGTTTTCCTTACCGACATCAACATACACAGCATCTCTGTCAATTAACACACCTCGAACATCTGACATTGGTGCATATATGATCTTATTTTTATCATCAAGTCTCTTTCTGTGTCTTCTAGTTCTTGTAGGAGCTTCCAAGCCCTGTTCCTTCGCCTTTTTGGCCTGTTCTCTTTCGAATTCGTCCATTTTCTGCTCAAAGTATGGTGTTGGGCATGGATCCGGAAGTTTCTCTACATTCTCTATAGTGCAATCGCCCACACCAGCAATATGAACTCGACCATGTTCCTTAGCCAATGGAGTACCGTGCAAATATCCATAAAGTGCAACTTTCCTGTCAACCTTTGAGTCATGTTCAATTAATGCCGGATGGGTCAAATCAACTAGTCTGTCCGCCAACATGTATGGATGTTCGTTTCTCCATTTCAATGGACGAAACTTTGTAACCGATATAATTCTGGTCAAGTTCAAAATTTCTCGGTCCGGATATCTTCCATTGATAACACCAGACAAGTAAAAAAGCTTTGCTCCAGGATAAACCTCAGTCCAAAATCTCTTTTTGAGTCTCTTTTTGGATGCCCTTAGTGTGGCTTGCTTTTTGAAGAGATCTAAATGTGTTGCAACACCAACCATTTTTGGCATACCATGATGTTGAGCAATGTTCAGGAATTCCATAGTCTCCATTTCAAATCCATAATTACCATCTATCAGAAGAAGCACCATGTCTGCTACCTTGGCTATATCTATCATAGAATTCATATCATTTGCACATTCTATAAATGTGAGTCTTCTTCTTTTACCACTCACCACAGTAACTGGTCCCTTTATATCTGTAAGTGTGGTCTTTGACAATCTTCTCACTAGTGATCTGATAAGAGTGGTTTTGCCAGTACCAGGGGGACCTACAACTGCCACTATAACTGGTGGAGCATCGTCTTCTGGCGTTCTATCAACCATAGGAACATGTAATCTCTTTTCTCTCATATCACTGGATCGAGCAATCTGCCTTCTCATTTTTCCAGGCTTGGAGACTGCAAATGCCTTGGCATTGTGGCCTTGACTATGGAGTTTCTCCTTTGCAGTCTTTCTGTTCGAGCCACCTCTGTGCTGCTTATTTGATTGTTGTCCATCCATCTTCAAAAAGCTATAGTTTTAGATGAATCACTGCTTAAAAGTGGATATTATACTCTCTAGTGTAAGTAGAAAGGGTCCTGATTACTTATCAAGCTTCGATCAAATCCCAAATAAAATTTTTCAAAAAAAAAAAGCTAGCTGGCTGAAAAAATATTTTGGATTCTTTATTTGGACTCATACTAAGGGATTTTGGATGTTAGTGAGAATAATATATACACCTTATAGACAGCAAATGAAGCAAATAAAGATTTGAATATTACATTACTGTTCAACAAAACCACCCGTTCTGAAAGATATAAGTACTCGTTTTTATCTCGTAATAATAATATTCACTACATTCCCTGTATGGAAATAACTCACAAAAAGTGGAAGAATTCGATATTTACCAAGCATCCCTTTACCTGTTAAAGTTGATAGTACCAGATTTGGTATACTATTTGATATTTATTGTAGTGTATAAAATATGTGTACACTTGTTAAGATGTACAAGAACATAACTCCACTTTATATTTTTGTAGTTAGTTCCTATAAGGATGTTATAGCAATAGCATCCTTGTTTCTATCAATTCCATTGTTACTCAGTGGTAATATTTCGACATTACAGTTTTACACCACTTCTATTATCCGTCTATTTATTATTCAATATGACTAAACAAAGTAAGTGTTGGATACATGTTTTTCTCAAGTTTGTCTAAAAGGAAAGATGGTACTCCTTTGTAAGTTTCTTAAAGATAAAAATTCGAAAGCCTAATCATATTTAAAAAGCATTTTGAAATATCACTTATAAAGAAAACTGTAAAGCATTTTTATGTACATTTCTTGTGAGTACACATCACTGGAATTAATATATGCCTAGAAGCCAAGGGGAATACTAAATTATGGTAACAAATACCCAGCTTGTAAACAACAAAATATATAGTCGTAAAGTAGCTCACCAATTGTAACAAGAGTTTTTTTTGAATTATTTTTTGGCGGCATTTTTTTTGATCCATGATTTGATGATCTTTCGTTCTGACTATTTGATCTTTGGACCTTTACCTCATGTCAAAGAAAGCAACTACTGATAGTATACTTGAATAGCGATGCTGACCTCCATCAGAATTTCAAAAAATGTCTGCTTGGCGACTCATTTTGCTCTGCAAAGGGCAGTTATTCTGAGAGTTAATGTACCAAGAACTCACACATTGATTAGAGGGTACGCAAATGCGTCCAAAGACACATTGACACAATCTCAACTTAAGTCTAGAGTGACATATGATAAACAGTCCTCTGAAACAAATAAACTTGAAAAAGGGCTTGCCAGATTTTGGGAAAGTGTTTCCTGCGAGGAGACACCACATTTTTACAAAATTACAATAGATGGGAAGACTATTAAAACACCATTAGGGTTTAAACTAGAAATTCCGAAAGAAAAGCAGAGCTTAGCATACTTATTAACAAATGAGTGGAAATCATTACCTTCACTTCATGTTAGACCATATCTTCTCACATTGACATCATTAAGTTGTAGAGCAATTGATTTGGCGAAGTCAGATGGTGATGAGGATGCGAAGGCAAAGATAGGTGATATCGAGACCATCAAGAGTTTATTATTGAAGTACCTAGATACAGATACTTTGTTAGTATTTTCACCGGTGAAGGACTGTGAAGGAGAGCTCAGAAAAGAGCAACAGAATCTGTATTATCCTTTGAAGAAGGATATGGAAAATTTCTTTACCCAATTTTCTGAAGATGGAAAGAACATTGTTTTGAAGGAATTGGACACAGAGACGTCTGGACTTATAGGAAACAAACAACCAGAAGAGACAAGAAATGCTGTTAAAAAATTTTTGGACTCCTTGGATACGTGGGAACTTGTTGCTTTGGAAAGAACTACTCTTACTTGCAAATCATTGTTGTGCGGAATTGCTGTGGTGAGAAAGAATAAGCCAGATGATCAGTTTGATTATTCTTTGGATGACCTAGCTAGGGCCGCTACTTTGGAAACTGTCATGCAAACAAAGAGATGGGGTGAAGTTGAAGACACACATGATGTCGAGAAGGTTGAAATTAGAAGAATTTTATCAGCGTCATCGCTTCTCTGCTTTAAGAGGTCCGATGCTTAAAGTTTAAGTCACACACAGTATTCTACATGTATATAGATAAGATCACCATAAGATTTGAATTAACAAAAGTCAAATTGAATATATAAACGTACAAATACAAGATATCAAAATAAAATCACGGATTACTTACTGATATCCAATTACATCTAGAAGATCATTCATATCATCCGCTGTTCCAAATGAAAGAATATAAGATCCAATATTTGATGCACTGCTATTATCTCCAGCAGATAAATCCAAGAGAAGTTTGCTTGAGTCCACAACAGTCAATGCTTCGTTGGGTAGATCAACGTCGATCGAAACTTTAAGGCTCCTAATCAGGTATTGCATTTCCGTTGAAGAATTATAGTCAGCCACTTTAAGAACCACATTTCCCATTGATTCCATTTTGTTGCCCTTACTGCTTAACCTGTACAGCTTAACTATGGAATGATGAACTAAAACCATATTCTTACCATGCCTGAGCATGGAAGAACGGCTTTTGTTAGAAAGCGTCGAACTGCATGATACATTACTAATAGAACAGACAGGCGACCGTGAACTGATGCTGGCGTCGGTCTTCCTTGGTCGAAGTGAAGAAATATCCGAAGGCATGGCTGCCATCTCCGAAAGAGCAGTATGTGATGAAGATGACTCAGCTATGAAACTGAAATCAGTCTGCTGGGAGCTCGAATTTGAAATAGTGGCTTCCTTTTCACACGAAAAGATATCCAACAGCTTGTGAAGATTGACGACCGATGATGCTCTCAACAACAGCATCATTGGGCTTCCAAGGTAGTTTTTACTTCTAATCTGAACGTCAAAAGCTCCTGCTCTTCTCACAAACGTATCCCTACTAAATAGCAGCATAAATGCAACATTCTTACCGTCCAATTGAGATGCACTTCGGGTATCATCTAACAAGTAGCCAACAATATATCTCTGGCGATCTTCAGTATGAACCCATTTCAACTTCACCAATTGTGCCGCGGACCAACCATTCTCTCCCCAAACAGAGTATCGAACATCCTGTAAATAAAATTGGTCAGGAGCGGCAACAATAGATTTGAGCAATTGCAAAGATTTCTCATCTTTTTTGACATTCACGTTAGTGAACAAGTCTTTTTTTTGGAACGGAACGCATTCTTTTGAGGTAGGGTACGCAAAAAGTGCTTTAGACTTGGAGGAATGACGCTTCTTACCAAATAAATGTGAAAAGAAACCCAGCTTATGAGATTTTGGTTTGTTGTCAAAATCAGCAGCATCCAAAAGTGCATCCTCATAAGTCTTTGCAAACGCCTGAGGATCGAATGTCGATTTGGAGAGACTGTATGCGTTGCCTGAAGAAGTGCTTTCTTTTTCCTTCTTTTGAATTTCAGGTTGGGGGAAATCAACAACATTACTTTTATCATCATTATTTCCCACAAAACGCTGACCTGTCTCTTCTGAAATATGATCATCAGAGCTTGTGTTACTTGAATCAGTTCGCTTAACAGACTGTTCCGTTTTGTACTCAATTTCGGAGGATGATATTTGTGATGCCTTTTCAAAATTGCTTCCCTCATCTATAGAACCACTAAGCCCATTGTGGGCATCACTGGAACAAACATCATTAGAGCAAACATCGTCGTTATGATCGGCAGGCTTTGAAGACTGTATCTTTTCGACACGAGATCGCATTTGTTCAATACAATCTTCTTTTGGATCCAAAGTGAAATCAAGACCAACTTTTGAATCAACTTCAATCTTACTATCTGAGGAATCAGTGTCATAACCAGCATTTTCATAATCTTCTTTTGAATCTTGTTCCTCCATTCTTTGTTCCTGCTCATAATCACTTTTTCTTTCTTCATCAATATGACTAGATAGAACTTTTTGAACGGGCTTAATACTTTCAGCAGATCTCTGTGAACTTGATATTTTTGTAGATGTAGAGCTAGAAGAAGTGGACTTGGTAGAATTGGAAGCCTTTCTATGCATATTCCTTTTCTTGGCTAGATGTGCAGCAAATGTTCCTGCTAAAGGTGCCTGCTTCACAACTGATATCGTAGTAGAAGAAGCAACAGAACGAGCCAGTGTTGATGATGATGATGATACAATTGGCTTTGAAACCAAAGAAAGTTGTGGTTCTGTTTGGGTACACGATTGGCGATATTGGATGTGCGTATTAGAAACTGGGGCTTTAGATGGCGGATACTTCATTTCATTAGGTGGCATATTCTCTTTCATAGGAAGAGAAACTCCAAGTCCGTTTGCAGCATGGGAGCTGTAATCTTCACTGGGAACTGCACTTCTTGAAGGGAACATCTCTAAAAGTTTACACCTGGCCTGAGTCGACATATCAGGTGCTTTCTTATCAAGGCTCACATAAAGATCAACACCAGGAGCTAGACAATGCTTTAACAACACAACGAAATTTTCAACGTCTCTGCAGAAAACAAGCTCCCCATGTCTAAATGGAGGGAACAGTAAACTTTTGGAATCATTTTCAACTCTGATAAGAGCCAACATTATTGCATCACTAGATGCAGCTTTAAAAAAGACGAGATCAACTGTTGGAAAATGGACTGCAGTATCAAGCTTTTCATTCTTGTAGAAAAGCTCAGCGTTGAAAACAGCCTCAACATTAGAAAGATCAAAACTGGAACACACAGGTGAAAGTTGAACAAAGGACTTCACAGAGCTGAAGCTGACAAGTTGAGAAGTTTTAGCCTTTTCTCCATGTGACTTCTCAGTAGATTTCTTTGCCAGCTTTACAAATCTCTCGGAGGCTAGCTCCAGATTAGATATGATATCCTGAAGTCTAATTTGTGGCTGTGCACCTAAAGAGAATACCGAGTTTCGAGAGACGGCGATAAAATCAGCAAGACGCTGTACTTCTGTGATTGGCTGCATTCTGAGTTCTATTTCACTTGACGAGGCATCCGGATTCAAGTGGTAATGATCAAGATAACAGGCATAAAGTGGTTGTGCTTTCAAAGTCCACTCACTAAATCTGAGCAGAACAAGACCTAGATCAGTCGAGCAGGTTAAGATCTTTGCCAAAGTTTGGTGACTATTGAATATTTTCTTCACTAATGAGTGCAAAAAGTCGTTTCTCTGTTTCCTGTGTGCTGTCGTCCTTGGATCTTCTTCCATAATGGAGCTATCAAAATAGCTATCATATCTAGGGTCGAAAGATTCAATTACAGATAGAAGAACTTGAAGTTCTTCTCTGTAAACCTCTTCTGACCCTCCGAAGCTTACAACATGACTCTTAAAGTGGCTTAGGGAGTGCTTTGGTGTCGACTTGATGTGTTCTTTCGAGAATGCTGAATTAAAACTTGTCTGGCTTCGAACAGTTTGATCCTTGTAGATTCTCGGAGGCTGATTGCTGTGAGCTGTTTCTTGAATGGAAAACAAAGGGGTTGTAGTGTAGGAAGGCATACGTTATGAATGATTGTATATAGTGAGCAAGGTGGTATAAATAGAGCAACCTAATAGTTGGTGCAAGTTAATGTGGCGGCGATAGTAACTGGAAGGTGAGCTAATCAAGGCTTGAATTAAAACTTTTGGGATTGGGGGAGAAAAGTGAGGTGGGAAAACCAAAAGAATATAAAAGGATCATGAGAACGTTTAAGAGGAAAAAGGAGGTACGTAGAACGTGGAGACTCCAAAATATATTTAAGAGACAGAATTGAAGCGTAAGAAAAAGCATACCTGTAGCATCCGATGTGTATTCGCGTGAAAACAGTCTAGGCAAAGACCCAGAATGACTGCATCAGGCTCTCATAGTTCTATATTGGGAATAATTATCAACGAAAGAGGTAATTATTGCAATAAGTAACAAATTAAATAAATGTGAGCGGTTTCCTGGCATTATTCATCGAGCCACTGCCTCCTTCATCTACTTTTTGTATTCTTTTACTTGCTTTGTTGCAATATGATTAAAATTTTTTTCAGCGGTAAGAGTATTCTTCGAGAACAATGTGTTTTGCTTTAGCGGGGCGTTGAAAAGCGCGCTTATTTCTTCAAAACGCGTTTTCACTTCTAGGTTAAACTAGATACAACGGTAGAGAAATAGCTTTAGCAATCCGATATAACACCATATAATCATGAGCGGACGTAGTTTGATTAATTTATGTTACCGTAATACGGCAATGATGTATATGCCTAAAAATTTTTTTGTGGTAGCCATCCACTCGCTAAACTATAAATTGAGTGAGTTCACAAACTTATCCAGAAAGGTACGAGAAAACGCGGTCATATCTAAAAAAAAAAAATAATAATATGATTACTCACATTAATTTTTCAATGTACGCGTTATTATTCATACCCCTTTCAAAACCTCGAGGTCCTAAATATACAGCACAGCTTGTCCATAAACGGACAACGCATTTCTACTTATGGGTTATTACAATGACATTAACCGAAACATTATTGCTTCTGTGCTCCATTTTAATATTATATTGCTTATCACACAACATTTAAAGCCACATCAAGAAGAATGATAAACAAATATTAAGGAGCAATAAACAACAAGCACAAATAAATTATCATAAATTTACATGTAAACATTTCCCATACACACAAACAATCAAACATCCGTAATCTAGTCTGAACCCAAAGTCAACAGAGCATCCACACATTCGCCGATGTTACTTCCGTCTTTATTCATCGTAGTTGCTAAAACATCACCGATAATTTCCTTATCAATCATTGGGAACATACTTTGCATCTCTTCAAATATATTCTCCGTTTTTTTCTTGGTCTCTTCTTCTTGCTTATGCTCTTCTAAAGATAAGTTCTTAATTTGTTCTACTTGCTTGTCTGAAGCAACCAGCGACATATAAGGCTTTTTCTTCCTATGTTCCCGAGTAGATCCGCCATCATTACGATTTACAGTATCTGAATGACTATCTCCCTCTCCCTCTCCAAAGAAATTGCTGAATGAGTTCGAAAGGCTTTGTTTCATCATTTCGGCGGACTTGGTCAAAACCACAGAAGGCGATTCTGAAGATGCTTGACTTATGAAATCCGTCAATTTCCTTGGTAGAGGTGATAGCTTTTGTGCTCTTTCCTGCTTTCTCTTTTCAATTTCTTGCCTTAGACGCAACTTTGCATCAGCCATGTTCTTTTCATACTCTCCAGGCTCAACAGTAATCTGATCCTCACTAACCTGTCGCACAAAGTTACATGCAATTTGTAACGTGCTCACATAATACGAAACTTCCCCAGCTAAAAAGTCCTCGTTTCTGAATCGTTCAATGTATGCCAAATTTGACGGGAGGAAACGTACTTTGGCATTAAACAAGACACACACTAGCAGAGGGACAAAAGAATCAGCATTTTCTTCGATGCCATCCTTCTTCTGCTGTTGCCTTAGCAGGCCAAATATGATCTTACAGCAATTCAAAATGCAGATAACCTTATCTCTTGGAGATTTATATTTATTCACCTTGTTCAACTCTTTAGATGCCAATCTGACGAAGTTAGAATCCGCATTGATATCTGTTGGGACATCTAAATTTCGTAATGTGATCCAATCATACAGACGAACCTGCTTAGCATACTCCCGGTCCTTCTTTCTATCATTCGTATGTCCCTGTGTTAACTTTTTAGGATCCATAACCGGTGAGAAAGTTTGTGAATAAAGCTTTGCCATTATTAATTTCTCCAACCCCTCTTTCTGGTTCCTGAGATCACTTTCATTCTGCAGTGTATTGAAGGGAAAATATCCACTCATCTTGTCAAGCAAAAATGATTCAAAGTCCCTGATAAGTTTCACCTGCTCGTCAATGGCCCAATTTCTCTGAGAAAACTGCACTAGAAAAGATCTTAAATATCGATGTATTGGCCTACACTCTTTAGATTTAAACTGCGTCATAAATTGTTGGAAGTCAAATGTCTCTTGTGAATGGTTTTCCTTTGGTGGATTTGGAACCTTTAATTCCGCTTTTGAAAGACGACGAGATTTATTTGGACTTTTCGAATTATCATCTACTAATCTCCTTTCTGAGTCTGGAATAACAAATGGTGTATCAGGTGCTGGAAAATCAACCAATTGATCTTTCTGAGATATTTTCACATCATTTTGCTTTGCTTCCTTCTTTTCCATTTCACTTTTCTGTAGCTCTTCCAGTTGTCCCTCTACGAGATCATCACCATATGGTTCAGTATCTGGTTCAGTATCTGGTTCAGTATCTGGTTCAGTATCTGGTTCAGTATCAGAGTCTCCATTTAGGGAGATAGTGTCTGTCGTGAGTAAGGCATTTTTGTTTGGAAGAGTGGCACTTTCAGCAATACTCTCAACTTCCTGAATAGGAACGGAATGGCTTTCGTTCGTATCTTCATCCTCCACACCATCATCATTTTCCGATCCCTCATCATTTAGAAGTGCACCGGCTCCAGCATAAGTTTTGGTACCAATATCTTGCTTCTTCTTCTTTTTATTTTCAAAAAGACTCTCCTTAGACATCGGACTTGGAGTACGCGCTTGATCGATATCGGCACTTATACCTGTAGATGGTAAATTCAGCGATCGTGGGACATGCGCTTTATTATCTATTATACTTCCATTATATGACTTCTTTGAAGATCCACCTGCCGTTGATTTTGAATGTGCTGAAGGTGAACTTTGTGACGACTTGCTCATTTTCGTCTCTTGATATTTTTCGAACAGTCCGATTAAATTTTTATCTTTGGACGGGGAACCGTTGTTATGTTGTAAGGAGTCGCGTTCATTTACTTCCGTCACATTAGTAGCACTTTTCGTAGAGGCCACGGACAGAGTTGAATTCGTAATGCCAACAATTGGATGCAATGTTTGAAGTGAGGGTAGGATTAATCCTGAAGACGCTGGGTTGGAAAAAGAACCTACCTTCTTAGGCGATTGATCATTTGAATTGGACATCAGAGGTGATTAGAGATGAGGGGGGGTGGGGGGAAAAAATTGAGGGCTTCAAAAATATATATAGAGAGTGTGATCTATGATAAGTATTCAACACTGGTCAGATGAACCGCTGATTTTAATTATCAGTGTAGGAATGCAAACGGAGACATATACAAGAAATGGAAAGCTGGTTCCACAAAAATTATTAGTATAGGGCCCGGGCTACTTTCTGTTGATCGACACAGAAATAAAAAAAAAACAGTTCGGACAAAATTGTTCTTTTTCAGTCGATTGTCCCGACGGAAAAAAAAGTCATTTGGAAAGTTGATGGGAGGAGAAACAGAAGGAAAAGAAGAAAGAGAAGTAGAAAAAAAGATAGAATCGAACTGAAAATGTGTATTATGTAGTAGGAACTCACAGTGGGATGATATGAAGATAAATTAAACTGCTCGAAGTTATATGAGAGTTCATTTTCAAGGATAAGTGTGCCATAAGGTTGAAAAAATAAACTTTCGTTAAATTTAATAAAGATTCGTGAAAACGTGCGACTGTTGAAAAAAAATTTTGGTGAATAGAGAGAGACTCGATGTGGATGAGACTAAAAAAAAAATTAAAGAAAAATAAATATTTGGAGGCAATGTTACACTCTGTGACGCACGAGGCTAATAAATCTATAAAGTTCATTGCAGATAACTGATGAGATAAAAAAATGCGGTAGAAAAAAAAAAAGATCAGAAATATACCTATGAACCAAATGGCAGAAGATAGAACAGATGTGATGAACTTTTAAATACGAACCTCGTATACATTGAGATGCTGAACATTTGCGATGAAGATAGTTCAATGTGCAACAAATACCTGCTTGAATTAAATGGTATGGATCCCATACAAATTGTTTAAAAACATGTCAAACTCAATTAGTAGGAAAAGTAAACAGGTGGAGACCGATAGAAGAATAAGCACAACAATGCCTCTCTAAAATCCCAAACTATTGAATCAAAACAATAATAAAGAAACGTGAACTGACTGAATACAATGACTAGAGGCAAATAAAATTCTATGGATAACTTTCACATGGGGACTCAAATTTCATACTAATTTTCATGGATAAGAAGTTGCAATCAATATACGGACTGAACCAGATGGCCAAAGGGGTTCAAAAATGCTGAATAAAGCCCAAGAACGGCTGATAGGACAGGAGGTGTACAGAAAAGACTCGTTCTTAGATTGTAAAGCTTTGTCATACTTACTCAGTATTTTACATCAGGTAATTTACAGTAAGCAAAGTTGGTCTTCGGACCAATCTCCTAAGTTGGAAGTGGTCGTTATATGAAACTGTTGCCACATCCCAATATAAAACCTGTGTGCGTTTTCTGACTCTGAAGATTTAATTGTATTTTAGTACATCAAGGCTTTGCTTGCAACTCTATCCGGCACAGCCTCTCGTATGGCATTGAAAAAAAAATGTAGAAATAATAGAGAAGAAAAAACGATCCAAGAGAGGAGAAGACAGAAAATAGAATTGTCATCTCAAATTATCGTGGGACCCACGTGCGTGCGGCTGTGCCAAATAGTAGAAAAAGAAAAGTGAATTCTCCTCGATTACTGGTTTCCTAAAAGGGGGAGACAATCCAAAATTTTAAAAGCTATTTTATTTGCAACTGACAGCACAGCCAAAGAATAAAACCTTGAGCCAGCGCACGTGGGTTCTTACCGGATTCATTGAAGGAGTTTGCCATCAGCAATGCATAGATAGAGAAAAACCGAGAGGGGGGTCCATACTTTCTGGATGCTGTTTTGTGCTGTTCACATGCTTTACACATTGTAGAAAGGAGTTAAAATGCTTTTCATTTGTAGAAAACACAAAGCATTGTAGTCAAGATGGATGCCGAAATTAATCTAAGAAAGGGTTAGCGTTAATCGGCAAGTGTGAAAAATGCAGATTGTTTGTTCCTTGGTTTTTTTCTTGCCTCGTGCTGCCAATATGTAACTCATTTTTTCTGTATTTGGTATTTCCAGTTGAACTTCATTCTTTAAACACTTTCTACTACGGCTGGACAGTAATTAGTATATATTCTATCATCATTCTCATCCTTCTGGCTGTAAATCCTGATCTGCCGGCGTAACTAAGTCATTTTATTCTTGTCTACTTTTTCTGCTTTCATTTTTCTATTTTCAGCTTTGTTGTTCAAACCTGAATCGCATTTGAACCCATCTAATCTGAACTAGCAGAATTTTCTGAGCAGTGCTCATTAATAACAGTTCAATCGCATATTTAAAACTTATTCGAGCAATCATCTTATAAGTTTCGCTTCACATCAGCTTTTATAAACAGGTTGACAGAAAAAGATAAGGAAATCCCTTTTTCACGTCGCGTAATGTCTGGATACAAAACTTCTGGTGGAAATGCCGCCTTCCACAATTTCGTCAACGATTTTGCTGATGTCGAGGATCCAATTGAAAGGAGACGTCTGGCTTTAGCTAAGATTGATAATGCTAAATTCGGTTGGTACCATGTTAGGGCCATCTGTGTCGCTGGTGTTGGTTTTATGACTGATGCCTATGATATTTTCTCCATTAACTTGGGTGTTCCCATGATAACAGAGGCTTTCTATAGTGGAAATATGCCTTCTTCAACTGAAACTTTGCTTAAGGTCTCCACCTCTGTCGGTACCGTTATTGGTCAGCTTGGTTTTGGTTGGCTTGCAGATGTTTTGGGACGTAAGAAGATTTACGGTGTCGAGTTGATTATTATGATCTGTGCTACCATTTTGCAATGTACTACAGGTGAATCCCCTGGTATTAACTTTGCTGGGCTGCTCACGTTTTACAGAATTATCATGGGTATTGGTATCGGTGGTGATTATCCTTTGTCTTCTATTATTACCTCTGAGTTCTCTACCACTAAATGGAGAGGTGCTATTATGGGAGCTGTTTTTGCAAACCAAGGTTGGGGTCAGTTGCTTGCTGGTATTGTTGCTATTGTTGTTGTTGCAGCTTACAAGAGTGATATTATCACCGCTGTTTCGGCTTCTAGATGTGACAGTACTTGTGTTAAGGCATGTGATCAGATGTGGAGAATCCTTATTGGCTTTGGTGCCGTTCCAGGTTTGATTGCTCTTTACTTCAGATTGACCATTCCAGAGTCCCCAAGATACACCTTCGATGTTTCCAAGGAGGTTGAGAAAGCCACTGCCGATGCTGCTAAGTTTACTGCAGGTAAACATGGTAATGCTGAGGAGGGTGACATTAATGTTTTGAAAGCTACTTCGTCTGCTGCTCCAGAGGAATACAACCCACCAAAAGCAAGCTGGAAGGATTTCTGGGGACATTTTGGCCAATGGAGATACGGAAAGATCTTGGTTGGAACTGCTGGTTCCTGGTTTACCCTTGATGTCGCTTATTACGGTCTCGGTTTGAACACTGCTTCTATTTTGAAGACTATTGGCTTTGCCTCATCTGATGACGTTTACCATTCGCTTTATAACCAGGCTGCTGGTAACTTGATTCTTATTTGTGCTGGTTCTATTCCTGGTTACTGGGCTTCGGTTGCTACTATGGACTTTGTCGGAAGAAAACCAATTCAGCTGGGTGGTTTCATCATTATGACCGCTTTGTTCTGTATTATTGGCTTTGCTTATAACAAACTTGGAGATCACGGACTTTTGGCTCTTTACGTTTTGTGTCAATTCTTCCAGAACTTTGGACCTAATATGACGACTTTCGTGATTCCAGGTGAGTGCTACCCAACAAGATACAGATCTACCGCTCATGGTATGTCTGCCGCTGCCGGTAAGGTTGGTGCTATTATTGCACAGACCTGTATTGGAACTTTAGAAAACCACAACTGTGCCAGAGATGGCAAGCCAAAGAACTGTTGGTTGCCTCACGTGATGGAGATTTTTGCTCTCTTCATGTTGCTTGGTTGTTTGTGTACAATTTTTGTTCCAGAGACTAAGAGAAAGACTTTGGAGGAGTTGTCTGCTAAGTTGCACGACGAGGTTGACATTAGCCAGCAGCGCGTTAAGACCAGCTCTTCAGATGATGACGAGAAGGTCTAAAAAGATGAAAACTAATATAAAAAAGAAGAACGATAAATAACCGGGAAAAGTATTGAGAAAAGACTTCTAAAGTCTGTTCTGTATTTCATATATCCAAACTTTCAATCTAGCACAAACCCGTAAAGTGGTTCTATCATCATATCATGTTTGCTTCTTCGTTTTATTTTATTCATTTTTTCATTTTTCTTGGGAGTTATTCGCTTATACATTGTATATCAAGGGTTTCCGATGAAACTTCACTTTCTATTAATATAATTTTCTCAGTTTGGCTTTTTTTTGAAACTTCTTAGTAGCATTACTTTTCTTTGTACTGTACTTATCAAGGAAATGCAAAATCTCATGTGGGTCCCTAGCATTTTAAGGGACCTTGAGCTGAATTTCGGAGTTCTACTCCGAGTAGAGTGTACTAAACTGTACTTGGCAGCTGTCAAATTGTCCCCAGCCATCGGAGCCAAACGGATCTCATAATGATTGATATATCGATCAATTCAATCGATACACTTAGTGAAAATAGTAATAATGCATATAAAGTAAAGCAACTGCCTTGAATTTGACTTTTGAAGCTCTACATTAGGCCTTAGTAGTAAAGAAAGTCACAAGGCTAAGTTGCTGCACTGAAAGGATGGAAGGTCCATAAAGAACCACACATTTGATCTTCAAGAAAGTATAGAAACATCTTCGGAGATTTGCTATTGTTGAAAGTTTTAATTTCTTTATTGTCAAATTTTGTAGTCGATTCTTTTTTTTTTTCCCTAAATATTGCGCACTCAAATTTTTTTACTCGCTTGACCTTTTGCTGCATATGGCCAAAGATTTCTGGGGATTTAAAAGGGCCCGCATATCCACCAAACCCAATTTAAACACCCGCATTCTACATTACACTGGTCTTTCTTAACCTTTTCTTTCACTTATTCCAATAAACTTAGTGATTATTAGTCAAGCATTTACTTGTTTAGAAATAATTGGTGCTGTGCTATCGGAACCGCTAATTATTATCAGTTGTTTGTTTACGCTCATTGCTCATTAACTTTACATTCATTTCTACATAATATAATAAGCTATGGCAGGACATAAGACTTCAGGTGGAAATGCCGCCTTCCATAATTTCGTCAACGATTTTGCCGATGTTGAGGATCCAATTGAAAGAAGACGTCTTGCTTTGGAGAAGATCGATAATGCTAAATTTGGCTGGTACCATGTTAGGGCTATTTGTGTGGCCGGTGTTGGTTTCATGACTGATGCTTATGATATTTTCTCCATCAACTTGGGTATTCCAATGATTTCCCTAGCTTTTTGGAATGGTAATATTCCGGAGTCTACCGAGACTCTTCTCAAAGTGGCGACATCTGTTGGTACTGTCATTGGTCAACTTGGTTTTGGTTACATGGCTGATCATTTGGGACGTAAGAGGATTTACGGTAGTGAATTGATAATCATGCTTTGTGCTACAGTGCTACAATGTACTACAGGTCATTCTGCCGCTATGTCATTCCATGCTCTGTTGACTTTCTACAGAATTATCATGGGTATTGGTATTGGTGGTGATTATCCAATGTCTTCTATCATCACATCCGAATTTGCTACTACAAAGTACAGAGGCGCTATTATGGGAGCTGTTTTTGCAAACCAAGGTTGGGGTCAGCTGCTTGCTGGTGTTGTTGCTCTTATCGTGGTTGTTGCATACAAAAGTGTTTTGATTAAAGCTGATACTGCAGCACAATGCGACGCTACTTGTGTGAAAACATGCGACCAAATGTGGAGAATCCTTATTGGTATGGGTGCCATTCCAGGTTTAATTGCCCTTTACTTTAGATTGACTATTCCAGAATCTCCAAGATACACCTTCGATGTTTCTAAGGAGACCGACAAGGCTGCTGCAGATATTGCCAAATTTACGTCGGGAGAGCACGGAAATGCCGAAAAGTCTGCAATCAAAAAACTTGAAGGTACTTCAGCTGATTCCGCACCTCAGGAAGTCTCAGGCACGCCAGCTAAAGGTTCATGGAAGGACTTCTGGGGACACTTTGGTCAATGGAGATACGGAAAGATTTTACTTGGTACTGCTGGCTGTTGGTTTACCCTTGATATCGCATACTACGGTCTTGGCTTGAATACTGCTTCTATTTTGAAGACTATTGGCTTTGCCTCCTCTGATAACGTTTACCACTCTCTTTACAATCAATCCGCAGGTAACTTGATTCTTATTTGTGCTGGTTCTATTCCTGGTTACTGGGCTTCGGTTGCTACTATGGACTTTATTGGAAGAAAACCAATTCAAATTGGTGGATTTTTGATCATGACTGCTTTGTTCTGTATCATTGGTTTTGCTTACCACAAGCTTGGAGATCACGGACTTTTGGCTCTTTACGTTTTGTGTCAATTCTTCCAGAACTTTGGACCTAATATGACGACTTTCGTGATTCCAGGTGAGTGCTATCCAACCAGATTCAGATCTACCGCTCATGGTATGTCTGCTGCATCAGGAAAGATCGGCGCTATTATTGCACAGACCTGTATTGGTACTTTACAGAACCACAACTGTGCCAGAGATGGCAAGCCAAAGAACTGTTGGTTGCCTCACGTGATGGAGATTTTTGCTCTCTTCATGTTGCTAGGTTTCTGCCTTTCATTCTTGGTTCCAGAGACTAAGAGAAAGACTTTGGAGCAGTTGGCCGAAGAACTTCATGGTGAGATTGATATAACAAAGAATCACGTGACAAAGGAAAATGTCAAGGCAGGATCGTCATCTGATGACGACGATAAGGGAAGTAAGTCTGGATTGCTTGTTTAATTTCAGACAGGAAAACCATCTTTCTTGCATTGACGGTCATTTCCATTTTTTGGCACATGGTCATTTTATATAAACTGTTTGGTACTTCTTACCATAAACCGGTCACTCGCTTAAGTGCATAAATAGTCATTCTCTTTCATGCTAACTTTTTTATAATTTCTCGGTATAATTTTTCGCAATCATTAGAAACATATTTATGTCTCAGTGGTGTATTTCTTATTTTCCTACATATGACAAATAGAAACTTTACATATTAACTACTGAAACGAGAGTTTATGAGTGATTACAATCAATGTTAAATGCTCTTTGGATGGTAAGGAAATGTGCGATATCCAGCCAGCAAAGAAGGTAGCTGGAGTTGCATTTCAATAACTCTGATACTAGAGATTTAGCACACCGGGGAAAAAAACAGTTGAAACCTAGGTTTTTATTTTAAAAAAAATGAGGCGAAAAAAAAAGCAAAATCTGGTGTACCAGTAGATAAGTATAGATATGCCAGATTACATTATATCGGCACTCAAATTGATATGAAGACCTTTAAACAAGCAAAAATCATCGTTACAAAGTTATTATATTATACTAAATAATTCAATACTTGATAAAGAATTAACAAGCTTTCAAAAGAAGTACTTTCTTAACCGGATAGAGTTGGAAACGTACTTTCAAGACAAGTCATAATGATACATTTTGATGATAGAAGACAACAGCGGTCAAGACAGAATAATCAGCCCTGCCAGTTCTTTACAAAGACAGGAATATGTAAATATGGAGATAAATGCACAAAAAGACACGTGAGACCACTACGATCACGTACAGTTATGTTCCACAGGCTTTACTCAGATCCTGTATATATTGAGAGGGGGAAACGTTTAAATGAAATGAGGAAAAGCGGGAGACTACAACAAGACCATGGATACGATCGAAACCTTTTAAGAAAAGCTGCAGAGGAGGATGGACTGAATAAAAAGAGAATACAGGAACAGCTCGAACAATTTTTCAAAGATATCTTTGTGGAACTTTCTTTGAAATATGGAAAGATAGAGGACATGGGAATAGCAGGAAATTTGAACAAATACTTGAACGGTAATGTCTATGTGGTATTTGAAAACGAGAGTTCGGCTAATATATGCTATTTAAAGACGAACAAACGCTGGTATAACGGAAGACCAATAATATGTGAATTATCTCCAGTTGTAAGTTTGGATATGGCGTGCTGCAAATCGTATGAGACTAAGGGTGTGTGTGATAGAGAAAATTCATGTGGATATGCTCATTTCCTCAAGATTGACCCCAAACTCGAAAAGACTCTTTATGCTAGTCAATGGAAATTCCATCATTCCAAGCAGTTGTATGAGTAGTCATCAAGGGAGGGGGCTGTGCAATATTACATATGCGTTAGTTTTGAAAGCTTTTCAAAGTCCTTTTTTTTGGTATTATGTATTGAAATTGCAATTAAGTAAATCAAGAATTTCTAAATAGTACCTTTTTAAATGTTCGACGATTTTCAGTAAGGAAGAAAGAAGAGAGAGGGAGCGCGGAAAAAAAAAGATCCCGGAGACAAACTTAGAAGAAATACGATAGACCTATCCTCATCAAAAATTACACGCTATTCATTTTTCAGAACAAAACATTCAGCCTATAATTTTATTCGAATGGATTAGAATTGAAGAGGGCATCAATTGAGAATCAGCTTTAGTAAAAGGGATTGGACAAGCCATAAATTGATCGACCCATACATAGTTCACATATCATGCTTTCGGGAAAATACAACCTAACTAAACTTCAAGAAGACACCCCAGAACAACTCTTTGAGAGATACCCAGTTGCAACATTAGAAGGAATCAAAAATGATTTAGCACAAAGTGTATCCTCAAAAAGGGCAGAGCTGCGGCAGCTTGTTGGTGGCAAATACAGAGATCTTTTGAAGGTAGCTGATGATATTATTTCAATGAATGGAATGACTTCCAAACTAAACAGCAAGATTTCAGACCTTACGTTCAGAAATTCAACATATGATGATAAAACTTTAAAGAACTTATGTGCTTTTGATGAGGGTATAAGAAAAGATCAGAAGGAAGTCGTCCAGAAAAGAAATAGAGTCATAGTTTTCAGAAATATTATTCATGATTGTGTCTACACCTACTACCACTTGGAAGATGATGTACGTTCTCAGGAGGGAAAAGACAATTTAAACAACTTGGAACGAAGGGAAAGTGAAATGCAAGAAAATCATTTCACAAAGAACATATTTGCTAGTAAGGTATCCTTGGAATATCTCCAGCTTTCAAAACAAATATATCTTTTATTTAACATCTTTGAAAAGGAGGTTAACGATGCCACCAGACAAGATTTTTTTTCTGTCAGGGAAATCAAGTCTTTACGGAAAGATCTTATCCATGAAATTCAGGTGAAGTTAGAGAATCTTACAGACACTTACAGTTATGAATATGCTACGAATATGCTGGCTTCCTATGTAATATTGAACAAATGCGAGCCTAAGACAGCTCTTATTTGGTTTTTGGAAATACGCAAGCAACATCTATTTCAGGAAGATATATGTTCTCATTTTGTGTCTTCACTTTCATATCTTTACGTAACTATCAGTTGTGTTACATATTTTAAGACTAGACTATCACCAACGCTCAACCGACAGATACATAGCAGCACTAGTTCAAACTGGGTGGCAAAATCAAGCTTTAGGAAGTGGCACAAGTGGCTTGGTATTGATATCACAAATTTTACGGTTGATTTTCCTCTTAGTTCAAAACAATTAAATATTAATTGGGGGGATGGAAAGTTACAGGGACATTTCATGGAGTGGCAAAAGTCTTTTACTTCTGAAAGTACCAAGAGATTCAAAGAGAAATTTGCAGATTGCGATTCTTTGGAAAAGATGTCACTGTCCCTTAGTGATATTTTGAACTCGTTTAAGATGTTCACATCTTTAATCGAGCTACCTTGTATCAATGATGGTGAGGAATCTAAGATTTCCGAGATTTTGTTAGCACTTTGGCGTAAGAGATTTGAAATTCTCTTGGAAAAAGAGTGGGACGAATTTGACAACCTCCTTAACAATGCTGTGATCTTGTTTAAGAATGACGATATTTTGGAATCTAACTCTACCAGTTATGGCATCAACCTTTTCACAAATACAGATATCTCAGATATCAATGAATTTGTGAGAAACGCGTCTGATCCTGATTCTGGATCTGGTACTAGTGCACAATTGGAACAAAATATTCAATTTTTTATTAGTAATTCCGAAGCGATAATAGGAACATTTATTAATCTCAAACATATAATCCATCATACAGAGAGACCGATGTTTTCAGTGGATGATTTCGAAAACCCAGAGTTTTGGAAGAATATAAGAAAGACAATGTTTGAATGGGTTGACGCATATGCTCAGAAGTTCGTTGTAAGAGTGAATTCTTCAGTTGAAACTTTATTTGAGGCCATCAAAAAGATTGTGGATAGCGGTAAAAGCTACAAGCCAGAAAAGCTGATGATCTTGATTCGTAATATTTCACAAGTGAGCAAAAATTTGGACTTGTCATTGATATATGATAAAATCAACAACGTAACAAATTCTGGAATTTCTTACAATAAGATCAGCGTATCCACATTGACTAGTCCGTTGCTATCTAAATGCATAGTTCCCGCTATATACAAGCTAACCAAGCAAGAAATTACAAAGCTAGGAAAGATAAGCAAACAAAGATGGGCAGTTAACATTCCTGAAAAAAAGTACCCTGAAGTGGAGTCGGTTGAACACGATAGTGGACATAAGGATTCTGTGGAGATTCCAGAAACTTTGATATGGGAATTGTATGAAGAGAAGTGGAAGCTACCAACTACACCATCAGTTGATCTCGAGAAACTGCTATATGAAATGGCAACCTCGCTTTTGACAAAAGGGACTGACTTTTCGGACATCTATTTGATCAAAGAGTTTGAGCAACCTAAAAAGGACCTCATCAACACGATGTTAAAAGCTATTGGCAATAGTATAACTCCAAGCAAAGGACAAAAGTTTGAAGGTGATTTGGCTCTTCTCACATTTTCCGACATCGTGTTTCTTTATTTCTTTACGTGCTCAGAAGCAAATACGACAGATATCGACAAAGAAATACAGAAGTCGGAACACCTTTCTACATACATAAAGAAATTGTACGAAGCTAACCCGGACCTTCAAGATGAAGAGTATAGATCGAAGATAATCAGTTCTGTTCGTGAGCGGTTTGATGCCACTAAACTTATGTACTATCCTTTTTAGCTCGATCACAAACTTTATACTACGCATAAACAATTAGAAATGAATGCATTGGTGTTATAAATACTATGTGATACTCAAACACATCTAATAAATACTCTCTTGTAAGCGAGTCTATCACTGAAGCCAGTCGAAGTCATCACATACAAATGTAAACGTTTATATCCCGATATTAAGAAAACACCAAGATATATATGACTCTGTGCTCTATATAGCAAGCGAATAGTAACGCGCTCCCAAAACCGACTAACCTCATCTTCTAAGGGTCCTGTGTATCAAATCAACCATTTGACTCTGCGTTAATCCGAGTTTATTGGAAGTCTGATAATATCTTGCTCTTTCTTCAGATGGAAGATATGGAAATTCTTTTCTTGGATGGTAGTCAGTGAAATGTTCACGGATCATCCGAAGCCTCTGAATAGCATCTGATTGTGAGTACATATTTATCGGCCGATATATACACTTAATTTGGGTGAGTTAGACACTTACTACAAACTAAACATGTCTATTTTTTTGAAAATTTTGTGGTGGGAAATAAATAGATTTAGATTTGTATCTCCTTATATAATAGTGCACCAAAGAACTGAAAAACTGGGTTATTATTGATTCATGAACAATACATCACGTGATTTGATGTGCTAACCTATATTTATTTTCTCCATTCTATTCATCCAGGTATATACCCTCTTCATAATGACTATTAAGTCCGAGTATAATACCAAAAAAGAAAGGAATGGTAATGGTGTACACTGCAGTTCACAGGAAGCAAATCAATGATCATGTACGGTGCTTATTAATATTACATCAAATAAAATGCAATGATTCATATGTTAATCTAGGTCTTTGAACGCAGTCTGAATATGATTAATATTAAACGAGTGTACGGATGCAGACGCCAAATTCAAAGTTGTTTGTTATTTTAGAATCTGCGGGGGTGGCCGAATTTTTCAGTTTCGATTTGGATTTTTCTCTTTACAGAAAGCAGCTGTATACTTATTGCATTGAACTGAAAGTAATCGGGTAGTCAAAGATCGTTTCTCAATAATAGAGATGGCAAAAGAGGAAAACATACAGGAATTACCTAAAGGGGTGACTCTCCCTCCACCAGAGGTGAGAACCATGATACAAAAAACAGCTGGATATGTGGCAAGAAACGGAGTGGCATTTGAACAAAGGGTCAAAGCAAGAGAAGCTAAGAATGACAAATTTCAATTCTTGTTGGACAAGGATCCATATAATGGATATTACAGATATATTTTAGGACAGATTAAGGAAGGGAATTTTAAGGGAAGTGCGAAAAGTAAGAATGCAAACGATAAGAAAGACCGTTCACTGGAAGATAGTGAGAAGGACACTGATTTTATTATGAATATAGAACAGCTCAAATATCTCCCTGGGGATTTAGCGAAGAAGATATCATCTGTTGATTTGAATGTTATAAAGTTGGTTGCTCGATTTACAGCAGCGAATGGAGTCAATTTTATAAAACAATTAAAACAGTTAGCAAAGGGAAATGTTCAGTTAACAGCTCAAACGGCATTTTTGGATAAGGATCACTCGATGCACAAAGTATACATCTTTTATTTAGACTCTTTCAAGAGGATACTCTCAGATCAATGTGGAATCAGAAGGTTGACGCAGAATTTCGACCAGACTGAGTTTTTAGATCGGTGCTTTGCCAGAGCTGAACACGACAAAAAACTTAAGTCTGACTTAAGTAAAGAGCTGGAGGAGGAGGAGCAGAAAAGACTATATTACGCATCAATCGACTGGCAAGACTTCAGTGTGGTACAAAAAATTGAATTTACCGATTTAGACGATGCGGCTGAACTACCAGCACCTCTTGAAAGAAGTGAGTTGGAATTCAGATCGTTGGTGCAGAAACGTGCTTCGACAATGATTGAGGAGGCGCCACCTGATTATGATACAGAGGACAAGGTCGAAGAGGTGAAAACAGAGGAGAAAGAACTCCAAACAGTGAGCTCTGAATATTCCGATAAGAAAATACATAGGCCTATTCCTAAAGGAGTGAAGATTCTATCTGCAGGTGAATCACGACTAAAGAGGCAAAGGGAGAAAAACAGAGAAAGGAAAATTGACCCAGTCACTGGAGAAAAGCTACTCCGGTGTCCGATTACTGGTAAACTCATTGCAGAATCTAAATTTGCCAAACATATTTCAATTCTTCTCCTGGACCCTAGGTATAAGGAAGAGAAATCAAGATACGAGGCCAAATTTAAGTTTGCTCCGAATATATCTAACAACCGGGTTTATGAAAATATTAAAGCCATGATGAAGGAGAAGCAGAAGGAGGATGAAGAGAATCCATCCAAAAAGAGAAGAAAGGTGATTTGGAATGGCTCTTCTAGCACAGTTTCGCAAACTAAGCTAGATGCAGAAAGAAGTCGAGATAGGGAAGAGGAAAAAAGGGCTGAATCTGAAAGAGTCCAAAGGGAGCATGAAATTGGCCCTTATTGAGAGCACATGTCTTTTCTAAATAATGTACACTACATAGTTAAACGAGTTAATAATATTAGAAATCTAACTTTTCGTTACTACTAAAGTTGACCGTCGTAAGTCGATCAACTGACGGCTACGAAAAACGCCAGGATCAATAACAGACGCTTTCTTTCCCATATGTATTTTTCATTTTTCATTTTTCATTTTTTATTTGACTATGCTAGCATCTATATGGTAGTTAACTACCAAAAAAAACTTCTGCAAAGAGCCATTCGCTACTCCAGTTCGGAACTATGAATGCCTTCCTGGTCAACAACTTTCACCTGAAAGCCTTTGAATACCACCGGAAATCTTTCGTCAAGTTCCGCCTTGCACATCTTCAAAAGTTTCATTCCATCCTTGAGTGTCATATCTGGTCTATAGTGGCGATCAAAAAGTGACATCACGTAGAACGCAGCGTAACCATGGGCAGCGTAAGGTAAATCAACACGAGTTCCCATATAATCTATGTTCGAAAGGAAAGGCTGAACACCCTTATCAAGACCAGCAAGCAAGATATTCACTTGGTAAGGACTTCTTGATCTGAGCGATGTAGCCAATTCATGCCTTATATATGATGCAATACCCTTCGAGTTGAGATCAACGCCCTCTCTCATACTATAAAGCTGCATGTTTCCCTGTATATAGTCGGCAAACTGTGTGGTATCTCCCGATGTTCCGGTGTAAGCTAAAATATTATGTTCATTTAAAACTCGTGTCTTATCGTCATCTGGCTTTAGAATAGTAATACTCCGTGTACAGGCTCTTGAAGTTGCCACGATGACACCATCCTTAACCTGTATTCCTATTGCTGCGTCCATGTTGGTAATTTCAAATAAGCTGTGAAGAGAGAAGTGTTAGGGTTGAAAACTAAAACTCTATGAGCCAATTATATGTGCACACAAAAATAAACTCAAGTGGTTTTTCAGTTTCTCTGCTTGAATTGGATGCCAGCGTTTCTTTCACTTATGATGATGGACAGTTGAATTGAGAGTGGTTTCTCCCGTGCTGAGCTTTTTTTATTTTTATTTTTTCCCACCTGAAGGCAAAGTGTGAACGTTGGAGAAACTTCACTCTTGGAACATCCTAACACCCATACATAATTTTGAGAAGCCAGCCTTTTTTTTTAGGTATGCGGTAGGATAGGGGTAATCAAAAAAAAAAAATTAAGATTTTGCACAGCCAGTCAACGGCAGTAACAGAGTTTAAATATAATATTAAAGACATAAGATTTAAATACATTGTGTGAGGCGGCTTCTTTGGTTTCTTTTTATAGCCGCTAAACGAAACCGGTAATACTTTGACGACAAGTTTGAACCAAAGCTACGCATACTCCAACACTAGTGGAAACATAAAGAGATAACAGACATCTAAAATAAGGGGAAAAACGATAAATGTATTTATAGGAGAGGATAACAAGCCATGGCTAAAAAGAATTCATCATTTGTTGATGGTACTGCAGTACTATTGATGGATATGACCAGTATAATAATTAATCACACCCCTTTGTTTGCATGGAAAATTACTTTCTTGATTGTTGATGTGGTGAACTTCTGGTTCACAAAGATTCTTGCGATCATTAGGCATTCCCCTGCTCGAAGGCTACGTAAGCAATTAGAAGAATGTCGATGCTTTGAGCAATACGAGGAGACAGCTGCTGAACTTGATAGATACAATAAGTGTGATGTGTGGAGGCAAAATTTTACAAGCAAGAGATACGATTATAAGCTTATACACGAACGGCTTCTAGAGTTAAGGCAGTCTAGACTTGACAACGACTACCAACGTGTCATTAGTCTTCTTAGATCTGGTCTCCTCAGGAATTTCGGTGGTATTTCCAGTAAGCGCTTATACAACAAATCACATGTTGGCACAAAGATATTGATCGAAGAGTATATAAACGAGGTCTTAGAATGTCTTCGCTTTATATCTGACGCGAAATGTCCTGGTGGATCACTGGATACAGTCACATTCTATCAGGAGAAGCTAAACTTCTTCCATGATGCCAAACAGACTATGGGCACGACTGCCTTGATTCTTCAAGGTGGTACCTTATTTGGGTTGTGCCATCTTGGCGTCATTAAAGCGCTACATAGTCGAGACTTACTTCCAAACGTTATAGCAGGATCATCAATCGGAGCTGTAGTTGGTGCTTTAGTGTGCTCTTTAAATCCATCACAGCTTGAAACTAATCTTAATGACTTGATAGGCCTGTTACCACCTCCAAGTACGGTTGAGGTTCGTGGAAATGTTATTGAAAATGTTTTGCAGCGTGGCTTTAGTCAGGATATTTTGGTATTTATTGACTATGTCTGCAGACAGTTGGGAGAGATGACATTTGAGGAGGCACATTTGAAGTCTAATAAAGTTTTAAATGTCGTTGTGTACCCGACAGATGCTTCATTTCCCACTCTTCTAAACTATTTGAGTGGACCAAACGTGACAATAATAAGTGCCGTGAGATGCTCCTTGGGTTACAACGCATTAAACGAGGACGTCCAGCCAATGGTTAAGACAATAGACGGAAGACTCGAGCGATTGGATCTTGCAAATGGAAACTGTCAATTCATGTCCCCCTACTTTGCGCGGACTCTAGGTGATCAGACTCTTAAGAAAGATGCAGAGTTCGTTTCTCCATATACTAGGTTGACAGAACTGTTCAACGTGAATCACTTTGTCGTCTCATTAGCAAGACCGTACTTAGCACCTTTAATAGGTATAGATCTGAGGCACACCGAGTCAAGGTGGCCATTCATCAAGAAGATAGATAGACTAATCAGTCTTGAGTTTAGGTACAGAGTGGAAATGCTCGATCGTTTGGGACTCTTGTTGAGCTTTTTCAGGTGGGCGCTTTCAGATGAAACTGCTCCTTTATATGCTGGAAACCAAATACCCATAGTTCCAGAGATGCGCACATTGTTTAAGGACTTTAAGCGAATCTTTGATGTCAATAAATACAGGACGAATATTCCCTACTGGATTCAAGTTGGTGAACGTTCAGTATGGCCACTATACCCATTGCTTCAAACTAGATGTGCGGTTGAGTTCACTTTAGATGATTATTACAACATGTACCGCCGCAGTGAGTAGGAGAATGAGATTGACCTTAGCATGCTAAAGAAAACAGAGATATATATAATGTCATGTATTGGTTAATGGAGCAGAACTAAATTACGTCACACTTTCAACGGTAGAACAATTTGACAGATCCCTCCTTTCCTATCACATACAAATATTCTCTTTCTAATACTTGAAGCTTCGAATGGTCAATTACCCCTTTATTAATGATAAGTTCACCTGTAATATCCTCCGCCCTACCAGTTTTCAATGGCTTTAGCCTTACTATAAGATTGGATCTGTGAAGCAATTTCATAATGAAGCTGGTGTATACAGTAGCCAAATCATCTGAGAGCTGTGTGAATTGGAGCAAACTTTTGTCAGATGGTGCAGTTACATAAATATTTGCAATCTCGTTAAGCTTTGCTAGCCTACTGATAATTTCATCTTCATCGTAATTCTTTAGAAATAGAAGAAGCTGTGGATCTTCAAGAAAAATGTTCAATGCCCTCGATTTATCTTGTGTCAACTTCGCTGCCTCCATCTGCAATATATCAAACCATTTCTCAATATCCTCTTCCAAAAACGTAATGAATTTAAAGGCTCCATTTCCACGAGTCATATCGATTTTCATATACTTTTGGAATTGTTTAAAGTACACTTCAGAACCATTTCCAAAGGACGCAAAAAGCACATTACATTTCGGGTTTTGCCAACAATAACTATCTTGATGCGATGTAGTCGAATTAATGTAGCAGATATCCAGAAGACTATTTTGCATTAATGCAATCTCAAACCACGTACACTTTGTAAACTCAGTATATAATAACAAGTTGAATGTATGCTCCTTGCCTAAAGCTATATTCGGTGGTGCAGTTATGGAGCCATCTGAGTAGATCACAAGATCTTGTGATGGTAAATCAGCTGCTGAAGACATTCTTTATATATAACTGCCTTGATCGGTAAATGCGTAAGTATAACTAAAATAATAAGAAGTATAACCCACAACCTGATAGCTATAAATTCATCTTAATCTTCCTATTTACACCCTAACTAAACTCCACTCCGTCACTTCATGAATCGGAAATCACACAGCCTTAAGTGGGTGAAGCGTAAGAAAAAAAAAAAAAATTCACGGGGACTCGGGGTGAAAAATTTACGGCGGTGTAAATTGTTATGAGATTCAAGGTGGATAAGAAGGGCGACCAAGATACTTCAAATTTATTCATGAAAGACGATTAATAAAGGAGAAAACCAATTAGAGAAGCAATTGAGCGCTTAAAGAAGAAGAAGTGATACTTGGAAGGGAAAGACACCGGGGAAAAAATGGCGTCCTATAATGTTAACTCGACAAAGTCGTATATGCATGCAATGGAGCCTATGATAGAGGCTGTTAGTAAGATAGAGCTCGGAAAAGATGCAGAGGCGTTTAAACTTCCAAGAAATATTATCGATGATAGAAAAGGGGAACAAAAGATAGATGCACTGACAAAGGATATGAGATGGTTGCTAAAATCCTTTGAAAATGTGGACAGAGAACTTCTCATAGATTATGAAGATGACAAAGAAGATTCCAGCAAACCTGACAATATACAGCATTTAGATAGGGAAGAAGAGCAAAAAAGCGAAGAGATTTTATTGGATGTCCTTAATGGCTGCAAAAGGGTATACAAGAAACAATTTTCAGATGGTTCGAGCAGTTCTGAAGTTGAATTGCAAGCCAAAGAGATGCTGCAAGGCATAACCAAGGCACTAATGGAAGAGCAGACAGCCGAAGGACTACAGAGCTCATTAGTGGATACTCTTGGCTTTGAAGAGCTTGATCTTATTTCAGAAATAATTCAGAACAAGAATTTGCTGGTTGCAACAAACAAAGTCAAACAGAAAACTGAAAATACAGTCCAGAATTCAAACCAATCCCTTTCTGGATACAGACTACTGACAGACGAACAGTTACAGGAACAATTCAGGGAGAATCGGTCAAAGGCCTTAAATGTGAAACTTGAAAAGAGCAAAGCAAAAGTTAGATATCCTCACGTCTATCAAGCAAATGATACAGGAAGTATTCTAGCAATTACTGGAAAGAAGTATACATTACCGATAGGTAGTACAAGAACCTCGTACGAAAATCACGAGGAAATTGATATTCCTCCGTCTTCGAGAAAGCCTGCAAATATTGGAAGTGAGCAGGTTGCGATTAAAGATTTGGACTTTTTATGCCAAGGAACATTTAGTGGATTTCAGACTCTTAATAGAATGCAATCCTTGGTATATGATGTTGCATACAATACTAACGAGAATATGCTTGTTTGTGCACCGACTGGAGCTGGAAAGACTGGAGTGGCATTACTAGCAATATTACATACTATAGGACAGTTTAATAGTGCATCTGAAACTGGTGATTTGAATGTGCAAATGAACATAGACTACGATGAGTTTAAGATTGTTTATGTTGCACCACTAAAGGCTTTGGCTGCTGAGATTGTGGAAAAATTCTCGAAAGCCCTAGCATGGTTAGGAATACAAGTTCGTGAGCTTACTGGTGATATGCAATTGACTAAGAGTGAGATAATGGCTACCCAGATTATTGTTACCACACCTGAAAAGTGGGATGTGGTCACAAGGAAGTCGACTGGTGATACTGAACTTGTAGAAAAGGTAAAACTTTTAATCATTGATGAGGTGCATCTTCTTCAAGAGGACAGAGGTTCAGTTATTGAAACATTGGTTGCCCGTACGCTTCGGCAGGTTGAGAGTACTCAGTCCATGATTAGGATTGTTGGTCTTTCCGCTACATTGCCGAATTATGTGGATGTTGCCGATTTTCTAGGTGTAAACAGAAATGTTGGTATGTTCTACTTTGATCAATCGTTCAGACCAGTCCCACTTGAACAGCAACTTTTGGGTGTCCGAGCAAAGGCCGGATCGAAACAATCCAGGGAGAAGTTGGATAGCGTTGCTTTTGAAAAAGTCATCGATATGCTTTCCATGGGTCATCAGATCATGGTTTTTGTGCATTCAAGAAAGGATACGGTTCGTACCGCACGGACATTTATACATATGGCTGAAGAACAGAGTATGTCAGGATACTTTGATTGTTCAGACAGCGCCAGATATGAACTATTCGAGCGAGAAATGGGAAAGAACAAAAACAAAGATGTTAGAGAGCTCTTTAAAGGTGGATTTGGTGTCCACCATGCTGGTATGTTGCGTGCGGATAGAAATCTAACTGAAAAGATGTTTCTTGCTGGTGCTATTAAAGTCCTTTGCTGTACTGCAACTTTGGCATGGGGTGTGAATCTTCCAGCTGCAGCTGTTATTATTAAAGGAACTCAGGTCTACAATGCCAAAGCAGGTGGATTTGTTGACTTGGGAATTTCAGATGTTCTTCAAATCTTTGGTCGTGCAGGAAGACCTCAGTATCAGGCACATGGTATTGGCATTTTATGCACAACTTCGGATAAACTTGATCATTACGTCACATTACTTCTAGAACAACATCCAATCGAATCCAAACTATCTGGAAAGCTTATTGACAATCTTAATGCCGAGATTTCTTTAGGCACTGTCACAAATGTCGATGAGGGTGTTCAATGGCTTGGATACACATACATGAATGTACGGATGAAAAAGAATCCATTTGCTTATGGTATTGGCTGGCAGGAATTAGCAGAAGATCCAATGCTTGTGCAAAAACGAAGGGAAATGATCATTAGGGCGGCTAAAAAATTGCAATCACTGCAAATGATAGTCTATGATGAAAGGTCAACAGCCTTGATACCGAAAGATTTGGGTAGAATAGCATCTGATTTCTATTTACTAAACGAGTCGGTGGAAATATTTAATCAGTTAATGAATCCTATGGTTACTGAGGCGGATGTCTTAAGTATTATATCCATGAGCAGTGAGTTTGATAATATAAAGTATAGAGAGGAAGAAGGTAAAGAGCTAGACAGCTTGAAGAAAGAGAAAGCTGCTTGTGAGATTGACCCTAAAATGGAGACTTCACAGTTGAAGACAAATATATTATTACAATCCTTTATTTCTCGTGCATCGATCAAAGATTCAGCACTATATTCAGATACAAATTATATTGCGCAAAACTCAGCACGTATTTGCAGGGCACTTTTCTTTATAGCTTTGGATAGAAAGTGGGGTAACTTTGCCAGAGGTATGTTGGCCATCTGTAAGGCTGTTGATAAGAGAATTTGGCCTTTCCAACATCCTATCCGTCAATTTGATCTTCCAGAGCATATTATTAAAGTTATTGAGAACAAGAACCCTAGTATCGACAGCCTCAGAGAGATGTCTGCATCCGAGTTGGGTGACTTTGTTCATAATAAACATATGGGTAATGTTCTATATAGGCTAATTGGACGCTTTCCATATCTTTTATTGGATGCCGAATGCTTTCCTGTGACCAGTAATGTTTTGCGGGTTCACATTACTATCAGGCCAGATTTTACGTGGAGCTACGAAAATCATGGAAACATTCAATTCTTTTGGATATTTGTGGAGGACAGCGAGAAGAGTAACATCTTGCATAGTGAGAAATATATTCTTAATAGGAGGGCCATGAATTCGGAACACGAGCTTGATGTCATGATCCCATTAGCGGATCCTCCCCCAAAGCAAATCATTATACGTGCATTGAGTGATAGTTGGTTTGGTTCTGAAGCCATTCATGCTGTTTCCTTCCAGCATTTAATAAAGCCTTACAATGAAACAATTCAAACAAAGTTATTAAGACTTCAACCATTACCGATTAGCGCTCTTCATGATGAACAGGTCGAACAAATTTATAAGGAAAAGTTCAGCTACTTTAACCCGATGCAAACTATGGTCTTTCATACGTTATACTACACAAATAGTAACGTTTTTGTTGGATCTCCAACCGGTTCAGGTAAGACTGTAGTAGCAGAGTTGGCCATGTGGCATGCTTTTAGGGAATATCCACATTCAAAAATCGTTTATATTGCTCCGATGAAAGCTTTGGTTCGGGAGAGAGTTGATGATTGGAACCAGAAAATTTGCAAGCATACATCACATAAAATAGTCGAACTTACAGGTGACTCTTTACCTGATGCAAAAGACATTCACGAGGCAGATATCATAGTGACAACCCCTGAGAAGTTCGATGGTATTTCAAGAAATTGGCAAACAAGGAAGTTTGTTCAGCATTTATCACTTGTCATTATGGATGAAATTCATTTACTTGCCAGTGACAGAGGTCCAATTTTGGAGATTATTGTCAGTAGAATGAATTACATATCTTCCTTCACTAAGAATCCAATTCGTCTTTTGGGTCTTTCCACGGCTGTCTCTAACGCGGTCGATATGGCAGGCTGGCTTAAGGTCAAAGATGGCTTGTTCAACTTTCCTCAAAGTATTCGTCCTGTTCCATTACAAATGTTTATTGACGGCTTTCCTGACAATCTAGCTTTTTCACCTTTGATGAAAACCATGAATAAGCCAGCTTTTATGGCGATTAAACAGCATGCTCCGTCAAAACCAGTTTTAATTTTTGTTCCATCGCGTAGGCAGACGAGACTCACTGCTTTGGATTTGATTCATTTATGTGGTATGGAGGAAAACCCAAGAAGGTTTAGTCGTATGACGGAAGAAGAACTCGAACCTATTGTTAGTAAAGTCAAGGACGATACTTTGAAGTTATCACTCCAATTTGGTATTGGGCTTCATCATGCTGGTTTAGTCCAGAGTGACAGAAGAATTTCTCATAAGCTTTTCGAAGAGGGTAAGATTCAAATTCTTGTTGCAACATCTACCTTGGCTTGGGGTGTCAATTTGCCAGCATATTTGGTTATCATTAAGGGTACACAATATTTCGATGCAAAAATTGAAGGATATAAAGATATGGATTTAACTGATATTCTTCAGATGATGGGAAGGGCAGGCCGTCCAGCATTCGATACAAGCGGTGTTGCCATGGTGTTTACAAAAGAGTCAAAAAAGAGTTTCTACAAACATTTCCTTAATATTGGATTCCCTGTGGAGTCCTCTTTGCACAAAGTTTTAGATGATCATATTGGTGCAGAAATTTCATCTGGAACTATTAAAAGCCGACAGGACGCTATGGATTTCCTTACTTGGACTTTTCTATATAGGAGGGCACATCATAACCCAACGTACTATGGAATCGATAATACTAGCGAGGAGGCTATCAATCAATATTTGAGTGGCCTTATCGATCATGTTATTGGGGAGTTAAGAGAATCAAAATGTCTGATTGGTAGTGGAGATAGAATATATCCTACCCCATACTTGCAAATATCGTCCTACTACTATTTATCTCACAGGACTTTGCGCAAGCTTCTCAATAATGTTAAGAGCTCAGCCACTTTCCGTGAGTGTTTGAAATGGCTTTCAGGAGCTGCTGAATATGATGAGTTGCCGACGAGGCATGGCGAAGAACTCATCAATACAGAAATGTCAGAGCAAATGAGATATCCGGCCAGTGATCTTGAGGATTGTGAATTTATTTGGGACCCACATATCAAGGCTTTCTTACTTTTACAGGCGTATATGTCTCGAGTGGAAATGCCAATTGCGGACTATGCCCAAGATACTGTTTCAGTCCTTGATCAGAGTTTGCGTATACTTCAAGCATATATAGATGCAACTTCCGAGCTTGGCTTTTTATCATCAGTTTTAATGCTTATAAAACTAATGCAGTGTATTAAAGCATGCTGCTGGTTTGATCAAAACTTTGTTTATACGCTTCCTGGATTAAAGCCAAGAGATTTACCAGAAGGTTCTTATGATGAAGATGGAAGTAACTGGCATGCAATTGATCAAGGTCGAAAAGAGCTCACTATTGAAGAAGTTGGAAGTTTGCAACGCAACAGGCTTTATGAACTTTCAGGCGAGCTCAACGTAGAGAAGAGGAAAATGGATCAGTTTGTAAGAGCAGCTTCTACACTTCCTGTGAGTAAATTCCATGTTTTTCAGAGAAAGATAGACGAACTAAACTTCGAGTTAGTGCATAAAAATACATCATACAAGTCCGACTTCAAGGTGTATGCTCCTAAGTTTTCAAAGCCTCAAAGAGAAACTTGGTTTTTAATAGTGTGCGATTTGCAGAATGACCAGCTCTTCTCGATTAAAAGAGCATCTCCAAAACGATTTGGCCATATGGACAAAATTCAGGATCAGCTTGAGATCGGCGAGGCTTTAAGAGGGAAGACTGCTGATGTCATTGCCATTAGTGACTTTACAGACATTTACTATCGGACAAAATGGACTTTTCAAGAAAACGGGGAAAACGACGTACAGCACGTGACCATAGGAAGCAACAGGAAATAAATAATTAAGAATAATAGTGGCATGTAACGCGGCATAGAAGTGGAGCTGTGGCTAACAATAGAGTACAAATAAGAAATTCTACAAAGTAAAGCTTTCTCAACTTTAGATAGGTGCTACCTTCACCACCAAGAAAATTCAAAGGTTAGTTCACCCAAGGTATTTAATAAATTTAATTTTTGTCACTTTCAAATAGATTAGATAGTAGACAAAGTGTGTATGCGATTAAATAAATATAGCTAAATTCCCGATGCTCCTGGTTCCTCCTATTGTTTTTCTTTAATTGATATTTATTTATTTCACCCACATTACCTGCGACTTGTGTTTCTATTCTCCAACTTTTTTTTTCAGCCTTCTTTCTTACATCCGAAAAAAGGGGGGTAATCTTAAACATTTAATTAAATACAAATATATTTATATATAGATACAGATAACTATCAATTTCTTCCCACACATTATCATATGATTGATTCATTATGGGTAGAAGAAACTCGAGAGGCACAAGCTCTTCTGAGCCTTTAATTAATCCGATAGATTCCAATGGAATACCACCAAACATGCCGGAACCAACACTAAGGACTACAATTATTCATGCCTGCTTAACAGTAAATTCTACAACTTTGTATACATATGATGATCAAACTTTTGCTCCACGGCTAAATATCAATTATGCAGAGCTTGTTTCAACCAACATCGGCGTGCTAAACTCGCTTCCCGAAAGTAGGGTGGATAGTTATAATGTTTCTTCCTACGTAATGACATATAAAGACGAACAAAGAGAAGAGGAAGGGAAAAATACAAATAAACCTAGGGACCAGTATGTGAATCTGGTACTTTATTACAACAAGAAACTAATGAAAAACAATGATCTGATCACATTGGTAATTTTATGCAGTGACGAAATGCTAAAAAGCTTCATCTTTAACCTTATGGATAAAATTCTGTTCACTTATCTAAATGCATATTATGAATCACCTGGACCGACAGCAAATATGACAACCACAACTAATTTCGAGTTTAAAATCAAGATGAGGGATATAATTCTCGAAGAACAAGGAAAACTCATGACATTGACACAGAATTACGGAGCAGTAGATGAAGATCTTTCTGAGATCCGAGAAATAATGAATAATAATATAGACAAAATATTGAATCGAGGCCAATCCTTAGATACTTTGATAGACAAGACACAACATCTTAATACCTCATCGAACTCCTTCAGACGTAGGGCAATCTCTGTGAGGCGCAAATTTTGGTGGTCTAATGTGAAATCTATATTTCTTACATGCTTTATCGCAGCAATTATCCTTTATTTTCTCATAGGTCTTGAGTGTGGACTTCCTTTTTACAATAAATGTGTACATCCATCACGTCCACCTCAACCAAATCATCCACATTCACCGGAATAATTTTGTTTTAGAGGAAAATAAGGGAGGCAATTTCGCATCAAATCGCAATACCATCAAGCGTTTTCATCAATATCATGCAGTGGTTTGGATTCATCGTCCTCCATAGGAACATCCTCATTTACCTTTGCTTTCTTGCTCTGATGCGTTGAGTCATCGGGCTCATCATCATTACCGCTGGAATTATCATTTTCGGGCTCAGTACTCACATCACCAATTTCGACTCGGTCCTTTTCAGGTTCAGTCGCAAGTTTGGCTTGTTTCTTGTACATTTTTTCTTTCTGTTTTAGCTCTTTGCGTCGGTTAAATTTTTCTAGCTCTTCCTGCAGCACTGGAACAAAACTGTTGAAGTTGGCCGTTTGTATGGCTAGAATGATATCGTCTGCATTGACAACTTTCCGCCCTTTGGCCTTTATGTACTGTTTTGCATTATGATAAATATAGTTTATGAAAACAACCGTTGATCGTTGTATTACAGTTTGCGAATCCTTGGCTAATATCATCGGATTTGCATCACCACTTTCGTCCATTAAAGTTTTTTTCGCCAATTTGTTAATCGTAGCTTTCGGGAAAAGAATCGAGTCTATTGAAATACCTTGATTGGCAATCGCAGTTTCCATGTTCGACTCTTGCTCATCTTTTCTCCATCCTTTTGCGGGCATCTTTTCTCTGTTATGTAGATCTAATTCCTATTGCGTAGTAGTAAATAAGTGATATGTATGGTCAAAAGTCAAGCTGAGCAAACCAAAAACGGATTACAAACTATTGCGCAGAAAAAGCAATGCCCAGATACTGCTTTTTTGAAACGATAATGAAATGGTGTTTGAATGTTAGGGGGAAGAAGAGAAAAACAACGTTTGGGTTTAAGTTTTTCCCTTCTTTCATCATGCTCGTAAACGCGTTTTCGAATAGACTCCAAAACAGTTCAAGTCGATCGACCCATAAGAGAGCAATGAAGAATTCTTAACTGGGGAAAATGAAACATCTTTGTTATACATGAATAAGATCAAGATTTAAATTATAATCATTGCATCCTCTTTTAATATATACTGTTGCGATAGCAAATCTGAGGTTTATATTGGAACGAGTTGAATATTTACTACATTATAGTTAGGAAATACTTCTTAGGATGAGTTTGGCAGCTGTGAAAATTGCTTACAAACAACTTCACAATTGCTTACTCAATTTACCTGCACCATTTATCAGCCCATTTATAAACTCAACGAACCTATTGGTCCAAAATATTGTCATTAAGCTAGAATATACGAACACAAATGATGAAAGAAGACATATTTATTGTGGGTGGACTGGATTTTTCTCGTCAGATTCCTCCTCAGTGGAAATAGATCTTTCTTTTGCAAGAATCTCACAGATTAAGGAGGGTATCGAAGCTTCAATTCAACTTATGACGCCAGATCAAATTCATAGAATACAAACAGCGGAATTGGAACCAGCTACGATTAGTGATTGGGAATTGACCGAAATTTATGCTGGTGTAATCGAGGATAAGTTTTTAAATCAAATTAGAGCTTTGAAAACTAATCAAAGTGTGATTATCCATCCAAACTCGAATTCATCAAGCAGCACGATCAATTTTGTAGTGAAAGAAGTTCATTCGTCCAATGAGAAAATTGAGTATGGTCTACTTACAAATAACTCCGAGCTACATATTGCACCAAAGGTGCGAAGTGTGCATTCCAGACAAGTTGAAATTCCAGCTGAAGAGTTACCATCACCAAACCGTTGCTTTATTTTGCGTTCAATTGCTATGCCAAATCAGTTGATTGATATAGAGCGTAAAAATGACTTTTGCATATTTGTCAATTCAGACAAGCTAGACGGCAGCTCAAAATTTGCGATGATTTCTGTCTTAGAAGGACCCGGAACACCAAGGAAGGCATCCATTAGTCCAAGTAATAATCATAAAAATGAAAAGGTGAATAAATCGTCAAAAAAGCCAGAAAATGTCAAAATAATTGCCAAGGTTGTGAAAAGTACGAACATTGACTCAGATATCGTTGCAACCAGCGAATTACTATCAATATCACTAGGATTGGAAGGAACTGTGGGTGAAAAACTCATGATAAGACTTTTAGGTTGCGATGAACACAGGCTAAACGATGATGTACCCTATAAATTAGTAATTCATCCAATAATAACTGAAACCCCTAAAAGGAATGTGAAGAAGATACTAAAGGATAGCGATAGAAAAAGAACCAAAAATAATAAGCACAGAAAAGAGTTTAGTATAAAATATAGAAAGATACTTGCTTCACTTTTTCTTTTGAGCTCACATGTACCACTTACCAATGGAATGAAACTACCTATCATCCAGAAATCACCATTTGCTGAAGGTGCGGTATTAGAAATTAAATATGGAAGTCTAGATGAAAAGGAATGCCCAAATTGGGTGTTATTTGATGATACCACTGCAAATCATATGATTGAAAAAGGGGCGCCAATATTGAAGGAGAAGAGCTTTTTGCAGAATAGGGTAACAAATCGAATGGAGGAACAACAAACAGTTATGGTTGCAAGAGATGAAGAACTCAACAAGGCATCCAGATGGATAAAAAGACAAACAAATTGTATATTATATGGTGCATCTGGTTCAGGAAAAACATTGCTGTGCAAAGAACTATGCAATCGGTTCCACTCTGAAGGCTATTATACGAAGATTATTGACTGTAACGAAATTATCAGCACATCGAATTTTGACAGTATAAAAAAATTACTAATTGAGACTACAGTAATGGAGATGCTTTGGCATGAGCCATCAGTCTTGGTGTTAGAGAATGCAGATTCGTTAATCCCAAAGGAGGCCGAGCATGGTGAATCTGAATTTGGCACACAAATCACTGAACTGTTCTCAGATAGACTAATTCACATATCAAAAGGTCGCAAAATAGCACTGGTTATAACTTGCAAAGGTCGTGATTCAATAAATCAAATAGTCTTCCAGAAACATCTTGTTGAGGAGGGGATTCATCTGAAAGCACCAACAAATGAACAAAGGTTCAAACTTTTGACCAGCTTTATAAAGAAATACCCTAATTTGGTCCCTAAGGACAAAGAATTTCTACGGGATGTTGCTACAGAGACAGAGGGATACCTTCCTTTTGATTTGGAATGTCTCTGCGATAGAGCATTCCATGATGCTGTGTCATGCGAAGCACCATTACAAGGCAAGTACTTCGAGCTTGCAAACTTTGTCCATTCATTGAGGGGATTCACGCCGTCTTCCCTTAGAGACGTTAAATTACAAAAAAATACAGGGACATCGTGGAATGACATTGGTGGCTTGGGCAAAGCCAAGCAGATCCTATTAGAAACTCTTGAATGGCCGACAAAGTATGCACCCATCTTTGCAAACTGTCCATTGCGACTTCGATCAGGTATACTTCTTTATGGCTATCCAGGATGTGGCAAAACCTTATTAGCATCTGCTGTTGCCTCACAGTGTGGACTAAACTTCATTTCAATAAAAGGACCCGAAATATTAAATAAGTATATTGGAGCATCAGAACAGGCAGTCAGAGAGCTTTTTGAACGAGCAACAACTGCCAAACCTTGCATCCTTTTCTTTGACGAATTTGATTCTGTTGCACCAAAAAGAGGCCACGATTCTACTGGAGTTACAGATAGAATTGTTAACCAATTATTGACACAGATGGATGGTGCTGAAGGTTTGGATGGTGTATATGTCTTGGCAGCTACATCTAGACCAGATTTAATAGACCCAGCCTTACTCAGACCAGGGCGTCTCGACAAAGCTGTTCTTTGTGAAATGCCTGACTACGAAAACCGTCTCGACATTTTGAAGACTATCTTGAGAAGTAACAAGTTTTCAGTCGGCAAGGATGTTGATCTCGCAGAAATTGCACGTAAAGCCACAAAGTTCTCTGGTGCAGATCTACAGGCACTTATATACAACTCATACTTGAAAGCTGTACACGAGGATTTGGAGAAGAAAGAAAAATCGATGATTGAAAACAATAAAGATGAAAGTGCAGCGGATTACTTTGTGAATTCAGCCACAAAATCGGGGGTAGTAAATTCGAAAATAAACTTAGGTGAGAGATTGAAAAACATGAGGATAAACAAGGAAAAAATGGAATCGGAGTTAAAGAGTGATCAACTTTGTACGAACTTGGACATGCATCAGGACTTACAAAATAGTGCTGTTAAAACCGATGATCCAGAAGAGAGAGGCAAGTCGAAAAAAATGGTTCTCCGAGCCGTACACTTCAAAGAAGGTTTGCTGGAAACAAATAGATCAATATCAAATAAACAGATAAAAAAACTTGATCAAATTTATGAGAAATTTACGGAAAATAGAAGAGAAGGCGATCTTCGGGACGGAGAAGCAAGTCATCATATCGGTGGAAGGTCTACATTGATGTAAATGCCAATTTCAGGAGTTAGGTATTATCGCCGGTATGTCTCGGAAATAGAGGAAAAATTTGGTAATTTTGACAACTTTTTTTAATTTTTTAATTTTTTTTTTAATTCTTTTTCAATACCCCACTAAGGGTCAGTCAGTGGTATGGTAAGTGTTATACTGCTTTCGGAAGAAACGGATTTGCGAAGCAGTAATCGGAGTGGGGAAATCAGCTTCCCGCTTTGATCACTCTTGACATCAAGTATTGTAAATTCAGTGGTTCAACATAGTCAGTTAGTAAAGCCCAGATATCGGTCTCGGATCTTCGTGAAATATAGCTTTTAGTGATTTATTGTATTTGAAATTGTATTAATATATTATGAGCTTTCAGTACTATAACCGAAAATTGAAGCTTATCGCAGTTTGCATTGCTTAGTAATGGTAACCGCAAAAAGAAAAAGAAAAGACAGGAAAAAAAAAACTTTAGCCGGGGACAGACACAATTCCGAAAATACCCAACCAGAATCTTACAAATACAATTGTATCTGGAAAATATTTATATAACCGGGAATCTAACCACGTTAATTACTTATCACATCTCTCGAAATTTTTGCGTCAATCAAGCAATATAAATTGAGCAGTACAAGTCAAGCAATATAAATCTACCATTCTCAATTCATCAAAGTGAATTATTACTTACTATCAAGAATGGGAATAATATCAATGCAGAAAACGATGAAGGATCACAAAAAAAAAGCTCTTGATATGTTTAGAGCCTTCTCGATGAAATCATCAAAATCAGATCATAGGCAGGAATTGAAGCAATCTAGCAGAAATGTTCGGCAAGGATTAGGCGATCGTCGGAGCTTTGAAAGTAGTTCTACATCAGACAGCACTTTTTCTACCAACTCTGCCTCCAATAGTATAACATCAACATGTGGAACCTATGGAACCTACGAAAAAATAAAACCGGAGCTCCCGAATGACTGGGAGTTAAGGTACGACCCTGTACTCAGTGAGTATTATTATGTGAATAAAAAAGAAGGTGTTGTGCAGTTTGATTCGCCTCTGGAAGTCGTGCAGCATATTGACACGTGAAACCAAAATGTTATTCACATGATTTATGTCATATTTGACTATTTTATAGAGGTTAGATCAACTTAGAGTGTCACTTTTCAAATAATATACACTTCATCTTCGTTTTTTTCTTTTTCGTCTTGATGTACAATTTTTCACTTCGCTTTTTTTCTTCATATTCTTACTCTGCGCTTATCATTTATAGATATCTAATACATTATACTTATCTGGACCTATACGAAGTCCATTTGCAACCATTAAGTGGAATCGTATCAAGCCAAGTATTGTAAAGTACCCCAAAAATAAAGCATTGTTCTATTCTATTAGATTCTGATATTAAATATTAAAGGTATTAAAGCCGTGCCAAAGAAGCTGTAGTCAAAATTCATTCTAAAGAAAAAGGAAACCGGTAACGCAAAAAACATGCATTTTCTAAATATGTACCCTACTAATACATTAAGCATCCCAATCTGTATTAAATACTATGTGTCTCCTTTTTCAACCACGCTAAGGCACGTTCATCGTGAATCTCAGTTAAAATTGGAGAAACTTGTTCATAGACTTTTTTGTGGTATGCGTTAACCCATGAAACCTGTTCATCTGTTAAATATGCCTTGTCTATGAGATTTAAATCGAAAGGAACAAGGGTCATATATTCGAATTTAAGCTCATCTTTTTTGATGGAGGAGGAAACAAGAATATCGCTCTCAATTCTCACTCCGAATTGATCTGTCAAGTAGCAGCCTGGTTCATCACTAAGAAAGTTTCCCGGCTCTAGCGGTTTGTAATTGTATGATGTTTTTGCAGGTGAAAGTCCACATGGTCCAGAGTGAACACATATATACGTGTCTATGCCATGGCCCGTACCATGAGAGTATTTATAGCCTTCTTTTAAAAGTGGCTTCCTACCCAAAGAGTCGATGTAATATGAAGAAGTTCCCTTTTTAAACCGAAGCATTGCAATACTGAGATGACCGTTTAAAACAAGTGTGAACACCTTCTTCTCTAATTGTGTTGGTGATCCAAAATGATAAGTCCTAGTGATATCAGTAGTGCCATCTAAATATTGCGCTCCGGAATCGCACAAAAATATCGCATTTGAATCAACAACCGAGCACTCTTTTTCTGTAGGCTCATAGTGAACCACAGCACTATTAGGACCAGAAGAAGCAATGGTAGCAAAAGAAAGTCCTTTAAAGTACTTTTGCCGACTTCTATAGTATTCTGAGCGATTTGCAACATCCATTTCTGTTAACATGTTGCCATTTTTAAGCTTTTCATCAAGCCAAGCATATAATTGGCATAATGCCACACTATCTCTCAATTGGGCATTTCTGTTTCCAAAGATCTCTGTCTCATTTTTAATTCCTTTAAATTCCCCAACAATAGATCGTCTCATTACATCATAGATTGAAGGCAATTGTGTAAATAGAGCATAGCTTGGTTCTGTTTCGGTATTGACAACGTTGAGGCTGAGATCGGATGAATCCAAAGCAGGTAAATCTTGCCAGAACTGGCTATATCTATAGATCTGGAAATTATGTGAACATGAGTGGAGGTAATCAATGATTTCTTTAGTAAGTTTGCACTTATCAACATAAAATTTGACTGAATCAAACGTAATCACCAAATAAGAGAAAAAAACAGGGTTATATGCGATATCGTTGCCTCTCAAGTTGAGAAGCCATGCAATTTCATCCAAAGCGGAGACGATCACGGCGAAAACTTTATTCTCATTCATAAAGTTCCTAACGCGCGCTAATTTCTCTGACGAGGATTCGCCTGAATATTGTATTTCATGTTTAAAGAGTGTTAATTCCGGAATCTCTTTGTGTGGAGGAGCATAATGTTCCAACTTCATCGTGTCATCAACCAAGTTATGATCTAAAATAGTTGCAAAATTCAAATTGGAGTTGAAACACAACTCTTTAAGCTCAAGACCAGTTTTCACACTAATCAATCGTGGATCAACACCTATAGTTCCAATTTCATTAGGCCGAAGAAGCCCATCCTCCTTATGTTCTCTGATTTCGTCCAAAACCTCATCCACAACCCATTGCTTCCAATCTGGGTAACCTTCGACACCTTGCTTCAAAAGTTGCCAGTTACCATCTAGCTGTCTACCAGCCTGTAAAAAATATCTACCGTCAGTGGAAAGTGCTGCCCGATCCAAAGTAATAATTGCAACACCAGCACTCCCTGTGAAGCCAGAAATATACTCTCGCCTCTGATCTTTCGGAGCAGTATACTCACTTTGATGTTCATCTTCGGATGGTATAATATATGCGGTAAGTTTCCACAGCTTCATCTGCTTTCTAAGAAGCTCTAAACGGTGCGAAGAGTCAAACGTCTCCAAAGCAGTTGTGTCCTTGCCAAATAATGTAGTTTGATTGTGTGAAAGAGCTGAATTAGTGACATCACTGTAAGCATCATATTTCTTTCTTGAAGTGTCCCAAGTTTTACACTCTGTTAAAGCAGACGACGAGGATGACATAGGTGAAAAACAATATGGGGAATATGCTACTGGCTCTGGAGAAGTGATACTTCCGGAATATGTTTGTTTTAACGTCCGATTCCCTGTTGCTTTTTTGGTATTATTATCAGATAATGACAAAATCGATGCTTTCTTCTGCAACTTGATGCTCTTCTTCTTAGAACGAAAGTGTTTAGGTAACATAAAACGCATTAACACTGAAAAGCAACCGGCCGATGATTCTTGTTGCGAACAGGTAAAGGCAGTGTCCCTTGTGGAACTATTAACACTAGATCTTTTTGGCATCTGTAAGAAAAAGAAAGATGATATATACGATATTGTGTTAAAGTAACGTACCAAAAATCCGGTAGTAGATAAGCACAATCAAAGATTCCCTTATATTAACGGTCTTGTAGCACGGATGAAATGTACAATAAAAGTGCTTCCTACTTTCTTAAGAAGTAATCTTGGTATAAATTGGATCTGTTTACAACAGAATATCATACTGAAAATTGAAAGAAGAAAATTAACGTAGCTTGATTCCAAAACAGCGCTTAATCGCTTTTTATATAACTAACAATGCGGTATTTCAAAACGGATGCCGGTTAGGCTGTCGAAAAGCAGTATATGGCTTTACTTTTTTATTTTGTAATTATTTTGATCTATCAAACAAAAAAAAAGTGGTGTGTTCTGCACTGCCAAAGTTCTGCTTGCCAGGAGCAAAGGATGATGGCTGGAATAGCCTTATTACGTCGGAAAATTTTTACTAGGATTTACACTAATATGAGATAGAAACGGCTGAAAAATAATAGTAAGTCATGCGTCGAATATTTTTTTTAAGTATTTTGCTATCTGACGCATTCGAAGTGCATAAGAAAGCAGAGAGCATTTCCTAGTCCAAAAAAGCAAATGGGTTGTAAGATTTCTGCTTAGTTATATGGCTTAGACGCCAGTTATTTATGACTATCTTAGCTAAGTAGAATCGATTCGTGTCTAAGACTGAAGAAAGAGAAGTATAAGAGTAAAAGAGATTATAAAAAAAAAATGATGTAAAGGAGTAACTACTAAGGGGGGGGGAAAAATGCACACGTTTGTATACCTAAACCTATTGAGTGAGGTTTTCTTGGTTCAGAACTAAGGCGGTGTAGCGTTCTAGATGCCCTTAGCGACGTATCTATTACAAGGGTAGTTTAAAGTTATTTTCTTATCTAAAATGTCGGTATGAAAATAATTTCAGACTCGTTAATAAAGGGAGATAATAACGATAAACTGTGATAATCCACCCCTCAAGAAATACTTCCTTATTTTTGTTGAATTTGCTTAGTAAAGTTTAGAATAAACCGAATTGCCTCTGGCATTTCATTTTATATTGGATTTTCTTTTCCTGAATACCTCAGAAGTAAAGATAATGATTGATTAAAATTTTGAGAAGCAACGAAACGTATTTATTATTTTCCCTTTAAATAAACTAATTAGCATTGATATCGGTTAGGTTCAAAGAGAGTTATGTAATTTAATGCTTTGATTAAAATGAGATGCCAAGTTTTGACAGACCAGCTTAAAGAGGCTAATCAAGTATGGCTTTCTCATAGGTATAACTAGCCATAGGAGGATTTTCTACGTGTCAGGAAGCTCCTTCTACTTTTAGATACATACATCCATAAGCAAATTATTTTTGGTATTATAATTACTTTATCAATTTTTTATCTCGAGTCGTGCTCCCAATATTGCAGAGCTAATACTTAGAGGGAAAGAAAGAATAATATGACTTAGGATAGTGAAAGTTTTAGGATTCCAGGCTCGGTTGATTTCTAACGCTAACAAAAATGCTTTTTAATGTATTGAGGGCATATTTATCAATATTATATTAACGTTTTGCGATATAACAGGATTATGCTATGACACTATTCCTTTCTTACTTCAAAGTAAGATGACTACAAGGAAATCTAAAGTTAGAATTGAGCCTGCTCCAGGCATACATGATCAACTGAATATGGCACAACACGCTCTCATGATGAAAGCGAAGAATTATGATTATCCGAAACAGATTGCTTAGCTGGGTCCGGACTTTCCACATGAACTGTACCTTGGGCCCCAGAGCCACCTGTTCGAACAGTATCATGCCCTGAATCATGAAGCATATTTTGCAATGGAACCTGCTTTTCCAGCATGGATTCTCTATCATCATTAAAGTTAGAAGCTGGTGTCTCGAAACCATTGACATCAAAGAAGTTTCTTCTGATTTCAACGTAATCATAAGCAAATTCACCGATTTGGTCCTCGTCCATACCATTTTCCTCAGCCTCCTCGCTTGCACGAAGCTGTAGGCAAGGAATCTTGTTTGTCACATAGCATATAAGCGCAGTAACTGTCATACAGTATCCAATGACAGCAAAAATATAAGCTATCTGTATGTACATCTGCTTCCAATTATGGTCAATCCAACCACCTTCATGCTCTGTATATCCATCATAACCCAAAACAGTAGCTGAGCCAAAGATCGCATTAAAAAATAGCCCTATCACCCCAGCCATACCGTGCTCAGCCAAAACATCCAATGAATCATCAACTTTAAGCCAAACCTTGATAATGGTCGAAAAGTTACACACTGCACCCGAAACAATGCCAAGAATGACACTTGCCCATAAAGGAATACAACCTGATGATGGTGTCGCAGCCACAAGACCACAAATGATACCAGAACAGAGGCCGACGGTGGACCAATGATATGTGCGGAAGTAATCAAGCAAGACCCATGTGAAGCCTCCAAATGCAGCACAAAGGTTCGTATTCATAATAGCATACACAGACTTAAGGGATGGGATAACACATGTAAGACCATTGAAACCAAGCCATCCAAACCAAAGCATTGTAGTACCAATAGTAATCAGACTCACATTATGTGGTCTGAAGTTAACCATTAAATGTTTGCGACGCTGCCCCAAGAAGTACGACATGACAAAGCCAGAGAAACCAGAGAGGATTTCAACAGGACCGCCTCCGGCGTAATCTAAGACCCCCCATTTATAAGCCCAACCGTTAGAGTTCCAGACCCAACAAGCGACAGGACAGTAGACAAGTGTCAACCATATAAAGGCGAATGGTATGGTTGGAAGAATCCTACCTCTCTCGCATATTGCACCAATAAGAATACAGATGGTAATGGAAGCAAACATACCCTGGAAGTTTGCAAATGCCAACTCGGGATATTTGCTATCCTGAGGACCAAGAGTGAGAGCCTCATCAACGTTCATGTATCCAAAGTTATGTAAGTTCCCTATGAATTTGTTCGTTGCTGTAGACGAAAACGCTAGTGAGTATCCCCAGAAGTACCATTGGAATATAGAAATGACGAGTACCAGAAAGACAGCAAAGATCATATGAAGGGCAGATTTTCTGCGAGCCAATCCTGAATAAAGATATGCGAGCCCAAAGCACATGATCAACACAAGACATGTACCAATTACCATGGTTATTATCGTGGCCTCGCTGTAGATATCAGTCCAAACATGCGAGTTAGGCTCCGCACTTCGTTGGATAAGGTCTATAAGATTTTTGTATCCAGACATCGTGATGTAAATAGTGAGCTCTTTCTGTTACCCTTGCACGCCTTGCCCACCTTAGATACAAAAAAATAATATGATTATTCCCTATGAGGATAACTAAAATTCAGTGGACTGTAGTAGTCAGAAGAAGAGATGAAATACCGGAAAGCTGTTGCTGCAACTTCAATTAATCGAAAGGTCAATTGAAAGACAGTTGGAAAGACAAATCAAAAGACGAATTAAAAGACGAATTAAAAGACAAATGGAAAGACAAGCAATAGGAGGTACTGAGAAGAAGAGGTATGGAATATCTAGAGTATACAGGTAGTGAGCGGATAGGATCCTTTTTATCGTGTCAAAAATTTTTTTTGGATTCTGCTAGATTACACATGTATGTATACCAATAACAAAAAAAAGGCAGGTGCTGAAAAATAAGGGACAATAGAGAGGAGGGATGACCATCGTTAGTGAAATACATACTCCGCGCCCGATTTTTTAGCATTTTTTTAAAAAGGGTCTGATTGACGACGTTCACAGTTATTAAATACATCTGAACATATTAATATCTCTATATCTAATGCCTAATGATTTGATATATACATATATATACAATAGCAGTATCTATCTATAGCATACAATAACAATATTGAATCAAATAATCAAATAATCAGTCTTCACTGAAAGTATAAGTTCCAATCCCAAAATTACACTCGAGCACCTAACAATTTCTTTTTGGAATTCATGGATAACCTACACCTAACGACGAAGAATATGCTTATTACTATCTGTGAATATACAATTATATAGACTACATACTTATTTTATCCTCATTATTAATTATATTTAATTATTTTTCCTTAAAATATGATTTTTTGGCACGTACAATCACAGCTACTTCGAAAACTGTTTTACAGGCTAGTTCCTTCCAGTTTACGACGATTGTTGATGATAATAAAATTCACATTATGCAATAGCAAAATTCTATTTCTGGTCTGAAAAATCCTTCAATCAATTACATGTAATGATGTCGAGTTCTTTGTGTCATAATATATTTGAAAAAGCAATCACCACCAATTTCGATTGATTTAAATTATTATTTCAGAGTATAAGTAAATGATTATCCTTGCTTATAGTCTTTACTAATGGAATAGCATAACATTTTGCGATAGAAAATAATCATAGAAAAATACGAAAAAAAAATTTCAACAGCCGTTAAGATAATATAGTCTTCACTAATGGAATAGCATAACATTTTCCGATAGAAAATAATCATAGAAAAGTACGAAAAAAAAAAATTTCAACAGCCGTTAAGA
>MDSB01000003.1:630643-661410 GCA_001754015.1 Brettanomyces anomalus
AATGATTCTCTTAGTCATGGATCTGTTAACAAATAAAGTCTTCCAACCAGTCGCAGGGTTTGTTCTCACCAAAGGGTGAACCCTTTCAACTTTTTTTCTACCACCAAATGGATCCTTTCTGTCGAGATATGAATGAGCAGACTCATATACTGCCTCTTTTCCATCCAAAAACTTCTTCATCTCCTCGGAGAGCTTATCATATGCGGCATAACCAGAAGCCCATATTGTATCACCTCCAACATCAGGGATTGAATCTAAATGCAAATGTGTAATGCCTGCAGGTTGCCTTTCATGGACTAGATCTGAATGCCAGGTTTCATTGCCCATATTTCCATAACGGAGCCTATCAAAGTTTCCATAGTCGCAATTCTTGAAATTAATATTCATCCCATGTTTTCTCCAATAATCAACCCAGATGACTGTCTCACCAGGTAAACCAGGAACATGAGGGGCCTGTGGATGAACTTCAACATTACCCCAGTACTCACCAAGCTCCTTCTGCTTTTTAGGAGGAAGTTTCTGATTACGGAAAAAGACAACACCTCTTTCTGCAACAAGTAAGGCAAGCTCGTCCTTTTGTTTATCAGTTAAATCCTTGAGCTGGATACCAACGATCTCAGTTCCAATGTGCTTGGTTAAATTATGGACCTCTTTTGCTGCTCCAAACAATGCTTTTTTATTTGGATCAGCATTCTTCCCACGTTCTATGTACGGCAAGTCATGGTTCCTAATTGCATAAGCTTGATCAACATAAACTGGAATATGTGAACGATCTGGAATTTCGGGATAGCCGCCAGAAAGATCTATTCCATCCTCTTCCATTCTTTTTCTGGCTTCTGGTGGAAGAAGGTCTAAACCAGATCTGTCTGCCCCCTCATTTAAAGTTGTAGTCCTGTTTGATGATCTGGTGACACTAATGTTTGGATTGTTTCTTACTAAATATTCAATTTGCTCATCAACACCGACATGGTGGCTAATTGTCTCGGTCTGTCTTGTCACAGCCCCTTGTTCAATAACTTCTTCCGACATTCTTAGATATAATGACAAGTTGAAATGTATGTATTTGTTTCTTTTCAACTTCCTTAGTAAAAAGATAACAACTCTATGAATTGTGCATTACATGTACTAGGAAATATTCTTGCCGGCGATATTTATAGACACTGGTCATTTTTGAAGCCGAATGCAATTAGTAATAATACTAGTTGTGTAGCAGGATGGAAAGCAAATTTAAGTTCAATGAGTGTATTAATAGTATGTGGCTGTACATCATCCAATAAAATAAACGTACTGTGTATATTCTGTGTTTCCCAAAAGAATGGAAAAGTAGGGTGGCAATCGATACTAGATAGTCCCAAAATAAGGTGTGGCTCTTTGGCACTACAATCAACAAAACGGATTTAGTATTTCTTATCGCTCAGCAAAAAGTTTCCATCCTGTCAATTAAATTTTCTGCCAAGAGGCAGCTAGCTACAATCAATTTGATACGTATTCCAAATATAAAATATATTTACAGGTTTTACCCGGAAAACCTTCCTTCCGCAAGTCACGTATATTAACCCGCCACAGACACACATAAATTGACGTCCTTATTGTGCCATTTTTGATTGGTTTAAGCTTTGACAGGATGGTGAAACGCATATTCAAAAATAAAATTGAGTAAGAATACCATCTCTTTAAATCTAATCCAATTGAGCAGGAAAGAAATACCTTTGACAGTGAAAAAAAGACAGTGAAAAAAAGAAAATTTTCTAAAATCTAATCAAATAAAAACAAATAGATTTACCCAGCAAGATCTCTAACTATATACTACTCTCCGTTATCTTTCGGATCTATACTAAACACTTTATCCGGGTTCAAAATACGATACGGATCCAAAGCAAGTTTAATCTTCCTCATAAGATCAATAGTATCTTGTGAAAGTTCCTGCTTGAGAAAGCCTCTCTTTCCCATACCAACACCATGTTCTCCTGTAACTGTACCCTCTGCTTCTAAAGCACCATCAACCATGTGACGGACTATTCTTTCAACTTTTGGTCTATCCTGACGTTTGAATAAAATCATAGCATGATAGTTGCCATCACCAACATGGCCAACAATTGCACCGGCGACACCAGTTTCGTTCATCTCAGTTTTTGTGGCAGTTAAACACTTACAAAGCTTGGAGATCGGTACAGCAACATCAGTAGCCCATACTTGAATATTTTTGTCAATGTACTCTTGACCATAGTTAATTGTTGACCATAACGCAACTTTCCTTGCATTCCAAAGCTCTTCCTTCTCTGTATCAGAGTTTGCAAATCTAAATGAACTCTGGTGATTCTCTTTAGAAATCTTTTCAACACCACTAATCTGGCTTCTGACTGCCTCTTTAGTTGCCCCACCGATTTTTAGCATAAGTGTTGGTGCTTCGTCGTATTTCAATGTAGTTTGACCACTCATATTTACATACTGCATCATCTTATCATCAAGTAGCTCCATTGCATCAAGTTGAATTCCATGTTGGACAAACTGAGCTACTGTATTGCTTGCATCACTAATTGTTGGGAATGAAATCACAGCAACATTTTCATATTGAGGTCTGACATTAAGTTTCAATGTTGCCTCAGTAATGATACCCAAGGTACCTTCCGATCCAATGAATAATCCATTTAAATTATATCCAGCGGCAGACTTTCTTGGCCGATTCTTGGTCTTAATAATGGTACCGTCGGCTAAGACTACAGTAAGACTCACAACATTTTCTTTCATAGTACCCCATCTTGCGGCATTTGTTCCCGAGCAGGAGGTACTGACCATACCACCAATACAAGCTCCAGGACCTGGGTCAGGACCAAACATTAGATTGTATGGCTTTAAGTAGCTTGCCAAAGTCTGCCAGCCTACAGCAGCCTGAACAGTAATATCCAAATCTTCTGGATGAACAGCTAGAACCTTATTCAAATGAGAGAGATCGATGCTTACACCTTTCCTTGTAGGAGTATAATGCCCTTCTAAAGATGTACCACCAGTATATGGAACAACTGGCACCCTGAATTTATGACAGGCTTTCAACACTAATGAAACTTCTTCTGTGCTATGAGGAAATATCACCACAACTGGTCTTTGATCTGGTGTTGCATGATGGGTAGAGAACGAAGAGTCACTATGAGTCTCTAAAGTTTCTTTAGTACACTTAATTTGATTAGCATTTAAAACTTTTTTGAGCTCATCAACAAGGTTGTTCGGATCACCATATCTTGGTGATGAAATATCTGCAAGTCTTGTTGTCGATGAATGGGGAAACAAAAATTCCGGTGGGCTTTTCGCAAGTTTATATGTGATCACACTGGTACCAAGAAGCAATCCTAATGTGAAATATATGGCTACCGTAGTGTTAGAATAAGTTCGACCTTTATTCTTAGTCACGATATTTGATTTTGTGGATATAAATCTCACCGAAGGTTTGTTAATGAAAGCAGATCTTTGACAAAGTAGTATGCTATTGAAAGTCCTTTTAAGGAAGAAACCAGCCTGTAATGATTGTAACATAATCTACCGTTTTGCTCTTTAGGGAAGATCAAAACGTTATATCACAATACCTTGAAGAACTACAAAGTCTAAGCTTGCAAAAGTGTATGGAAAGAATAGATAAATATAGCTTAACAGAAATATGTTGCTCAGGTTTATAAGCACATTCTTCGTAAGTTGATTCAGCTTAGACTGATTTTACTTATATTCCTCTGAGCAGTATTGTGTATCAAACGAAGATGTCCCACCAGTTATTGTGGCACTAAGAAACTTTATTAGGAAATATTTTTCAATTTATTCAAGCTTATCAAGAACGTTATATCTTTTTGCAGAGTCTTTGTTCTTTTCGGAATCGCGATAACCCAAAAAAACTTAAATCTCAATTGTGGCGCTTTTACCTACCATCTCCACCATACCTGACAATGCCTAAAAAATGATAAAAGATATGAGGCTGAAACCAATGTGGTGCAACCAAATTTAAAAGTTTGAAAGACGGCGTGTGTCAACAGTCATGTCAATCTTATAAATTTTATTCTGCACGAAGCATAATAATGCACAGTCGTTGCTTAGTTTACTGATCTCAAGTGTGCTTATTAATTGAATGCAGAGTTCAAACAGCATAGAAGTAATATATTGTGTTTCACATCAATAAGTTTACTTGAAGGGTTTCCAGCCACATTATTCCAATGTGTACTGTCATTTTATTGCAGCCATATACACATTTTTTATATCAACATGATGAGACATTCGAATATTCTGCCATGTAAATAATATCATCATGATCTGTGCTATATAAAAGATGTAGATGATCAAAGGAACTGTGCACTATTCTTTTTCTTAAGCTAAAGAGTGGCTTTTTTTTGAGTACTAATCCAACAAATAATCATACAGAAAAAATGTCTTCTTCAACCTTTGTTCAGGAGAAATCAGTAAAGGGGGATGGCATTTTGCATCTCCCAATTGACAAAGAGATTGAGCATCTAATTAGGACAGACACAGACTTGAACATTACTCGAGCAATTCAAGCTCCAGCCTTGTCCACAGGTCAGGATCTTGAGGGACTAAAACTTTTGCCAAAAAGCACTAGAAAAAGATTGCAAGATGATAATATCGATCTGTCCAAGGGCTACCCGGAGGTGCCATCCAGGTCAGAAATACCTGTTTATCTCGACCAAGCTTTTGCTATCAGAAATCATGAATTGCCATATATTGAGCGGGGAAAAGGAGCTGATCCTGAAGCAAAATCACTATTAGAGACTGCCTCCGGAATTCATGATTTGACTAAGCATATTGGAACAGAAATTGAAGGAATTCAGCTCAAAGATTTGAACGACCAGCAGAGAAATGAACTTGCACTTTTGGTTGAGAGAAGAGGAGTTGTCTTCTTCAGAAACCAAGAGCTATCTCCATCAAAACAGAGGGAACTTGGTGCTTATTGGGGAAATGTTGAGGTTCATCCTCAAACTCCTCATGTTCCGGGACTTCCCGGTGTTACGGTCATTTGGGTGGATTATTGGAAGAAGAAGGGAATGAATATTAACTTCAAGAACTGTAATGATGGTAATTTTGATATCGTTAGATATGGTTCTGTTGGTAACCAAACTTGGCATACCGACCTTGTTCACGAAAAACAGCCAGCTGGAATTACACATCTTCATTTGGATGCTATTCCTGATGTTGGAGGTGACACCATATGGGCTTCTGGTTATGCTGCCTATGATAAACTTTCCCAATCGATGAAGAAGTTTTTGGATGGTAAAAAAGCTGTTTACACTTCTTATCACAGATATGTGAATAGAAATGATCCTTTTGGTGAGAACAGCTTCGTTGAGCGTATTCATCCATTGGTGAGAACCCATCCTGCGACTGGTTGGAAGTACTTATTTGTCAACAGATCCATGACTAAGAGAATCATTGGTTTGACACCTGTCGAGTCGGATGTTATTCTAAACTACTTATTTGATATTTATGAAAAGAACGCAGACATTCAAGTCAGATTCAACTGGAAATCAAAACCTGGTTATGGTACCTCTGCTATCTGGGACAATAGATCTACTCAACACAGAAATGTTTGGGACCATGAAGGTGTAGAACCAAGACACGGTACCAGAGTCACCTCTTTAGCTGAAATTCCCTACTTTGATTCCAAGTCAAAATCTCAGAGAGAGGCGTTGGGATTATCTATTACTCCTGATGAGTAATCAAACAGCTTAAAGGCTATCAATTTTGTTTGTTCTTCTAACACACACATTTATTTTCTGAGTATATTATTGTGATTATCTAGGTTTGTATTTCTTTATTAAGTTCTGTTATCTGAATTCAAGCACAAAACAATCAATTGTAATCAATCACCAAGATTTTTGATCCCAATAAGATTATTTTAAGTTGTGGCTTCGAATATAGATTGTAATTTCGTTTAAAGCAAAGTGACTAGAAGGTAACAATGAGCTACGCAACGTGCATACTGCATGATACCACATTTTTAAAGTGTATTTAGCTGTCAAAAAAAGACACCTTGTGTTAGTAACTCAGTATAAAAGAGTGCCAAAAAGAAATAAAGCTAGAGTATTATGTGGGAAAATTGTAGAATCGAATGTATTCTATTTCACAAATATAAAGCTAAGATTTAATAAAGCTATGTCTGCTATTTATAACATGGGCTTTATTTCAAAGGCATGGGATTTTGTCAAGTTGGATGATCCATCAACTTTTAAAGATGATTATATCAATAAAACCATTGACAGATCTAGAAGAAATGAGAATAGAAAGGATGGCTGGAGCAAACTTAAATTCTGGGAATACTTTAATTTATATCCCTCTTACTACAGCGCATATGAAAGAAAGTTCCTCATTAAGTTTGATATTTCAGTCCTTCTCTTTTTAGGTGCTTCTTTTTACACAAAGTACTTGGACAATATGAACATTGGTGCAGCCTATGTTTCAGGTATGAAGGAGGATATCAATATCACAGGAAATGAGTTGAACTACTTCAATACCATGTACACTGTGGGATATGCATTGTTTCAAATTCCGATAACATTGCTCATAACGAGGCCTCGCTATTCTAGATATTTACTTATTGTTTGTGAATTTCTATGGGGAATGCTTACTCTTTCGAATGCTTTTGTAAAGACTCCTCAACAAGTCTATGTTATAAGGTTTTTTATAGGTGTATTTGAGGCATGCTCATATCCTGCATCGTATGTTGTTTTTAGCAGTTACTTAACAGAAGATGAACTTTTCAAGCGTGCAGGTATATATGGTGCATTTGCAGTTGCTGGTTCAGCAAGCAGTGGTCTTTTACAAACTAAAACTCTTGAGAGTTTGTCTGGTGTCGGTGGTCTTGCTGGATGGAGATGGCAATTCATTATTGACGCAATTATAACTATGGGAATAGTTATATACGGGTTTTTCCTATTTCCAGGTATTCCAACCGCATGCAAGCAGTTTGGTCTGTTTACTGAAGATGATATGATTTTCGCCAGAAAAAGGTTATCCGGCATCCAGGCTAACCCAGAAAAGTTTACCATGAAATCAATAATCGAGACACTCACAACTTGGCAGCTGTATATTTGCAGCTTTCTCTGGGTTTTTCATCATATGACACTCTATTCAAATGGTGCAAAGTTATACATGAAATCGGAACCCCAATGGTATTCTACTGCAGATGTAACCAATTGGGATGCTTATATGTGGTTTGTTGGCCTTGGATCTGATATCATACTTTCCCCTTTAATGAAAAGTATAGGAAAGTTGAAAGTGGCTGCTATAGTATTTCCTATCACTTATTATGCCGCTATAGTTCTCGTTATTTGGAATTGTCCTCATGATGTGAGGATTTCCGCATTCTTTCTACAGCATGTTTTGTATGATGGAATGTCGCAGCCAATCTTTTCCTGGGCTGCCACGCTCTGTAAGGATAATGTTGAAAAAAAGGCCCTAGTTTTATCAATAATGCAGGTGTGCTCTTATGCTACAAATGCATGGGCCGTTCCAATACAGTACAATGTTAAGTACTCACCTAGGTTCAAAGGTGGTTATATCGCAAATTTGGCAATTGTTATAATGACTAACGTATTCTACGTTGCTTGTTGGGTCTTTGACCACTATGATTATAGATTCTGCAGTACAATATCTGGTCATAGACATGAACTGGAAAAAGATGGGGAAGCTTTAGAAGTGCCAGGTAGTAGTAGTTCAAACGACAGCAACTTTGCAGAAAATTTTGTCACTCAAGAGACTGTTGAAATTTCTTCTGTTAAGCGTTTATAAGTTCATAAAAGACCACTCAGTACAAATACTAAAAAGGATATTGGTGGTTTTGAAAGCTAGCTGTGTTTATTTTTATTTATTCGCCTATTTTATTTATTCAATGATTTATTTTGCTTAACTGGTAGTATGAAAAATGAGAAAGGATGTGAAGAAAAAAGCTGGACTTGAACCAATCACAGTATAAATTTATTTTTCGTTCAATATTCAGCCTCCCACCGTATTGCTTCTACAATCTAGCAAAATATCACTGTTTACATACAAAGGTCGATGAAGACACTACTAAATCTCCGAGCGCAGTTTCTCTACGCCAACCTGATTCTTACCACAAAACTGAGATCAAGAAAAAGCATTATTAGATCGTTATAAAAAGCCACAGCTCTACTAGGAAAACATTACCTATTTTATTCTTCCTATTGTAGTGGCAGTAAAGATGGTGAAAACCACGGGAAATATGCGCTCCAAACAGTTTATCTCCTTTTTATTTTTCTTTGTGGAGGATCCGCAGTATTTCAATAAATTGTGGAGTCAAATTGATCCTATATTTTTTGGTGTGGATCTCTACGATAAGAATGAGTCAGGAAAAAAAGCACTTTTCGGAACGATCCATTGATAAGACGGCGGAAAAAATACACATTCTGTATCTTCTCGTCACATCTTCAGTTAAATTTCCGAACTATATCTTTAGGCTTTGCTTTTTTTTTTCATTTTGTTTTTTACTCTACTCAGTTAAATTTCCGAACTATATCTTTACGCTTTGCTTTTTTTTCATTTTGTTTTTTACTCTAAAAAACTTAATTACGAGGGAAATCGATAGTATTTAGCATAGTTTCTTGCTACAACTCTTTTCATTTATTACATTTGAATTGTTTTGGTCAATTGAGTGAACGTCAATAACATGAAGTCAGATTTACCGGGATATAACCATTACTTCAAACTTGGAGGAAAAGATATCTGGTCTTTTATCAATGAAACAGCTGCAGCCCAGGAAATAGAGAGTGGTTCCAAGATTGTCAATCTTGGTCAAGGTTTCTTCTCGTACTCCCCACCAGAATTTGCCATTAAGGCTGCCAAAGATGCATTTGACGTCCCAATGTTCAACCAATATGCTCCAGCTAGAGGTAAGCCGCACCTTTTAAAGACTCTTGCTGATACATTTTCAAGTCGTTTATGCAAAAAGTTGAGTACCGATGAAATACAGGTTACGACAGGAGCAAATGAAGGTATGCTATCAGTATTTGTCGGACTTCTGGAACAAGGAGATGAAGTTATTGTTTTCCAGCCTTTCTTTGATCAATACATCCCAAATATTGAAATCGCAGGTGGTAAGGTTGTGTATGTCAAACTATTTCCGCCGGCTGACTTTGGTGAACGCACTGTCACTGGTGATGAGTGGACAATTGATTGGGAGGGCTTAGAAAATGCCATCACTTCAAAGACTAAAATGATTGTGATAAATAGTCCATACAATCCTATCGGTAAAGTTTTCAATAATGATGAGTTAAAACGTATAGGAGATCTTGCTGTTGAGCACAATTTCTATATTCTTTCAGATGAAGTCTATGAAAATTTGTACTTCGAGCCAAAACTCACAAGGATGTCTCTTATCAACCCATTGATTGCACGTAGAACTATTACCGTTGGATCTGCTGGTAAGACTTTTGCAGCTACAGGATGGAGAATTGGATGGATTATTGCGGATAAGGAAATAATCCCACCGATCACTGCAGCCCATACTAGAATATGCTTCTCCACCCCTGCTCCGCTTCAAGAGGCTGTTGCGTCGGCCTTCGATATTGCCAATACTAATGGTTACTTTGGTAAAATGAGAGCTGATTATATCCATAAGTACGAAATCTTTGATAGTATATTTGATGAGCTAAAACTACCTTATACAGTTGCTGCGGGTGGCTATTATTTGCTTGTTAACTTCAAGAAAGTGAAGATTCCGGAAAATTTTGAGTATCCAGAGAGTATCAAAGATCAGAAAAGAGATTTCAAGCTTGCATACTGGTTTATCAAAGAATTTGGTGTGGTTGCCATTCCTCCTTCAGTTTTCTACTTACCTGAGGATGGTCATATAATTGAGGATTGTCTTCGGTTTGCAATCTGTAAAACTGATGATGTTTTGGAAGAGGCTGTGAAGCGACTTAAACCTTTAAAAAAATACATTGTTAATTGAATGGGGTAAATCATTTTAAAATCAATAGGAAATGCTTTTTCCAATCAGTTTATATTTGAATAATACATCTTTTGGCTCATTTTTATTTAGTTTAGTATCATGATTGATCCGTTATAAATGCATATAGGAAAATGTTCAAATTACTTTTAACACAGAACAAGTCATTTTAAAAGATAATATACGGTAAATTAATCAGTAAATACGCAACACCAGATAATACACATATAAGTTTTGGAGCTTAACGAACTTAAATAACTTCCTCTGCTTTTAATTCACCTCTTCTAATTTTATTGAAGACGATTTGAAGGGTTGATCTGGACAATCCTAAATCTGCGACATGATCTTTTTTCTCTTCTGAATCCAAAGGATTTTTTCTTCCTCTTAAGAAGAACCTTTCTAATGGCTTGATAAAATGTTCAGCAATTCTGTAAGCCTTTAAAGGTTCCGGAAATTCAGTTTTATACCAATATAATTGCTCTTTTAATGTTGGAAGATATTTCTGTCCTGACCAGACTCCAGCTAATGCAGCAGCCTGTGCTTCAACACGATTAAAAAAATATGCAGCATATGTGTTTCCGACTAGTGCAAGCGTTTGATCTTCTATGGAGAAAGTATAATCAAAGAATTTCAATGCATTTGGATGAATCTTTAAGTACTTGGACTCTAGAAATGGATAATACATGTGGTATCCAGTGCACACAATAACGGCATCAAATCCTTTTTCAACAGTTCCATCCTTGAAAATAATACTTTCTGTGTCTGCGTTGAAATGATCAATTTCTGGCTTTGATATTATTCCCCTAGTATGCGAGCAAAAATCTGCCCAGTCACGACCAGCATGGCTTTCTGAACGTCTTGAAATAAATATAGATGGAGTATCCAAATCTCTTGGGAAAGCATATTGTACAAGATCCACTGCAGAAACAGAAGATCCAATAATCAATATCTTCTTAGCAGTTCTTAGTTTTCTCGGGTCTTTCAAGGACTTTGCCAATGTTATCCAGATCTTCTCTTTAGTTTTGGCAGCAAATTCACGGAAGCCTTTAAATGACGGAATAACAGGTACAGTTTTACCGTTAGCAATAACGACAGCATCGAAGTCCTCTTTATACCACTGATCAATATCAGTTCCAGCCCTTTGAACTGTCTTTCTGATAAAAACCCTCCATCCTCCGGCGGATAGCTTTTTCACTCTTTCGACATTTGATGAAGTGCGTATGTACCTTGTAAGATCATTGTTCTTTAAAACATTTTCAAGGTAAAGGCCAACATCATCAGCTGACTCAAATCCTGATATATTTTTGTACCGATGCCTTAATTCAGCAAGCTGCTTAGAACTTAAAGGATCAAATGAAAAGCTCATATACTGATTCGGGACATTGGTGAAAAGCTTCTCATAAGCGGCTGAAGATTTCCACTGGTAGATGTCCTCTGGTTTAGATTTTTGTTTCTCTACCTCCACTGGATGTTCAAATGATGACCCCAATAATTGTTCCTCTAGTTCTTCGCTTATTGGAGCTTTTATAAAGACGTTCGCCGGATCTTCAAAGTTTCCTTTTGAGGATAGATCCGGAAGAGAAGGATCATTGTTGAAATTTCCTCTGGTTTGCCGACACCAAACTCCCCCAGTAGAATGATTTCTTTCGAAAAGCACAATCTTGTCGAAAGCTACTTCTTTTCTTTCTTCAAAGTCTTTAATGTTCTTATAACCTTGTAACGATGTTCCGTCTTTTAGAGTTCTTGTGAGATCATAAAGAGTAGCTATGCCCGAGGGACCGCCACCTATGATTGCAACAGATTTAATTTTCTTTTCTTTTAAACCTGTCACCATCTTACGAAAGTGTAATTGTCTAAGACAACAAACATAACTGTAGGTTTCTCTAAAATCATATTAGTGCAGTCCAGATTTGTCTTGCTATATATGTGCGATTCTTATTGTTGACATTACATTTGCGTATCTGTTTTTGACATGCCTCTTGGACTAGCCACAATCAATCCCCGTTCTTACGTCAAATCCAAAAAAGGAAAAGTGGCATTTATTGTTGCCACATCGACATATTCTTTCACACGGAAATATCCTTTTTTTCTTGCAAAGGGGGACACACCTACACAGGTATCATCATATGATGTATATCATGATAAATTGGCTTACAGGACAAATAAGATTAGAGCAAAATAAAATTAGGTTTCATTTGAAGGTAAACGCGATAGATCACGGCATTTTTCTAATCATCATTCCTCTTTGTTTCAAGTTGCCGTAAATCCTGTTCTTCCAGGAGGTTTAATTCAGATTGCATAAGCAAGTCGGATCAAAAATATGGATTTCTTAATCTTTGATCAAGACCTTTTGCAGCCATTATTTCCTTACTCAGTTAACCTAGAAGCAAAGAGCGGAACCAAGCTTTTATAAGCACAAATATATTTTCTTAATTTCTGAAAAGTAAACTTTTTTTCTTTTGCAATATAAACCAAGAGAAACAACAGTCACACCATACGTATATCGATATGAGAATTATCAAGTGATCATCTGTTAGATGCCGCGTATAGATTTATTCGTATATCGATATGAGAATTATCAAGTAATCATCTGTTAGATGCCGTGTATAGGTTTATTTGTGAAAAGAAGCATCATTGATGATAGAACGCTCAAATTATTATAATCCCTGAAAGAATATTCAAAAATTAGCCTGGGAAGTTACTGATCATTATGCAGATGCATTTGTTCATGGTGCTTACTTCATGAGGGGTGTGAAGATTCACAATGCAAAGCCTATATTCTATAAATTTTATTTTTGATGGGTTTTGAAGCAGGAAGGTCGATGACTTCTTTTGAAGTGTACACTGCTTATGATTCTCTTACAAATTCAATGGTCTACACAGAACGAGAGCAAATAATCCAAAAGCAGGTGAGTTCAGAAGGATTTAAGTGGCCCGATGTTCTCCCCAGAAACGTTATGGCAATTAATGATAAATATCAAGAGAGATTGAGTGTCAAGCCTTTTCCGTTGGACATGGGTATTGAGAAAGTCATTACAGAAACGTTATGGCAATTAATGATAAAGATCAAGAGAGATTGAGTGTCAATCCTTTTCCGTTGGACATGGGTATTGGAAAAGTCATTTGGATGGAAAGAGGTGTTCCGTACATTGTGATACACAAATTTATTCATAGTATACAGTTTTGAAATTTAACAAAGAAACTGAGTATATTGATATAACTACCTCGGAGTAAATGGTTGAGGCACCATTAATAAATATTAGAGCACGGTAATCTTAGATCCATTAGCATATGTATGTTCTGTACTAGAGAGCCTGGATTATTATTATTATTTCCAATTTCATATCAAATGCAAGATTTTGTACTAATTTTTCCTGGATATCATTTCCGGTGGCATCTCAGATTTTCTTAAGCATTAACAGTCTACAAAAAAGAAGTGCTGTGGCGAGAACCCCAATATGGGAATATATATGATTTCCCATACCTCTAATTCCGGTTTACAGGATCAAAAATAAAATAATACATCGCAACCGTTATAATTATACAATCCTTGCTGTTGTATTGTTATTATCAAACAGAACTTATACATTTTTTGGCCCGTAAATCCGATAGGGAAACGTGATGCGGCTTAAACTCCGCATTTCAGCTTCTCTTGAGCTCAACCCACCACTTTTGATCGTATAGGATTTGCTTGCCCGCCGATAAAGTAATGAATCTCGTACTGATGGGTTTTGTTGGATTGGCTTTCGTTAAGAAATTTGGAGAGTCTGGTTTTGTCCCCACGCACCATTACAATTTACACGTTTCCATTGATTTGATTAACAAAACACTAAGTTCTCAATTAATATATTGTCCGTGCCCCATTTGTTTACCTTTCCACTTTTTAATTTTTTTATGTTTACATTACCCAGATCAAACTAAAGTTAGGACTCTCCTCGTAGCTACCTGTACAACCGTCCGACTCTTTCCTCAAAAGCATGCTTCTTATAAAATGCTATATTCAACGAAGAAGTAAATTTTCTATCGCAGTAGTCACAACGACAAAAAATAATCAAACACATCATTTTGCAGGAACTGGATAACTTTAACGCGATCTATGGAAACCAAATATAAATAACTAAAATACCTTGCAGAATCGAAAGTTCTTTGTGTAACAAAACCCAAGGATTAAATCCTCTCTAATTATTGTTGGCCCTCAAGCATCGCTCTTGCACTCTAACATCCAATTATTATTGTTCGCACCACCTTGTTTCTCCAATAATTCTTTGTTCCATTTGTTTAATTTTTTTTTTTTGTTGTGGCGGCTCTAATAAGAGTAAGCTTACTGGATGCCTAGTTATTTTACACCCATGTGTTGTTTTGTTTGTATTGATTTTCCTCATTCAATTTTTTGGGGGCGGGATCCGGAGTAAAGCTTGCATGTGCTGTCCAATTACAAAATATTGGTTTGCTGATTTATCGAGTAGAAGCAGAGTGAATAAGAAAAAAAGTTCATCACAATTAGACAAAAACAAAACTTGGATCCGTTCGGTATTATTTAATAATTTGCACCGCTGTTGAATCTTCATACTACGTCTGTTCAAACTCTTCTACAGATTACTCTACACTTTCTTTTTTACACTTCACCGTTAGTTTCGAAGCTCTGTTATTTATTTTTCTTTATCTAAAAACACACACAACTGTTACGATGGCTCCACCTAATTTCTCACAAATTTCAAAGCCAACAAACGACGTCCTTAACAAGGACTTCTTTCACTTCACCCCCGTGGCTCTTAGTTTGAAGACTGCGGCACCAAATGGTATTTCCTTTACTACTAAGGGAAGTGTTTCTCCAAATTCTCAGACCTCGGCTTCTCTTGAGACCAAGTACTCTGACAAGGCTTCTGGTTTGACCCTTACTCAAGGCTGGACTACTGCCAATGCCTTGAAGACCAAAATCGAGTTGACTGATGCTCTTACCCCAGGATTAAAAACCGAGTTGGATACTACCCTTGTTCCAGGTCTTTCTAGGGCTGCAAAGCTTAACTTGTACTTTGCTCAACAGTCTGTCAATGCCAGAGCTTTCGTTAACCTCTTGAAAGGACCAGTCTTTACAGGTGACTTCACTGTTGGTCAGGATGGATTCACCGCTGGTGGTGCTCTTTCCTACGATGTCAAGGCTGCTTCATTGACTGGATACTCTGCCGGTATTGGTTACAAGGCCCCATCTTATGCTTTGTCCCTCATTGCTGCAAACAATTTGTCTGTCTTCTCTGCCGGTTACTACCACAAGGTTACCCCAACTATTGAGGTTGGAGCAAGAGGCACATACGACTCAAAGGGACCTGCTGGTGCCAATGCCGTTGCAATGGAGGTTGGTACTAAATATCAGCTCGATAGCAGCTCTTTCGTCAAAGCCAAGATTGCCGACTCGGGTGTTCTAGGCTTGTCCTTCCAGGAGATCCTCAGACCTGGTGTCAAGCTTGGATTGGGTGGTGCCTTTGATACCTTGAAGCTCGGTGAATCCGCTCACAAGTTAGGTCTTTCATTGTCCTTTGACGCTTAAATGTACAATGGCTTGAACATTCATGACCTTGTTTTTAATTGCTAATGTTTATCTAGCATTGGGAAATAGGGCGTAGATCCACACACATGATATATTCGTTTTTAAATGCTGAAAACTCGTTTATTTTTGCTACTACTCGTAATATTATAACTGTACGTTTTTTTTTTTGTTCATCTGTATGGATCACCGATTCCTGTTACCTTTGAATTAATCAATATTTACAAATCCAGGAGTCTTTGTCGGATCGATCTTCAATCTAGGATGGAACATCTCCACAAATTCCAAATCATACTCCCCTTTCTCCCTACTAAATTTGGCATACTCATCGAATGCACCACTTAAGGTCCAGCCTTGAAGATACACTCTTATCAGTCCAATCAAAACCCCCACTCTGTGCTTACCCTTATTGGAATGGATGAGAACTGGATAATTGTCGTTATTTAAAAGCACGTTTAATATAGAATTCATCACTTCTTGACTCTTCAGAATTGCTTCCTGACCGTCTGCCGCTTTCCTAAACCCAGCCCTTCCAACTTCCTTCATCCTAAAGAACTTGAAACTGATTTGATGCTTTTTAACCCATTTATAATACTCATAGTTATCATCTTTATCTCCTAGATACACAATCGTCTTCAATTTGAGTTCTTCTAGGAATTTTAGATTAACAGGTTGTGGATGGCCAGATCTGTACAGATCGCTCTCCACCAATGCAAAATTTATCGGCGGCACATATTTTGGTTTAATGTCTTCTATTTTTAGTGATGTGTACTGATGAGATGATCCAGCTGTCCCATTTCCGTCATCTAAAATTTCCACTCTCTTCACCCCATCAACTACCTTTGGCAAATCATTTATATCCTGAAAGCCTCGACTAGTAGTTTGAAAAAGATCCCTGGTCCAATAATCTTGCTTTTTAGAGCCACTTCTCTGTAATCTTAATAAATCCACTTGTGAATTAACCAACTCATCCTTAAGTTGTCCCTCCTGCTTTCTCTCAAGAAAATTAGGATCTCCGCCAAATTCTTTCTGTGTCTCTACCTCTTTGTATGGTAGCTGTTTCATTTGTTGCGAGAGGGTACTAAGTGAACTTATACTTCTTGACATTTTAGGACCTGACTGCGCAATTTCACCTTGAGACAAGTATCTCATGCTCAACTGTGACTCGGAGCTTCGACTTCGAAGCATTTCAAGTTTTTTGTCATCATATCTTTGTAATTGGTTTAATATCTGGTCCCCTTGTGAAAGCTTGGTATTTTTCATCCATTCTGTGTATGAACCTTAGCTTATTTGTAAACTAATTGACTTGTCTCCCTTTCCTATGCAGACTTTATACTATTAAGATGTATCCTATTTATACTTTTCTGCACGTAATGATCCGATGAAATAGTATTTTGTTATATTATTTTATACTGCCCATCTTCTATATCAGATTGATACTCCAACCATAGAAAACTGCCCTAGTGATTTTAACAAATTAATTCAGTGCAAGGGTGTCTGTAATCTAAAATATCGATAGACCTGAGGTATAGGGTTTAAGTCCCTGGTTTATGATCAATACTTTATACAACAGATCCTAAGTGTTGAAAAACACAGTTTATGTGTGATCTAAGTTTTGACTTTATGTAGTCTTCAGATTGATCAGTTTTTGATGACTAACCTTACAGAGAAATCTATGTATAAAGATCTTTTAGCAGTTGTCGAATGATGGGGCTCAGCAGAATTTCATCGATTTAAGTTTTTTTTTTTCTGCAAGACAAGAAAAAAAAAACGGTATTCTGTACGATCCACAGTGTGCTACAATAAACCATTTCCACCCCACATAAAGAACTATCAATTGGATGTACATCACAAATAGTTTCGTCATATTTAAACTTACGATATTTTGCCACTACGTTCTCTTACTAGCGGTCTGTGACTTTGTGTGATTTGGGATCTTACAACATAGGCATCAGATAGCAGAATCAGAAGATTTCGGTTTTTCAGTTTGGCAGAGCATATAGTTGAGATTGTTTTTATTCTGTTTACTCAAATATTCTTCTACAAGAGCAATTGACTCTATATATTTTGTTATCTTCTTCCCCTAGCACTTATTCAACGACCAGGTGTTCAATCGGCACTTTGAAGACACAACGGTGGTCTTTCACTAAATAAGATGCACACAGAATATCTTCTGGTATACCTTCTCGGAGCATTGCTCAGTTCAGCAAATGGAATGGGCATCAGTGAACTTCTGCCTGATAATTGGCAATCTCCCTGGGAACAGGCATATTATAAAGATGGTGATCCCGTTGATTTGTTAGTAAACTCGATAGAATCTGAGAATACGCAGCTTCCATATGCCTATTATCATCTCCCTTTTGTTTGTCCACCAAAGCCTGAAACGAGACCAGTTCAACTATCTGTAGGCGAGGTTTTGAATGGCGATCGTCTTTGGATGTCAGACTATCAACTCAATTTTGGAGTCGATGAACCATGCTTAAGACTTTGTGATAGAATAACAAAGCCGGAGGCCGTAAAGATGGCATCAGATCTTATCAAAAAGGATTATACAATTAACTGGTGGATTGATGGAATTCCTGGTTCTACGACACTCATTAAACCGAGAACCAGAACTGAGCCTGCTAAGAAGTTTTATGCGCCTGGTTTCAGGCTTGGCTTTGTTGCAGATGACGTATCGTATCTTCACAATCATGTTATGATTGTTATAAGATGGCATGCACAACACCATGACCGGCTAAAGAAAACAATAGTTGGATTTGAGGTTTATCCTAAGTCTGTTTCCGATGCTCATTGTCCAGGTGCTTCCCATGATTTTGACAATTTTGCGCTGGATCCAAATGCAAAGGAAAAGACGGTGATTCCGTTCACATATTCGATTTATTGGCGTGAGGATCCATTTTTAGATTATGAAAGTAGATATAGTCTATATGTGGATCCAAGTTTGAAAGGAAACGAGGGTAGAATGCATTGGTTTGCTATAATAAATGCCTTAGTTCTTGTTTCGTTGATTTCTATGTTAGCCGCCGCTGTCCTTCTTAAAACGCTTCACTCGGAAACTAGTTCAAATGTTTCTGTTTGGCAGGCAGTTGCAAATGAAGTGTTTCTTCAAGGTGATAGGATTCCTGAGCTTTGTGTCCTTGCAGGTACCGGGGTGCAGCTCATGTTTACAATTGCTGGGAGCTGCTTACTGTTTTCCAGCCAGTCAGCATCTCTTTCACATTCCGTTTTATCAGCAGCAATGACACTATTTGTTTTCGCTGGTTTCTTTGCCGGTTTTTCTAGCGTGCAGTTTTATAAGCGTTTTGTTGCACATCCAAACTTTGATGCATCGCTGAAAATTGCTCTACTTTCAGGTTCATTGCTTACAGGTTTATGTTCTGTTGTTTTGCTTCTTTGTAATCTGTTCACGTTTGAGAAGCAATCTTCAAGAGTCATCAATTTGAGTACTATCATGGTTCTTGTCTCTATTTACGTTCTTCTCCAAGTCCCAATAAGTATCACGGGGGGATTTTTGTCGAACAAGGTGGATATGTTTGAAATTTTATTAAAGGGCAGAGCTTTAACTCCGACAGAGCCTAGTGTCAATACGCACAGAGATATTCCTCCCCAGTCTAAACTGCTTAAATGGAAATATTTGCTACCAACATGCGGTTTAATTCCATTCTCCATAATATTTATTGAGATGGTTTACATGTACAAATCCCTGTTTGTGAATAAATCATCAGTTGGGGCAACATCTTCTAACTCGATATTCAGCTTTTTGACGATTACTACCATATTGTTATCTATAGTGGTAGCAGAGATTTCTATCATTACAACATATTTGAGACTTAATGGAGGAGATTATATGAATTGGCAATGGAAATCATTTTTTACTTCTTCAGGTTCCATTCTCCTATATTTAACAGTTTACACGTTTTATTATCTTTCAAAGATGAAGATGGTAGATGCTGTTTCGCCAATATTATACGTAATATACTCGACAATGCTCAATGTACTCGTGTCGATAGCGTGTGGTTCTTTAGGTTTGATTTCTTCCTCGTGGTTTGTGTATAATATATACACATATGCGAAAAAAGATTGATTACATTTGAAATTCACTAATACTTCTCATACTAATTATATATGTTCTAATAATAATTATCTACGCTTCTACATATTCAATAAGTGGGATATAAGATCTCTAGACTGACCAACAAAATATACTTCATTTCAATATTTTAAGGGTGGAAAAATAAAAAAATAAAAAGCAAGAAGTACTAACTCTTGATATGGTCTTTCTCATCACAATTTACAGCAGCGTTTAGAACCGCTTTCGGTTAAGTAGCCCTTCACTAACTTTCTCACTATTGCGGAAGATCCCCAAGAAGCCTGGAAACCCGCACCACCATGGCCATAACAATGAATTAGGCTTTTGTTCGCTTTATCATACTCAATTCTAAGTCCGCCTTTACGGAATGGTCGAAAGCCAACTTGCTTTCTAATAATCTTGAAATCTTTCCATGGAAGCCAAGGTAGATATTTGACTGCTCTTTCTAGTAGACGTTTGCATTGAGCATCGCTAACTGTTTTCTCTCCCTCGTTTCCAAATTGGAAGCATCCGCCTATAACCATATCACCCTCTTCCCTTGGCATAATATATAAACCTTCATCCTTGTATTTTGGTTCCACATTCTTCACGTTGATGACTTTGTCCAATTTCACATCATTCTGAACAAGAATAAGAACGCCACGCACACCATAAATTCCAGCATCTGGAACAAGTTCACGTGCCCCAAGGCCACTACAGTTGATTACAATGTCAGCCTTACCTCCATCATGGTGGAGGCTATATGCTTCGTCCAAAGATTGTAGCTTCTTTCTTTTGAGCTCAAAACGACCTGTTTTAGCACATTCGTTCCAAAGAAATGTCAGATAGTGGGTAGTACTGATAACAAAACCATCATATGCATATGAATAACGGTAAAGAGACTTATCAAAGTCATCAACCATACGGAAGTTGATCTCTTTCATTCTCTTAAGCCAAGGAAGCCTGATCTTGTTTCCCCAAGCCTTGAATCTATCATAGGTGACATAATTCTGGTCAACTCTTTTTATGATTCCACATTCAGGTTTAGTCTCCGCAAGCTTCTTGAATTTGCTATAACCAACTTCATCAATATTTTGTTGCTTAATGTCGTCCGGTCCTGCGAAGGAGGCCCAGTTTGCACCGGCAAAGGGACTTGTGTAGTTTTCTTTATACTCGAAATCCATTGGAACCTGGGCAGCTACAATTGTAACTCTATGATTTGAATCCTTTTCATTTAAAAGCTCGTATGCAACGGTCAAACCCACCACACCTGCTCCGACAATAACGATTTTAGCCATGATTTAATAAAACAATAATGCTAATTAATCACTTGTATTCAAATGTAAAATTGGGATTGGTAGGCATCAGATAAAAACGCAGTAAGTATATAAGATTTTTTCTACAATCTCCAATGGTGATTCTAAATTTTGGTCGAGTGAGAGAATTCAATGCTTTTTATATGTCAAGCGTAATCTTCAGCATCTAACCGCATTTAGATCAGTATTTTTAGGCTGCATGATAAAATGATAGATAGCTAGCTAGCTAACCTAACTGCGTGGTGAAATGATAGCCAATACTGAATAATGCGGCTATCTCAACCAACTTCTCGGACCAAAAAAAAAAAAACAGGAAAGTCGTACCGCAAATTTTGTAAGCGCTAAATTGTGCATGTAGTAGCGCAAAATGTGATGCTTATATCTGCTTAGCTTAAATTTACGGACTATCGGTAGATTTTTCTATAGTTCCACTTTGCATTGTCTTCTTATTAAGCCCGATTACTCTTTATATTGCCGTTTCGTTAAACAATAAATTTAATCATAGAACTGTTATCGGAACTATATTGCCTTTGGACTTGCCCTTTTGGACTACAACTATCTCATACTGAAATGTCTGAATAATAATCATTCAATCATTGGCTATAAAAATTGGATTTCCAGCCATTTGGTATCTTCATTATGGGGTGAGATAAAAAAAATTTCAGCTACACATATCCTTGAATTTAGGTAGAGAGCATCAACAAGCAGGCTTTATGTAAGCTCTGTTTAAGTTGAAAATCTCACGGCAAAACACACACCAATCGACTTCTCTTAAAAACTCAGGGGTGTTGCTTATAACTAAATTCTTTCCCGACTTACCACTAGACTTTCTTTTCTCAATAAACGTTTCCTCCAGTTTGAATAATTCGTACATCAGCTTCAAGTTAGGCTGTATTATAACGTTTAGTCGGCGTACTCTCACGTACATGTAAGCCCTAGGTAAGCTGATTGTTAATCTGTTCATCACTTCAGCGATACAGACGGTCGCAGATCTAGATACTCCAACCTGGCAATGAACCAATACCTTGCTTGATTTTTTTCTGCAATTATCAATAAAATCTAATGCATCATTGATCTTTGTAACGATAGTTCCAACACCATCATCATTTATATCTTTCATAAGCATGATTTGTTTAATATTGCATACACTATCAGTCTCTGGGTCTCTCTGATTTGGTATAGGTGTAATGATTTCACATCCTGAATTCATCACAGTGGTGCTATACTGTATGTTATCTAACCAAGGGACAATTTCACCAACGCTAACGAGATATTCGATTTCTAAGCATGAAAGCATAGAAAGACAAGATGCGTGCTCAAGTGATCCTAAATACATATAAGGTAGTATTCTTGATGGGAAAGAGCCCATAACCGGTTCTAATGGGTGCGGTGGAGGTGTAGCATAAAACGATGAAAGTGACGTTGATGATGAGTTACGAGACAATGGAACAGCCTTCACGTCATTTCCCGAGTATGTAGTGTTGTGCCCAATAATCGATGGTGGGGGTCTAGTTCCAATGCTAGAAGTAACATAACCAACACGAGAGCTGCCAACTTTTCCTGTTAATTGGCGCGTTCTACTTGATCTATCTCTCGTTTGGACTGTATGAGAATATTTGTTTGTAGAAAAGCTTACTCCATTATAACCTCTTCCATTTGGAACTGGCCTTGCACCGACAAGAGTTGTTCCAACAGCTCGGCTTCCAAAACGGCCAGGACCCCCAACACGCCTACTACTGCCAAATCCCGTATTCCGTCTTCTGGGTCTCAACAAAATTGTTTTTATGCAAGATGCATCTTCTTCGAAGGAGAACGTGTCTCCATCTCCTTTATGAAGAATTAATTTGCTTTCGACATTTACTGGAGAAAACTCCTGCAATATTGGCTCAAGCTTATCCAAAAGTGAGTAGTCTGATTTGAATATGAAAAATGGACGACCATAGTCTTTATGGAGTTTTACAAGTGCATCGTCTAGTGATAAGCATTCTGCATACATAACAAAGCATGCAGCCAAAAGTGAAGTTTCAGTATAACCATCAGAGCAGTATAAAAGTGCAGGGAAATCGGATCCTCCAAATGCATAACATAACTTGCAAACATTGACAATGCTAAGAATACCTTCTTCGGAAAGATCAACAAGCGTTAAAGATCCCGATGGCGGAAAGTCTATTTGTGCTTGACTAATGTCCATCATATCAATTTTTTCTATGATACTCTTACCACTCATGAAAATGTCCTTCAATTCCGATAGGGTAATGAGTTCCGCACCTTCATAACAATGAATGAACAACCTCCATCTTGTTTTAGGTAATGTTATCAGCCGTGAATCTAGTTGTTCATTAGTGGTATTTTTAGGGTCCATGAGCTCTTTTGTAATGGTAACAACTGTATTGGATGGATCACAATGTAATGGTTTATCAAGTAAGTTATATTGTTTAGTAGGTATCTGTTTATGAGCATTTGCTCTGATTTGCATACATTCGAAGTCTGTAATATTTCCAAGCCAAACATGACCTGTAGATATCGGGGTAGCAGTCGACATTTTTGAAATTTCAAGACGTTCTCTGTATAGATAGTTTGAGTCCCAGTTGTTGAAGACATTTAGGTCATAATGTGAACATAGATCTTCCGGTGCCTTCAACGCACTTTGAGAATCCATCACTGGAATTGCCAAGAGATTAGCTTCCTTCAAACGCTTCTGCGTTGGATTTTCTACCACGATTGTATGATATTTAGAAATTATGCATTGGTCACCTTTTGCAGTACTTTCATTAGAATGTAAACATTCATCTTTTTTTTGGCTCTTCTTGATCTCTAGTTCTGGATGTCTCTTAGCATAGACCAACTGCGCAATTCTTAATAAACGACACAACGAAACACATTTGCAGTCTCCAGTTGAGAAGTCAAAGCATGATGGTTGAGGGTTTGCGGCTTCGTTTACGCATCGTTTGTGGTCTTCATTAAAACAATAAACAACAAGATCAGAAATATTACTCATTTTTGATACCTGAATATGGAAATTCCTCAACGAAACCCCAAATTCAGGATCCATGTCCTTGAATACTGGCAAGAGCTTCGTCAAAAAGCAATCGTCTATAACAGTTTCTATGGACACTGGAAATTTCAACCCATTTTTTGCCGCCAATGTTGTTAAAAATGCATTGAGATCAGTAACTGTTCGAGAAGACTGTAAAACATCATCAGCTGAGACTGTACTTCTGATCAGGCCAGTAGACTCGGTTATGATATCAGTGTATTCGGAAGAAACATCTCCGTGTGAATTACATGACCTAATAACCATCAAATTTCGAGCACAACTAGGAACATGAAGACTGACAAGATGAGTAACAGATTGATAAGGGGATGGTATAACAGATTCATCAGGATCATCTGAGTCGTCTGAATCTGAATTTGTGTCCATAGTGGAGCTTTGGATCATTTTGGTCGAAGAAGTACGTCTCATGGTAAGATCCGGTATTGGATCTACCTCCTGCATCTTTTTATTCTCACTATCAATAACATTTTCTGTTCCATTATTTTCAAGAAAATTGCATCCACATGCTCCTAGAAATTGTAGTTGTGCGTAATTGTTCTTGTGAATTCCATGTAGCCATGGAAAAACGACATCTGATTTTGGCAGTGGTGATAAGAAGTGATGCCTTAATATCTCGACAAACTCTTCCTGGTCAATTAAATGTATCGTTGGAAAATGTCGTAAATATCTATGGTCTTTAAAATATGTTGAATCTGAATCAAACGGATCTGTTGAAGATGCATATGGTGATTTCTTTGTAGTTTTTTTGTATTGATCATTCGCTTTGTAGTCGTGCTTTTGCGATAGCATATTGCCGAATGTAAAGTCAAGTTTCGTCCGAGCTGTATCTAAACTCTCAAGAGAAGTAGAGTTCGCTCTCTTTTTGATAATATGATGTTTAATTGGAGTATTCAAATTCTGCATATCACTAGAAGAAATGCAACTACTAATTGCATCACTATCCCCCATCTGCGTATCGTGAGTGTTGTTCGTTTGATCGGGCAGCACGCCTTTAATATCCCTTCCTCCCTTCGGTCGCATTACATTATTCAAACTGCTATCGACCGACATCATTGACGATGATCTTATGTGAGCCTCATTATGTGTCCTATGTGATAAACCACTTTGATCGTCGGAGTCTGTATTTGCTATCTCTTTGGTACAAAAGCCCGAAAATCTTTCAAGTGTGCTCATGCTCGTATTTGTAATCAATTGTTCGTCACCTGCCTTCTCGTGATTTTTTTGAGTTAATTTTTTGATTTTGTTATATATATCGTATGAGTTATTATTCAAAGATGATTCTATGTTTGAAGTAATTGTGTCATTCGCAATCGTTTTCGCAAATTTTGAATCCATATTTTTGTCTGGGTATCCCTTACCAGTTATAGACATATTTGTTTCTTCATTATCAAAAGAAGACGACATTCCTAATTCTATCAGATTTATAGTACCCCTAGAAATATGTGAATAAGCCTGAAGTATGGAAATACGATTGAAAAACTATACGAGTAACTCTCCTGTTCAAGGAGGTTCCTTCCTTATAGTGATAAAGATATAGCGAGCAAGCAAAGTTCTCAAACTTAAGAAGAGAGAAATAATTGATATTACAACGTAACAGAAGTAGAAGACTATCCGTCCAGATACCGCTACTTCTAGTGCTGTTAATAAAAATTGCCGATTCTCCAGCTAAATGAAATAAATGTAAATAAGTTTTATGAAGTTAATTTCTGTAAACCATCACTATCAGATACAAGGTAAATCGAGCTAAAGAAATAAATAAAATATTTCGTTTAACTAAATTCCTCAACCACCTTTTTTTCAAGCTATTAAAAAAAACAATATCAAAGATTCGGGAGTGATGACTTTTCGTATTTAAGGTCACTAATTCTGAGATCGGCAGATAAGGCCCGTTTATTTTGAGCATGCTCATGGAAGGGTTTGTTTTCAGTGGCCTCAGATCTGTTTTTTTTTTATTAATTTACTATTTTTCATTTAAATTTAAATGTCATTTATTACCATTATATTTCTGATTATATTACCTCATCCCTTAAATCAACCACCTTTGCTCAATTTATAAGATTTAACATATACTTAGTGAAGTTTCTATCAGTAGCCTGAGAGAGCCGGCGTATAAACTCTTCTGCATCAGAAGGTGTAAATCCTACTTGGTTAATTAATATATTGGCCATTTGTTGACATGTAGATGCATTTTGAACTGGAATATTATTGTTTCCATTAACCTGTTCGCTGACACCTTTTGTCTTTGAATTTTCCCTCTTTAATGTATTCGTGTCAGGGACGTGATTTCCAGCAAAGGATATGGTTCTCAGTAACCGAGTGACTTCTAAAAGAACGCCATTTCTAAATTGTGCATCCTTCAATACACGTTTATCTTGTATCTTAAAGGTGAGTTCAATGCACACTAAGAATGAGTTTCCTGTTAAGATTTCATCCGCCTTCTCAAAAATATTACTATCTTTTTTGAAAGCATCATTTTCGTCCCAAATTCGTCCAGTTCCAAGACTATTATTCAACGCAATGAGTTCGGTGAGAGCTGCTTTGACAAGTGAGATATCATTTTCTAAATAGCTACAGCTGTAACTGAGCATCAAATTGATTACTGAAATAAGAGCCTGCTTGTTTGTGTCATTCACAATCCATATTGAGTCCATATTATCACTTGAAACTGATGTCAAGAAAGATATAAACGATCTTTGCAGTTCCAGCACGTCCCTCTTATTAATATCATTTCCTACATTTTCTGTCAGTCTGTTAATATATCCAATTACTTTGTGAACTAATGGAGCCAAAAGTGAGGATAATAAGCTGTATATTTGTTCGCCTTTCCCACACAAATGAAATATTTGTGACACGAAGTTAAGAAAGTTTGAAATTTCTGACATCTTTCTTTTCTCAAACCCATTCATCGTGACAGTAAAGTATTTTGATGAAATGTCTTGTAACATTGAGTTCTGCGTAGTGTCCAGTTTTGAAACCAAGCTGAGCAATCGAACCAAGCAAAAGGCACATGCTTCTCGAACAACATTGTATTCATCAAATCTTTCTAAAGTTATAAGAACAACTTGTGAAATTTGTTCAAGAATCCCAACAAACTTACCAGTTAGTTGACTGGTTCTGATTCCTTCAAATCCTTTCACTAATGTTCCAATTAAAAGCAAGGAATGATGTGTTTGTAAGAGAATCTCAAGATTAAAGTTGTCTATAGTGTTGATGCATTTCTCTAGATTACCAAACAGTGGTTGTAAAACACTTTGCAAAACAGCAATTCCTTTGTCCTCTTCATTGGTTAAAATAACAAGAATTCCTATTGCCTCAAAAAGATACATTTGATTTTCAAAACTACCAGATTCTTGCACTAATGTTAAGTCAATATCATGCAAATCATGGTTATTCTTGTCTGCTGTAACTGAGAAGTCAAAATTTAAAAGTGCTGTGAGGCTTTTCACCAATTCAATGATCACAAAGTCATCTACTTGTGGTCTTGTCAATTTAATGAACCTGTAAAAAAGATACCATGTACGGAATTTCACTTTTGGATTTTCACTGAAGACACCAAAGTTTGAAACAAAAATTTTGAGGACTTTAAGAAGAGTTTCGTTTTTATCAACGCCTTCTACCTGAATATTTGAGTTCGTAAAGAACGTATAGTGCTTCATTATTAATTCAAAGAACAGAAGTTGAATCAATGGATGGCTGACTAGAATTGTTGTTGAATTATCGACTATCTTACAGAGCATCTCATTGAACACAAAGTATGGTCTAGATGAATTTATCATCGTTTTTGGAAGATTCATTTTGTTATTTCTGAGCATTTCACTATAATAGTTCAGCTGGTACAATCCTAATTCGATATCTCTCCAGTTGCTGGGTTTACCATCTCTATGATCAATACTGTGAAACAAGAACGTGTTAATACTCTCTATCATAACGTCCAGCGAAAGTGTATCGTTTATCACAATAATAGAATCTTGAAAAGAAGAAAGTTTTGAACGCACGTCATTGAAAAGTTCAATTGATTCTTCATCATCCCCATCATCTCCATCATCGTATCTCATTTTAAGGATAATCTTGTTCAACAAGGTAGTAAGGACTTGATCGTTATCTAAGGCTGAGAAGTCAAGATCTTCGTTAACAAGATTTCTCTCCAAGAACAAAAGGTATGCTCCAATGAATGGAAATACTTCAAGCGATAGATCATCATATTCATTCTCTAAAAATTTGAAGATTAATGGCATGATCTCGAGAATTTTTGAAACAGTCATACTTCTGAACTGATCGTACTTGAGTTCTTGATGACTGCTCTTCTCCAAAACTTGAATACATTCAATACCAAGTTCACGACAAAGGCGAGCAAGTGATTGTGCAAATTCAAAATTCATATTTTCAGTATCGAGTTCCATCTGGCTCAAGAAATTACCTAAATGCAAAAATGTTAGCAATTCGAGTTTCTTTGTTGGAGGCATTTTCTTGTGAAGTATATTAATGAAGGTGTTTGTGGTCTGTATCTGAATTTTGCTATCATCCTTTGTGAGGCAACGATAGAAGAGCGATAAAAATTCCTCGTTGAGAATGAGATTAATCTCAATCCATGCTGAGTACAAACCGATGGCCATTAATGTTCCTATGACAATCTCTCTAAAAAGGTTTCTTGTGTCAGTATCATCTGAAGGAATCACAATTTCTGAAGAGGAAAAATGACCAAGAACTTGCTTCCACGATTGAACCATGTCCACCATTTCATTGTCCCTGATATGATCCTTGAGAAGGCCCGATCTCTGAGTGTCATTTTTATCCTTAATTATCATCTGATCGCCAATTTCTTGATGGATAATAACCAATGTCTTCACATAATAATCAGTTGCCAAAGCATTAAAAGAACCATCACCTTGCACAGTCATTTCCAGAAGATCTTTGATGATCACTGGGTAACAAGTCAAAGTACAGTGGACGAACAAAAGGCCAAGGGTTTTTGCCACGGCATTCCTAAGAAACACCGGCTCTATAGTATTATTTGTGATGATTGCCTTAAGGTAGGAATATACAGCATTCTTTAAAATAATCTTTTCTTCATCTGCCAAAGTAGGGATTCTTTCATCAAAAACCTGAAAGATAAAAAACTTTAGATTTTGACTTATTGAACCACTACCAGTAGTAGCAGAATTCAGAATGGTCATGCAGTGTTTCCATCCATCGACAGATGATTTAAACTGCTGTATGAATTCCAAAGCTTGTTGTTTTAAGCCATTGTCATTGCTGTAGCCGGAGGCAATCTCAACTGCTTGCTGAATTTGCGCCTCCATTAAAACTAGTTACGTCAAGAAATGAAAAAGACGTATTCGCTATCGTTATCTATGAATTCCAAAATACGTAGAGTGCTAACTTGTGGTATATTACTTATAATAGCTCTGCTTTGTTAATATATCTATTCTCTGCTGGTGTGAAGAAAAGCAGTTAGCAGATGACAGCACCGAACTCACAATATGGTGTCACAATCAAAATCAGTGTCTCTAGCGAGGAAAAAAAGTCAAATAATCGTGTAAAATACCACGCTTGTTTATATTTCCCAGCTTTCACTAATATTGTCCATGGCAAGTGAAGAAAACCCCTTTCAGAAGTAAATCAACTTCTTAGTAACCTAAGTAAAAGGGATCAGTCGAAATCTCAGAAAAAGTAAAAAAGCTGCGAATGGTGAAAAAAAATTTTCCTGTCCTAGGAATGAGTATATTTTTTTTTTGTACGATGGTCACAAGCCCGGAGTGGGGAATTTTCACTATCGAAGTGTCGGTATGTTTATTAAAATTTGTTTTGGTCGTCACCTTAAATCACACCTCGAATAAGGTCTATTAGGATATGATAGGTAGTGAATGTGGTGAATATGGTAAACGTTAGTGATAGGGAGAGGTATTAAATATAAATACATATGAAGGTCCCTTTCATTTTGATAATTGTTGCTTCCGCTACGGTTTTATATTATTTATAATTGATGTTATAACTTCCACAGACCATATGCTTCTATGAACATTATGGCAGCTCATATTAAGTCATGAAGTTGATAAAGGCAATTGAATCTTGCTGATTAGGAGACCTAAGTGGAGATTGATCTTTGTCAATATAATGAAGGGAAATTTTTTCCCCCATTTCTTTTTTTCTTCTTTTGATAGAAAAATAAGAGTATCATCCACTTCAGTCTATTCCAGAGTTCACAGATCAATTGCTTCATCACTAAGTATTATATCTAGTTATATTTTTTTTTTTCGTAACTTGGAACTTTTTATAATTTTCCGTAGAGTTTATAGTATTTGTGTAAATTATTGAAGAAAAAATATGCATGTCTTTTGTTTGCTAGCATATCAACTGTTGGATGTTTCTGGTTGCAATATCTTCAAGACCATGTATAAATTTAGATTCTTTCCGTTTTTCTGTCTTTAGAACATATTGCAATTTGTGCAATTTCCTTGTTGTGTCTCCCTTTATATTATCTTTTTTCCCCCTTTTAGAATTTGTATTCGAAGTCATAGGAGTCTATAATAGATCAGTATCACATCTAGCTAAGCAATTGGGTATCTTATGTGTGAACTAATACCATGTTCTAGGAATGATTTATTATTTCAGAATAATGTTCTTTTCTTCATATTGGCAGTGTTAACTTTAGCCAGTCTTAAATACTGTGAGAAACTGAACGATCGAAGTCCGCAGTAAATAAGTTTCATGGTAAACTGAACTGTCAATGTAAATTAGTAAATTAATTGCCATAAAGCAATATTCAAATTGTTGATAAGCTTTAAGAAGAAGCATGATTTTAAGTGTCGGAACCTATGAGTTATAAT
>MDSB01000003.1:661420-686643 GCA_001754015.1 Brettanomyces anomalus
CACGAGATTTATATACTCCGACTAGCATGAACTTTATTATCTTCCAGTATGACTTCTTTTGCTCTGAGTAAAAAGAGTTTTGATTTTTTGGTTTACAAAATAATCAGCTTTAGTTCTTAATATTCGAATTCCTATAGATAAATTGTGCTTTTAATTATAATACAAAAGCGTATGATAGTTATCCTTAAGATAACACCTTCTATTTTTGTTAATGGGTCAATGGTCTAGTGGTATGATTCCTGCTTTGGGTGCAGGAGGCCCTGGGTTCAATTCCCAGTTGACCCCGTTTTTTTTTTGAAAATTAATTGAGCTGAAATATGACGTAAATTACTATGAAACTTTTCACATCAAGGACCATGTACAGTAAGTAACATAGTCTCTCGTGAAATATGAGGTACAGGAAACTTGACTTACCATTAGTTTTCATTGATTTGAATGTTAGTTTAAATCTTTCAGTTACTTCTTCAGTAATAATTGCAGGGAATAAAGCGCAAAGATACATATATTTTTGCAAAAATCAAAATACTGACTAGAGAATTTTGATGCAGAATGCACTTTATGAATTATATAAAAATGATTTTATCAAACAAAAATCTTTATTCAAGTGATCATTATGAAAAAAACGATCAGCTCGCAAATATTGAAAATAAGAAGCACCAATCAAATAGGGAGTATAATTTCTGGTTAATGTAAATGCTTAGAATATTCATTTCACGGATCTCATATCAGTTATGCTATCTATGTTCCCCAACAATATTCCACGAGCTTCTCCATCTTCACTTTCTTACGCATTTGCCCCTTTATCCATGGATGCTCAAGCATCTGACGGGGTGAAGGCCGTTTACGTCCTTCTTTTGCTAAACAAACTTTAATAAAGTCCTTGAAACTAGTTGACCAATGAATTCCCTCTTCGGGCTCATCATGCAGATCCGGCTGAAATTCTAAAATAATCAAAAGCAAATCAATTGGTGATATTTCTAGATTTGAACTCTGTGCAGTAAATGGAAAATTCCCCATCGCACCTTCCAACAGTGTGAGACCCAAGGACCAAACGTCACAGCTGATTGTATAAGGTTCGTTTCTTATTCTCTCTGGAGCCATATAAAAAGAAGTACCCGTAAAAGTAGTAGCCAATGAATTGACAACCTCACCAGAAACACCAAAATCACACAGTTTGACATTACCCTGAGAATCTAAAAGAATATTTTGCGGCTTGATATCTCTATGCATAATTTTTTGCTGGTTCAAATAAGAAAGACCTTTGAGAACTCCTTCAGCAACTTTTCCCAATGGCTTCTCACCAATCCGTCCATCCCTTTTCTTGAAGGTTTTATATATTGCATCCAATGAGCGACCACCCATATATTCCATACATATGCATATAGAGGCATTCTGCTCATTCAGAAATGCTCCATAATATTTCACAATATATGGGCTTTTAAATCGTCTATTATAATTTAGCTCCCTCACTATCTGCTTTTGAAATTCAGGAGAGGGGTCTGTGGTTATTGTTTTTAGTGCAAAAATCTGGTTTTTGGCATTTCCAAGCTTACATTTCTTAACAGATCCTCCATTACCCTCCCCTAATACTTCTAATGTATGTAACTTTCCTGCTTCCGACATAATTTTCCATTCCGCACTCGAGAATTCACTTATATCTTTATCAGTGCAGACGTGACCTTTGTGCTCATCAGATAATTTCAATTTTGTTTCAAAATTCTGAATTAATGTGGGAGAAGTGTCCGATTTTGATATACCCAGATCTACCACGATTGCTTCTGAGAGACCGGCTTCAGAAGCTTCAAAAGAATCTCCCCGATTGATAGACATATTGGAGACAAGAAGAGATTGTGTATTAAATGCTAAACTATTTTTTTCTTTTAACTGCTTTTTCTTTCCAGTCGAATCAAGAACATCAAGTTTCAACGAAGTTGGACTCCTTGGACTAGATGAATATCTAGAATGACTACTGTGGTTGATAACGCTTGCAGATAGGAGTGGCATTCCTCCACGCATTCTCCTATTCCTGGAAGGCTTTTTTGGTAGAGGAACAGAACATAATTTAGGAGCTACTCCTCCAAAACTATCCTGCCCTTCCTTCTTCATTTTTTTGGATTCTTTTATCTTCTTGGTTGGAGGTATGGTAGATTTCACTGGTATCGTTCCCATTTGGCTTCAACACTAAAATCACAAACTAATTATACCCCTATGAAATAGGAAATTGTATATCTAAATTAGAGAAAGAAAGATGTATGAAGCAATGTTGGACGCACCTTAGTAATAGAATCATATGCCTGTGGCAACAAGAAATATGAACCAATCGGTGTAAAAATGCGAACGCGCTCAAGTCCAAAGTTGAGATTACCAAAGGATCAAATTCAAAAATAAACCAGTAAGTAGAACTTATATGTTTCAAACAAAAAGAACCTTTCTCAAACACTTTTAAGGGAAGATTAAGTACCTGGTCACAAGTGAACATGTTTGCACTCCTGTCAATATGCGATGCATTCTCCTTCCTCGTATTATTATTATTATTATTATTTTATTTTATTTTATTTTTTTTTTTTCACCACAAATTTTTTTCGTTACTGAAGCGTGAGGCACCTCTCCTCTAAAAGAATAGGATATTTAAATCTAGGACCACGTCATACATCAATTTACAATTTTTAGCCTTGATAAAGCAGTCTACGACAGAAGCTTAAAAAAAACATATACCCTACAAACGAGCAAATCTCAAAATATACGTACAATAATATATATTGAGACAGGAACAGTATAGGACTTATATTATGAAAAGTACAGTCAGAATTCAAATAAAGTTCCAACGACAAAAAAAAAACAGCATAAATACTACCACAATAGCCCCTACATAAAGAAAGAATACCAAGATAGAGATGCCTGTAGGTATAATTCTGAATAATGTAACCTCAAGTAAGTTAAAAATGAAAACCCAGATAGTAAAAAGAAGGAAGACCCAAGTTGGCACAACCACTTGCGTCAAAATGGACTAAATCAATGAATATATGCAAAAAGAGTTGAGAAATAAAAAAGGGGAAAAATTGTCTGGTGAATCACTAAACAGATGAAAAGATATGAAAAAGTGAAGAGAAAACGGTAGAAAATATCGTCTTAAAACTGAAAAGTGACATAAGCACACGTCGTCAAGTATAACCGACCTCACTCTTCGGGCTTTTTGGACTTCCCATCAAAACTCTCATAGTCTGTTCTCAGTATTCCATCTCTAGCGATATCGCTAAAATGCTCTTTTTTCAGTGTAAAGCTCTTACGAAGATTCATTTCAACTGGAATATAAGCTTTTCTACCATAAACGAGGCCAGGATGAAATATTGTCATCAAAAGAGAAGCAATTGAAACCATCAAGGATTCGAAAATCATCAACATGGTTTCATCATTTGCCAGGTCGCTACTGAAACCTTCAATCATTTCGATCAATCGATAAATCGATCTAATAAAAATCAAAATAACCGCGATTGAAACTGAATAGAACAATGGAACAAACAACTTTCTTTTGCGGATATACTCAAACTCCTTAGAAAAGATGTTGGAACCATAACGCTTGTTAGAAATGTAGCATCGGTAACAGAAAATATACCATAAAATCTGGAATAGAGCCATAGAAAAAACTTGATATGCAAGTCCAATAACCATAACATTGGAACCAGACCTAGTTGATTCATGGATAGACAACTCAGAGGCGGCCATAGCACCCCCGGCAGCCTGAAGAATAATTGCAATCAAGTCACAGATGACAAATATCAAAGAATATTGCATAGGCCGAAGTACTGAGAATGGTTGTCCCATCACAACTGTAAGCTGAGCCAAAATGAAATATATTCCGGCCATAAGGAAACAAGGTGCAAGAGTGATGCAAACAAGTTGCATGACATAGGCATCGAAACTATTGAGATTATAATGTGACCAGACACGAGAGGCATAACCCAAAACTTCAAGAAAAATACCACACAAACATGTAATGAAGAACCACCGTTGTTTGGATATAAGACCAAACACGAGTTGTAAAACCAATATGACACCAAAAATTATTGCCAACGCTAAATTCCCACCTAACGAAGGCCTGTTTCCATTATACATATTGTCGGACTTGTACAATTCATTCATAACTTCAGAAGCCATGGCTGCTTTTGTTGCAACCGAAGCTATCGCCTGGGAGTCAGTTTCTGTTGCCTGTACACCGAGCAACGAATAGTAAGACATAGTAGCTTGAAGCTCCTCACCAATATTGGCGTAGCTTGTATACGATGCAGAATTCGTCTCAGTCTCCATCACATTTGAAAGAGATGAATAATAACTTGCAGCGGATGCATAGATTGATGTAATGGTGGCCACCGGAACGGTGACAGCTGTTTCAACCGAAACAGTTAGAGGCAAAGTAGAGGATATAGCAGACATGTTATGAGTCCAACTATTTTGTCATATAATTACAAAGATATATGGCAAAATATAATAATTGAATTAAGGAAAGCACAAGAGATACATGCGTGAAGATTTAAAAAATTGACGAGGACAACCAGGGTCCAACAATCGCTATATGTATGTCCCCAAATGTTTTAACAGATCCCTTTAGAAAACAAACCGTGGCTTGGGGAAATTTTTTCTTATTGTAAAGTGATTTTATAATTTAAATACACATTGATAAACCAGATAGCGATCTTAGATATGACATACTAAAAAAGAAGCCAAGATTTAGCTGCAAAAGTGCTATTAATGATAGCCATGATGTAAATTCGGAATAAATGAGCCCCGCCTTCATACCTACAAAAGCCAATTGTATACAGCACAGCATAAGATTCCTATAGATGGCAGCCATATACTCCGCTTGGATTAACCTTCCTTACAGTATAGCTGGTTATGACGTAAAGTTCGGAAACACCTTTATCCGATAAATTTTACAGACTGTTATTTTTATCTTTCTATTTAATAGATTGCAGGTTTTTGCAACTCTTAATAATACACTTTATTCTACCCATTGCCAAAGATCCGTCGGAAAAAAAATAATTCAGTCGCAATTACACTATAAATAGTATACTGGAAATACATGCATACTGCAGGTTTTCGCAGAATCTCTAACCATAGAATTCAGTCGCAATTACGCTATTAATAGTATATTGGAAATACATGCATACTGTGCAGGTTTTCGCAGAATCTCTAACCATTCGGATATTAGATTTGTAATCCTGGAGTCAGACGGGGGCGTAGCCTTTTCCAACAATATGGTTAACATTTTTTCCCCCTTTTTACAAGAAAGGTGAACTGTTTGTAACGGTCTAAGCCTCTTTTTCAAATAAAATATCGGCGCTACTCAACAAACCTCAACCTAACTTCATGCCATTTTTATACAGTTAAGACTCAGATATAATAGGAGCTCACATTTACTTTCGGTCTATTGGACAAATAGTAAAAAAAAAGCTATATTAGTAAATAAGGGTTCACGCGTAACTGAAAGTTATTCTGCTAATCAATAAGGAATATTACTTATATGGAGATCGACTTATCAGCCCCTACGCTGCCTTTTTGTTCCAGCCTTACTTGTCCTTGACTTCTTATGTGACCGTTTATTAACAGCCTTGATTAAAGAATCCTTACCTATATCCTGGTCGGCTATTTCCTCTTCATTTTCTGCTTCATTCTTATCGCGCTTTTCTATTTTTGCATCATCGTCAATAACGTCTCCGCTATACCCAGTTTTTTGCGGCTTTTCAATTTTTATTCCTGCAGTCCGATAGATAATTGTTGGGTGAGTGTAAGAATTATATTTTTTAGTAAGAGCAGTTTTCACCGATGTAGGGATTCTTTTCAATTTGTCAGTCATCCGACCCCTTCTTCCGACACCCAGATCCATAATATTATCCCAGTCCTCTTTAGTCAAGTAGTATCCATCAAGCATATTGAGGACATCATCCACACCGGGCGCTCCTTTCTTAATTAGTGGCTCTGTGAGAGCAGTCTTCCAAAATGGAATATAGACCAAACGAAGTTGATTATTGCTCGTATTTGTTTTTGTAGAAGAATGATACTGCAATTGCTGCACAATCCGTTTGTACTTCATAGTCTTGGAGTTCTGGCCTAACCATGAGGTAAAGAATATTCGAGAAGTGATTCTTCCACAAATATAAGATCCCGGAAGAATAGTAGACATTATTCCATAGAAAGGAAGTAGAGACCACTGCTGCTCGCCACTTCTTACAGCTTGATTAACTAGGTCGGACTCTGAGATTGCATTAGAGGCTTTTTCCAATTGGCACAGGCTTGCATAATTTTGCTGATCGGGCGGGTAGCTAAAAACAGCAGCTGGCTGTGTAGATCTATAGTTTTCATGTATCATAAGTGGCACCATATCGGGATCTGCAAAGAAAAGATTGATTTTTTCATTGATATTGTAAGTGGACTTAGTTCCGTATAAATTAGAACTTAATAGTCTTCCAACAACATCAAATGGCTTCAACGCCACCTCCTTTTTCCACGACCCCTGAATTTGAGCTGTATTCTTAAAATCTAATGTTTTTTGCGTACGTGCAACGGTGGACATAATATTAATTATCTGACGAATATCATTATGCGTCGCAGCAACGAGTTCGTCTACCACATTTGGGTCAAGATGTAGTCCTTCTCTGTGTGCAATTGTCATTAACCTTGAACGCATTTCCCGAGCCGTTGGCCTTCTCCAAGTCATGTCAAAACAGACACGATCAAATGCTCTCATTTTTGGAAGAGACTTGTCATTACAAATTAGAATTAATGGTGTCTTAGTGATTCTGCAGAATTGGGCTAATAAAGACCCTCCACCATTATCACCAGAAGACATACCATCAACTTCATCCATAATAAGAACAAATCGTTTGCCATTAATATCCTCCTTCATGTCATCATTATCTTTTTTGAAGTAACCAGCAACAGATGTATTGTCAAGGCAGACCTTGAGGCCTTGATTGAGGAGCTTCTTCGAACGAAAATCACTAGCGTTTTTCTCCACAATATCATAATTTAACAGCTTTGCAACAAGGTTAGCAGCAGTTGTTTTACCAGTTCCTGGGGGACCACTAATTAAAACTGCTCTGTAATTATCAATTCCAGCACTCTTAGAGTATTTCCCACTATGCGATCTTGCAAACCAGGTGTCCAACCAGTTGTAAAGCATTTTAACGTTACTTTTATTACCACATATCTGCTTTAAATCGGTTGGAGCGTATTTTGTTGTCCAAAGCTCTGCGGAAGGGGAAACTTTTGTCGAAGAGGGATGTGATGAAGTGGAAACAAATCTACTTGTTGCATGCCACCTTGTTTGAGCTCTTTCCTTTCTCTCCTCATCCTCAGCTTCAGCAATTGCATCATTGAGCTCTTTTTGCTTCTTAGCCAAAGCTTTTTTAGCACCTTCACCCGAGCCTCCATTTTGTGGCATTTTCTCCAACAACTGAATGAACCCACTTTCATCAATACACTTAATATGCTTTTGCTTTATTGTTTTAACTTTTTTAGGACCAGCATCTTTTCCGATCACGACCAAGCTAGTTCTTCCACTTACAGATTTAGTGATTCTGGCCCCATATTGTGATGCCACACGCTCACATTCTTCTCTATTTAAAGAGGGCAGAACACCTGTGAAAACAATGGTTAAACCGTTTAAGCAATTATTTCTAGCTTTCGGAAGTTCTATAGGGGGACCAGAAGCTTCAGACTGAGCATCCTTCTCTTGCTTTGCCTTCAACTGGAAGAAATTCATTTTTACAGCCTCTGGGTCTATCTTTAAATAGCTCTCATCTGCATTTGGAATACTTTTAAGCACTTCTTCAGCTGTAGAAAAGGATTTGTCTGACGTGGTTGAATTTTCGGCCACTTTGTTCTCTTTCTTGGCAAATTTCTTCTTGTTGATGTTCACGCGAGCCTGTCCGCAATCCGAAGGTAGATTTCTATTTGACTTTTTAGCACTTGAATCTTTAACAACCACCACATCATCCGAATCACTTGAATCGAGGTTAATCGTCTCTGACTTATGCTTGAAATATGATGATCTTGTGGTAGAATTCTTACTTGATTTAAATTTCGCAACTTTAGATCCATCTGCTCTACCTTTAACCTTTAAAAACGATTATGATAGTAAAGTGGTTAGTATTCTTCCGCTAAAGATTGATAGTTATAATTAATCGGATGCGTAGGCTTACCCTATGTATGGCAGACTTGCCAAAAAAATCATCTAGCTTAGCCATTATGAAACCAGAGATAGACGGAAAATTTGCAAACGCGCTGTTTCAACTCTGCTGTACCAACGGTGGCTTTTGATTTGATTGATTCCTTAACTGATATGATTCAGGCAAAATAACGCGCTTTCTAATTACCTGACCACCTACTAGGGTGACGCGGGTAAGTTAATTGAAAAAAAAGGGTACGCCAAATATTATTTCTTGGGTCAGATGATCACATACACGTGATTCGAAATTTCGTTTCTTTAGATGATGATCTAATAAGGCGATACATGAAGGGTTGCCGAAGCACAAGGGGGAAATTACAAATTAAGGGAGAAGAACTATATATATTGAACAGTTGTAAATGAGTTTGATACCAAGGAGCTCTGATTTAGCCACCTGCTCATGCAAAAAATATTTCAGAATACCATGCAAAATACTATACATTACATTTTGATTCATGGAGGATACTTAACACATAATAGTATTGTAGCTATGCCCATAAACTAGCGGCTCAGTGGGATGACAATGTATGTAACGAGTACAAAACCCCAATAAGGAAAGGCAAGAGAGAAAGGGACGAGAAAAAGCGGTTTTATGGCCTCAAAAGTATATATTTTCTGCTTACAATCACTCTTATCACTGTTCATTTTTACCTTCAATAAATACCGGAAAATTTTTATGTCTTATCCGTTGACCGGAAAAAAAGGGAGAGAAGATTTTTTTTTTTTTTTTTATTTGTAACGGAATCTTGTGATTTAACGCAGTGATACTAAGCTGCATACATACATATTTTTTTATATTGTCATTGCCTCATATTATTACTGAATAATTACAAGTACTCTCAAAGGATTAAGCAGAAGTCTGGGGAGTAATATTACTTTGGGTATGTATCAATTATTCTAATGATCTAATATACTATATAATAATTCGAGTCACACACTTTTTAGCCTAGTGTTTTTCTGTGATAATTTTACCTGGAAAGTACTTAGCCTCCTTTTTGTAACCACACCCCGAGCTCTTTTCCAATAAGTGCAAGAATTTAGGGCAGCAATTTTGGACGCCGACTCCCCGCTTTAGAATACATGATGGAAAATAATAGCGGGAATCATGTTATTTTTAATGTGATACTATTATCTGGGAGATGTGTGGCTTTACAAATCTCTGGTCTGGTTTACATTCAGTATCCCACAACTATAAGATCAAGCGGCTATTGTGTAACAGAATTGAATCACACATTTTGCCTTATTTGCACCTTGAAACAAATATGTGAAAAAACCTCCAATAGAAACAAAAAAAATTGCTAAGACAGTCCAGGAATATAATAGGTAGTGCAGAATATGAAGTTTATCACAGACGATCCAGAATACAGAGGATTATCACAAACTGATTGTGGCCAATTTTATTTCCGTTCTGCTATGAAATTTTAATATTTTTTGCGGGTGCACCACACACGCATCGAACTTATCGGTTTAATATAATGTACCTTTTTACTGTAGCATTTCAGTAACATTTCAGTAGCAGTTCAGAAGACAAAAAATAACCAACATGTGGGTTCGGACTACCTATATCTTTTATACTGTGGGGCTCTTGACTCAACAAGATTCAAAGACCGCCCAATACCTAATCGTATTGAACTTTCTCGTATTGCAAAAGTAATAAAAAAAAGATCGGAACTATACGGTATGGCTTAAGCATTAATCGGTAAGTTGAAAGACCTGCCAGTATGACCAATGAGAGAATATGTCTAGTGTATTCATCCCCAGACTGATTCTGTTTATAGAACGTTTTTTGGTAGCTAGCTCAACGAGCCATGCTATTTTAGGATTTCTATAATACCAATACTGCTGAGTTTACTGCCGTAGTCCTTAGACACACAGTCCTATTTAGATTAATGTCTTTGCTTTTCCGGCATCCCGCGTACTGAAAACTGATATCTTCCCACTAGCACCAGAAAAACTATATCCCCAGTATACCATTAAAATTTCTTCAAAGTTTATATAGGAATCATCGGCAGCTTTCTTTATATCCCCAGTATACTATTAAAATTTCTTCAAACTTTATATAGGAATCATCGGCAGCTTTCTACGTATACCTAGATTTCAAGCATTTAGTTGAATTATAGAAGGGTATACATAGAAAAAATTATTGAAGTTACTATACGCATGCATATATGATCATAGCTGATTGTTTTCGCCTTAAACACCCGCCAGCTATAGATTTTTTTCTTCAACGTTTAAAATGTATCTCGATTTTCGGTCATTCGCGCACCTTTTTTTTTCTTGCCCGTTTGCATTGTCATAATTATCCAAGAAACATATATATTTTTTTCTCTTTTAACAGTTTCAGAGTACCAACCATCCATCTGCTCATTCTGTTCCCCGATTCCAACAATTTTTTTTTAACGGTGCACCCTCTGACAGCCCAAATTCCTCCGTATTTTCACTTAGCCAAATTTACTCTCCACTACACTTGCATTTTGCTTTTCAAAATTGGAACACTACTTGTCACCCAAATTTACTCATATTATTGTTGGAAGGTACAAGATTATCAAAGACGGCACCTCTGAGAACATATCATCACTTGCTAGCTATTTATATCACTCTGTTCAAGCTTTACCAGAGACCAGCAGATTGGACAAACATTGCTGTTATTTATTTTTCTGACATATATTTACCGTGCTCTAACTACCAGATGGACATATTAGTACTATGAGGGACCTTTCAAATATCATATTAAACAACAAATACCAATTTCAGAAAAAGGTAGGCGCTGGTTCTTACGGAATTGTTTACTCAGCACGCCATCTTTATACCGGAAAGACTTACGCGATAAAGATTATTTTAAAACATCAGGTACCAAAAAATGCAACAAATAGCCATAATAATACAAACAAGCAACTTTTGCTACAGCTCGAGAAGTCTTTATTGTATCAAGCTCTCATGAACAACGGTACCTTGATGACCAACCTGCTTTCTATGGATATGATTATCAAAAAGGGCTATAACTGCAAAATTTTGAAGGAAATTAGTTTACAGCTAAGGGTTCATAGACACCCTAATATTCTTTCTATTTATAAGGTTTACGACGTCAAAGAGGCTCTTTTCGTTGTTATGGATTATTATCCAGAAGGGGATCTTTTTGGAATGATCGTTGATAAACAACGATACAGCCAGGATCCATTTTTAATCAAGTCTGTCTTTATTCAACTGGTTGATGCAATCACTTACTGCCATTCTAAGGGTGTTTATCACTGCGATTTGAAGCCTGAAAATATAATGGTGGCCAACAATGGTGCAAAGCTCATTTTAGCAGATTTCGGCCTTGCTCTTAGAGAGCCTTTTATAGAGTCCAACGTCTGTTGCGGGTCTAGCTATTATATGTCACCAGAAAGGATTCAGAACTTTTGTCAAGGTTTTGATTCTAAGAAATCACATACTATTCACATTGATCGTTTGTTGAGACCAAACGAACTTGGAATGAGGGAGAACGTTTGCTTTCCGACTGCTGCAGGAGATGTCTGGTCTTTGGCTATAATACTTATAAATCTGATATCTATAAGAAATCCATGGCTTAAAGCATCTTTGAATGATACCACATTCAGAGCATTCGTGAAGGACCCTACTGTTCTTTTGAAAATTCTACCGATATCACGGGAAATATTTCACATTTTATGTCGGTATTTATCCCTTAATCCGTGGGAAAGAGGTTCACTTTTTCAGTTCCGTGAGGATGTACTTGAATGTCAAAAGCTTTCCGAAACTGGTCCGCTATCTATAAACTCGAAAATTGATTCTATGGAGATGGTCACAACCGAGTCACAAAGACGGAGGAACATGCTTTCAGAACTTGCTGTGTGTAAAGTCCCAGTTGATCACATTGCTATGAACAGAAAGAGTTCTAATGAGAACTCTGGTGTGGAAGGTATTGAACCAGAGAAGAATTTTGTTATTGGATTACGTATTGACCAAGAACCTAATTCCACAAATGTTGCTACTGCCGCTAGAGCACAGGGAATATATGGCCCAGATAATCCAGGAAATGGAGTTGAATGTGGATCATGTGTGGCCTGTGGATATGGCATAACCAAAACTAATGTAGTTGCTAATGCAGAACCATATGAAAGCATTGAGTCTCTCAATAAGCAGAATATAATTGCACAGGAACTCAATAACGAAGAACAAGGGCAACAACATGCTGCTCTTATGATGAAGCATTCAAAGAAGAATCCAAATGTTTTAAGAAAGATTTTTGGAAGAAGACATACACATCACCAGTCCCATTCGCAGCGTGCAGATGAAAAATCGTTGGAGCAGCAGCAGCAGCAGCAGCAGCAACAACAACAACAACAACAACAACAACAACAAAGTCTTCTCGAGCATCAACAACTTCAACAGCAACTCAAATACCAGCAACTGGAACAGCAGCGACTACAACAAATACGTCAACAACAACAGCAGCAACTAAGGAACCAAGTCCCGCAAGGATACCGTGGCTTTCAGCCTCAAGTACCGATAAGTCCCAGGGAAATTCAGCTGCGCCAGTTACAACAAAGACAGTTTGGACAGCAGGTGCAACAACCACAATTGCAAACACAACAACAACAACCTTGGCAACAAGGCTTTGCTGAGACATCCTTTCTAGCCCCTAGTATATCGCAAAAGCGGATCACCGAGGAAAACCTTAGAGATCACAACATGACTTGGTATCCGATTGGTGCTTCAGAGAGTCATTATGCCAAGCTGAGGGTGAACACTCTTCTGTCTGACGAGAAACAATCAGCAATTGTGGGGTCTAACTCCAGTAGACAGGCTAGGGGAAACTATCAATATTCTCCTATGAGCAACAACTATAATATTAACACAGAAAACTGTGTCAATATCGGTGTTGACATAAGTACTAGCACAGAGAATGGTATGAATGCAAACCATACATCAGGTGAAGGGTCCACTACTGATACCATGGCTGAGAACGAAAGTACTCAAACTTCTTCGGCATCTTCCATCGAGGCTGGCGAGCAATGTAACAAAGCAGAGGTGTTGGTTCATCGCCCTGGTGAGAGGCTTGACCATCTTGCTGAGGACCTTAGCATGGTGAGTGTCATGAGTGTTCAAAATAGCTCTACGTACATGAACATGGACTTTTAGGGGAAAGAAAGTGAATTGTTCATGTACTATTTTGTTTTTCTTTATTCCATACATATATTCAACGGCTTTATTACATAAAATTTCCCGCCGCTTATTTATTAATTAATAATGGTCTTACTATCACATAGCTGTATGGTAACTGTAATGAATATAAGAACTCTTCGTGGAATTTGCAAATTTTTTTTATTTTTTATTTTCTATTTTTTTTTGACAGCGTAGCTTTCGTTTTACCCCCCTTTAAATCTAGATTACAGGGAAGGTATCCATCATTTTTCCTAACCGGCAGTGGTGTTGGTTTGCAATTAATTGTTGTCGGCTTTGTCACTGTCTACTTCACTAAAGGGTTTCTGAAGACAAGGCCAAGAAATCATCACATTTAGTACAAATCAAGGGGAAGTAGAGCAGATTGTCATGGATATTGATTATTCTCGTGGTGCTTCCAAGAGAAGTTATCTTAGCAAAGCTAAGACAGCTATTAAAAGGTTGTCTACAAGGGCGAAAATTCTACTTTTATGTGTCATAGTGGTACTTTTTTATTGGATATGTATGAAGAGGACTAGTCAAAGCTCTGAGAAAGGTAGTATTTTATTTCAAGGGATATTACAACAAAACGAGCAGACTGAAGAGCCAATAGAGAATGAAAAGATTAGTAGAATTCATCTTAACTACCTTGATTTGAAGGAACCGTTTGTGGATCTTTCTACTTTGAAATTCAACAACTATATAAATGGTGGAAATATGCAAATTGAACGAAACTCAGATCATGTGTGTCTCGTTCCTGATAGATCATCTGCTCTTGGTTATCTTTTCTCCAAGAATTATATTTCTGAGTCTGATTCATCTGCTCTCGAGATAGAGCTGGACTTCCGGATTTACGGCCACGAAAAAAATAGCAATCTCATTGGAGATGGAATGGCGTTATGGTTGACAGACTCACAGTTACACCTACGGCCACGAAAAAAATAGCAATCTAATTGGAGATGGAATGGCTTTATGGTTGACAGACTCACAGTTACACCAGGGTGATGTCTTTGGAATCCAAAGTGATTATAAAGGTCTTGGAATATTTCTTGATACATACAAAAATGGAGACCGAAAGCAGTATAAATCCATGAATAAGAGGGGTTTCCCGTACATCTCAATTCAACCAAACTATGGAAATGCGGGACAGTATAACAAGAATAATGATGGGTATCAAACAGAATTAGATGGCTGCTCTGTTCACAGAGTTTATAATGCTGGAAACGAAGGGAAGATATCTAAGATGAAGGTAATTTTCCTTCGTGAAAAAGCATATTTTCGTCTTGATATAGATATCAACGGTGATGGAAGCTGGCAAAATTGTATTCAAAAGATGAATTTCCCAATTGATGCGCTCCCATTGAAGCCATATATTGGAGTTAGTGCCGAGACTGGCCAACTTAGTCATGCCGTCGATATTTACAGGCTTGAAACATCTACATTTCGATCACCGAATGGTGGAACAATAAAAAATGTTCATAGTTTCCTTGACAAGATAGGAATAACCAGAAATCAACAGAAGAAAGAGGTCGAAAGAATTTCAGACAAACATAATAGAGCTGGACTTAGATCAATGAAACGGAGGAGAACATTTAGACGCCTTCAGAGGCAGGAAAAAGAACTTAAACGTAAAGATGAAGAAAAGTATGGAAGTAAAAGGGGCTTTATAGGTTGGGTTGGCTCTTTGATTTGGAAAACCCTCAAAGTTACACTCTGTTTGATCCTTATAATTTTTATCGCCTATTTCGGATTTGTGTTGTTCCGAGTGTACAGAGACAAAAGAAGAAACAGAGCACCTCAAGGTCTTCTTTAAGGGCTGAACATGAACAGAGACGAAAGATTTAATAGGTTGACAGTTTTGACCCCGGTTGTCAGCCGAACAATAATATGTTTAGATATGATGTGTATATAATTATGAAAAATTCCTTTTTCATTAATTTCATTAATTAAAATACTTGTAGCGATATTTGTACGACGCACTAAATTTTTTCCCCTTGGAACTACAGAACTTTGATCACTGTGTCCATTTAGGCTTTCAATACGCCACTCTTTCTTGGAATAGTGGTTCTGATATGGTCACAGCTTAACCGTTCAATTAAAAAGCCACGGCACATAAAATACAGCAAAAATGTCAATATTTTCATTCTATTTGATTTCGAAGTCTGGATCCCTTCTTTATCAAAAAGACTTTGACAAGCAGGATTCACCAATATCAAAGCAGAATTCTAATGATTACCTTGTTATCGCAAGTACTCTTCATGGTGTTCATGCAATAGCCTCAAAATTGACACCTGTGGAGGCAATGGAAAATTATGAGAAGTCGAGACTTCCAACAAATTCGAACCGTTTTGGCCTTCAATGCATTACAACTGAGAATTTTAAGATATTTATTCATCAGACAACAACTGGATTAAAGTTAATCCTATTTAGCTCTAACGATGTTCCCCAAATTCAGGCCATGCAGTTACAAGGAGAATTATACAAGTGTTATGCAGATTATGTTTTAAAGAATCCATTCTATCGTTTAGATATGCCTATTAGATTTAAGCTCTTTGATGATATGGTGGTATCTGTTGTCAGAAGTTATAACGCATAAGCTGTTGGAATATTTATAATTATCATGTGGATTAGCTGTGCTTCTATGTGGATCAGGTTTACCGAATCTACTGATTGTTCACTAGGTCAATTGTCTCTACTCAAATCAAGACATACATAGTTGACGCGACGGCGACGTACAAATATGTGCTTACATCAGTTCTCTACAAAACATTTTCAAGAAGTGGATTATTTTTTATTTTTTTTGAATGGGATTATTACGGAAAAAAATTTTCTTACTTTGTGATCTTCTTATCTCTACTAAATCATTTTATACATAGATTAACCTGATTAATACTTTATAAACTTGTTCACAGTCTTGGTGTGTTGTTTTAGAGCATCAGACATTTAATATGAGAGATATTGTTGTTTTTTCAGGTTCCTCTAATAGAGGCTTGGCAGAAAGGATATGCGATAACTTGGGGCTTCTTCCTGGAGAAATTGAACTTAAGAAATTTGCAAACGGGGAGACTTCTGTGCGATTATGCGATTCTGTCAGAGAGAAGGATGTGTTTATCATCCAGTCAGGATCAGGTAAAGTCAATGATAATCTGATGGAACTTTTACTCACAGTTTCTGCTTGTAAGATGGCATCGGCCAAGAGGATCACAGTAATATGTCCATTATTCTTCTATTCCCGCCAGTCAGAGTCGCCAGCAAATAAAAAAGGTGTTCCATCTATGTTAAAAAAAGATAGATGCGAGTCTTTGAACTTAACGACATTTAACCAATGCTCTTCATCAAAGACTGATAGCCAGGGCATTTCAGTCAAGTCAGTTTTGGACCACAACGCTAGTGCCTGCAGTGATGTGTCTGAGCAGAATAGACATCATCCTTATAAGACATGGGTTGCTCAATCTGGAACTCTCATAGCCGATTTACTGGTCGGTGCAGGTGCAGATCATGTCGTTACTATGGACCTACATGATCCTCAATTCCAGGGATTTTTCGATATACCTGTCGACAACTTGTTCTCCAAACCACTGGTTCAACATTACATTGTCAATTATGTTAAAAATTATAAAGATTGCGTAATTGTCTCACCAGATGCAGGTGGGGCAAAGCGAGCTGCTGCAATTGCAGATTCATTAAGCATGCAATTCGCTCTTATCCACAAAGAGAGGCACCAAAGATCCACTGAGAAACCGGTCACCGCAATAGGACTGGGATCTTGCGCATTGGCACCCACTGCCTCCACTGATAATCTCATCATAACTTCTGCAAACGATGGAAAATCTAGCACTTCCACAGTTAACGATACTTCAAGCTCCAGCTGTCCTAGTGAGAATGTTGTCGCTACGACTATGCTTGTTGGTGATGTGCAAAATAAGGTTTGCATTATAGTAGATGACTTAATTGACACTGGTGCTACTGCTATGCGGGCAGCTCGTTTGCTCAAGGAGCAAGGCTGTTCTTATGTTTACATCATTGTCACCCATGGTATCTTTAGCGGTGCAGCTTTAGAGAAAATTAAAGGATGTGAGGCAATTGATCAATTTGTGACTACAAACACTGTTGAGCAACGCTCACATATTACACAGTACGGTACTGTTAATGGAAATGGATTGGAAGTTTTGGATGTGTCCCGTATCTTTTCGGAGGCCATCAGAAGAATTAATAATGGTGAATCCATTTCATTAATATATGACCAAGGGTGGTGACTATAAATTGTTTAAATAATGTATACGGAATGTAATACAGTTCTATTCAATTTGTTTTGCTCTCACATTATGGCAGATGAGAACCGCTTCTCGTGTTCCTCCAAAATACACAACCAGTAGAGACCAAAAAAACTTTTTCCATTCGTCTACCACTAACTATAATATTTATAAAAAGCTTACTTGACATGTAGAAAAAGCATAACATCATGAGGTCTTTACTTAGGCAAATGAACATCTTTTGCAATTTCTTGCCTTAATTTGGATCCATTAGACTTGTTTTTTGTAAGCCTTTCTGAGTCAGCCTTATCATGATTTTTTGAAACTTCAGGTTTCTTGCCTTTCTTCTGCTTTTTCTTTTCTTCCAGCATTCTTTCTACCTCATGTCGTGAAATAAGATGATGCTCATGATCGTCACCAAGCTTTGCCACATATTTATTCTCAGAATCATTCCAAATCATGGTACATTCGGAAATAGCGTTGACAAATCCATCCTCTAAGCACTCATCAACAGTATATCTATTCTTTGAATCTAAGGCTAACATATTTCCGATCACATTGCGAGATTTCGTCGGAATAGCCCTTAACAATCTATTAGGGCCATAAACATGCTTTTTACCTTTAGCATCAATTTTTTCTCCGGGGGCTGCAATGAATGCATTGTATGCCACATCAGATGTCCTAGCAAGTTTCCAAGGAAATCTGTGAAGCATAATACAGCAATATATAATTGCAACAGACCATACGTCAGCAGCACGAGGGTCATATGATGCCATTTTTAAGCATTCCGGTGCCAAATATGGATCAGAACCTGCGACACCAGTTGCTTTAATAATTGAGTAGGAAGATTTTGCTTCTTCATCCTTCTCTTTTTCATTCTGTTGTTGAATGGCAATATGTAATTTCTCCTCATTATCAGCAGTTTTAAGAACTTTTGCCTTATTTTGCATGTTCCGCACAGCAACTGGGTCAAAGATAGCCACGGAACCATAATCAATAAGCTTTAGTATGCCATCTTTAGTAATTACACAATTGTCTAGCTTCAAGTCACGATGTGAAAGCCCATTATGATGTAGATATCTTACACCCTTCAAAATCTGCTTAAAATAACAGTTTGCTTCTTTTCTTGTAAGGAGACCTGACATAACTAGAGCAAAGAAGTCATATGGGCAATATTCCATTACAATAGCAAAAAACTTCTCATCCGTAGATTTGAGTAAATCATACGTATGAATCACATTAGGATGAAACAATGCAGCAGATATCTCGTATTCATCATTTAGTTTCTTCTTGTAGTCATAAAATGTCTCACTCATATTCTGCTTTTTGAACTTCTTCACAGCAAACATACGACCATCTGTAGGTCTTTGTACCAAAATGACTGCACCGCCTGCACCCTGTCCTAAAACATACTCCTCTTTCTCATTATCTTCATCGTGGCAAACTTCACCGTACTTTGATGAAAGCTGGGTTAAAATTTCTTGTTCGCTTCTTTTATCATTTAAAGTTTCTAATTCTTCGTCAGATATTTTATCTGCCTTCTCAGACTGCTCTTCTTTACCACCAGAAATCTTCAATGCATCAATGAAAGCTTTTCCGTGATGCTGATGCCTCTTTTGTGATTTTTCAAAAGCTTTATTCAAACCTTCCTTTGTCTCTGTATGGCGCTTCTCTATTTTCTGTCCTAAGTCTTCTAGTTTCTTCTTCATAATCTGTCTTCTTCTCCTGGCCCTGCCCCCTAAGAATCGGCGGAGCTTTATTCCACTACGTGTTGATTTTGTAGCTGAGCTTCCTGAAGAAGAGCTACCTGCTGTCGAAACAAAAGACTCGTCCCCAGTTGAAACAATGGATACATTAGCGAGTGACCCTACCATCGAGCCAATCACTGTATTGATTGATCCCCCATTGCCTCTGCTTTGACCCATACTGTTACCCTTAACCATTTTCTGAGAGCGAGGAACCAAGAGACTCGTTTGCTCTTGCTCCATCTCAACCGCTTTATTTGAAGCGGGTACAAGTGTGGAAGATGTGCCAGAACCACCGGATTGATGCTGCTCCTTTGGAGTAGAGGACGATCTGGAGAATGAGTTGGAAGATGCTTTCGAATCCTTACGATTTCCAAACAGCTTCTTGATGATATTTCCCGGCATCTCTCTTTTTATCTCTAATAATTTGAGTTAGCACTATTTGGATTAAGTAATGATGGCAATACTGTGAATTTGGTTATGCTGTAGCTGTGAGAGTGCCAGCTGATTAACAATGTTTGGTTTGAAATACTTTGCTTGTCTTTCCCTTAAATATAAATTATAATTGTGGCAACAAATATGCTTTCTGTCTTGCTGTTATAAATACTCTTGCTTAGAAGTTCTAAATTCAAAGTATGTACATGTTTCTTAGCCCTTTAAAAATCGAAAAATATAGTAGTGAAAATGTGGGGTGAGAATATAGGGATCGGGTTATTATGCAACAACTTGGGCAACAAAGATAACTGCAGAGATTAAAATAATGATGTTGAGGTACGGAACGATTCATGGAAGAGAGGAAAAAAAGTAGGAGTGCTCATCAAAGCCGAGGTTACCGGTTTCTAGAAAGGAAGCAATAATTCTAAGGTGCTTGAACGTACCGCTCTTTCTTTGCTGAAACTCGGCCGGATTGTTCGGTCTCAATTTATTCTATGCATGCTTGCGAGATAATTACCTAAATCCGAAAGGCCGAATGTAGCAAAATTTCACCCGGGCCTACTGTATTGTTTATCGGCACCTCCTTTGCGCATTCAAATTTCAACGGGAGTATTCACATAATATGTATTGAATACGTGGAATAGCACCAAACTTGTAGACCTCATCAAATTGATACGTTTTTTTTCACCACTGAATTATCATAGCCTATAAAGTAATCATATACATGTAGGGTTGGGTCAATTCATCAATTCTATCATCCTCTTATATCCCTAGCCAGAGAAATTTCGTTCATGATTTTATTCGGCAGAACGCCGGATACTAGATGGAATATCCATATTATATCCGAACGAGAATAGAGCTCATGTCTATACTAACCATGTAAAAATAGAGAATCATCCCTATTTTGACAAGGTACAACTTTATGACTACATGACACAAACAACTAAAACTACTTAATGATATGGTGCCTTTTGAATTTCAAGAAAATATATATTGAATACTTATTGCACTATGTTTCTGCTGATAGCAGATCCTCTTACAGTAAATTTATCAAATTACTCATTTATTGGGATTCTTGCTAGTATAGTTCCACGCACTATTCCTCCTACTCTTTGCAGATGAATGATTCCCTTTATTGTCGGATTCATCCTCAGAATCTGACATGGCTGATTCCTCTATAACTGTCCTTGTGAATCCACTATCTGTTATGATATTACTTTCGATAATACCGTCCGAACTATCAGAGGAACCGATGCTGTTCTTACGTATTTTACGAGCCTGCCCAGTCCTCGAGGTTCCTTCCCTCGAGCAATTTGCCTCGCTGACTCTTTTCGCTTTGACTGTACCTGTACCATTCTGCCTACCATTACTTCTTTTAACATTTTCACTGACACCCTGTACAAAAGCACTGACTTCACTATCATAAACAGCTGTACTTTGCAAATGTTTCTTTTTTAGGACTTTTTCCCCATCTTTTGAGGCCATTTTGTTCAAAGTTAAGCTGCTGCTACTTCCGTTCTCACTCGAAAGCTTTTGCGACGATACGGAACGCAATCCCCTTAAATACTTATCTTTTAGTGGCATGTTCCCTTTACTTTTTGACAGTTTCACCAATGTGTCTGCTGGAACACTCAGCTTAGGTTGCTTCTTTATTTTTATGTGCTCATTGTTAGTATGCAAAGGATTTGCGGCCAAATTTGATGGTTTGATACCTTTCGTAATCACAGTTCCTAATGATTGCAGCTGAGGCTGTGGAACTTCTTTAGCATTTTCAACAATCAGTGGTTCCAATTCCTTCTTATTGAGTCCGGATTTCGTAGCCCTCATCTTCTTGGTGCTGAAATCTTTTTTGAGGATGTAACTAGAAGCCTCGGGTGAATTCTCCCTAGAGTTCTCCGCAGAGGAGTACGAAGGAAAGCTTTTACCTTGCTCCTCCATGATACCACGCTGAACAGCATTATCACAATCACTAGGGTTGTTATTTTCATGTTCATGACCAGAGTTATAAAGATCGTGAAGATAATGAATCACATTTCTCTTTGCTAGTGGACCTGGAATGGACCTTTTAATGTTCCTATCGACATCCACGTAAACATCACTCTCATCGACGATCTCCTCTCCAATCAACTCTTCAATCACGTCTTCAAGTGTAACCACACCTCTTGCACCAGTATCCAATCCTGGGGTATCACTCACCACAACCATGTGTGATTTACCCTCTTGAAAGTAATTCAAAATATTCAAGCATGATGTATAAAATCCAGTTTCAGGAAGCGTAGCCAACGGAAATGCAGAAACAGGAAGAGCGTCCTCGGGATCATAGCTAATCAAAATCCTTACCAGAAGCATACCCACAAAATTTGTAGGCTCACCCGGCAGATAAATAGGAATTCTAGAAAAGCCTGCGTTAAAGATCTTTTCAACTGTTACTTCATCCAAAATTGTTTCAGAGGGCAAGGAGAAAACTTTATCCATTGGGGTCATGACCTCACCGACCGCCTTATCCTTTAAATCTAGCACCGCGTTGATAATTGTGACTTCATCTTGGCTCAATCTTTCAACACCCATAGTATGATGTAAATTCACTAATGTTTTTAACCCACTTTTACCGTAAAGAGTACCATGATCCTGGCCCAAAGACCAGTCCAAGAGTTTCGCAATAGGATATGCCACTGGATACATAACGAACATAAGGGTTAAAACAAATTTTGAAAAAAATGCACCAATTTGAAGACCATACCTAACACAAATAGATTGTGGAATAATCTCACCAAAAATCACGATCAAAATTGTCGAACCAAAAACTGCTGCTGCACCTCCACCAAGAAATCTATCCAAAATAACCGGCAAAGTTTCATTAGTAACAACATTTGATAGCAATAATGTCACTAATAGCCAATGCTTACCTCTCGCAAGCAAATTCAGCACCGTCGTGGAAGCTTTGCGTTCACTTGCTGTACCGGTTTGAGCCACAACTTTTAAATGAACCTCATCCTGGCCCATCAATCCAAGAGTAAGACCAGAAAAAACGCCACCAAGCAAAACAAGCGAAATGGAACTAATCATGTAAGTCCAATACTCGGCACGTGTCAAAGGCAATGATATCTTTTTCGTTATAGAGGCATCACTGTCACGTCCAACCAAGAAATAGCTTACAGGTAACGGCAGTGCCGCACTCAACACGGGCAGCATTAAGGCCAAAATGATCATCTTTGTTGAGTAGACAGTCGTTGACGGCAGTCTTGCAGTATTCTTGTATTGCATTGTCATAGTATAAATATTATACTCCTTTGCTTCTTGTATTTATTTGAAAAAAAAAAGATTCTAAAGATTATAAGTTGATTTTCCGTTTTCTCCCGATCGATCAAAAAAGAGGCCCTGGCTAATCAAGTAAAATGAAATGGAATGTGATCCTGAATAGCAGAACGGTAAAAAAGGTTATCAAGTTACGACCAAGTGCTATAAATTTGAAGTACGATCAAAAAAAGTGTTTTCGACTTTGTACAGTCAACTGAGATGAGCAGGAAGGGATAGGAATATTGCATCTTTCTGAGCACATGCAGCCTATAAGAAGTGGGTGGTCGTAATTTTATAATTGTTTGTTTGTTAATTATTCGAGAAGCCTTTTTTTTCTCTTCTATTGTATGTTTCTCCCGCGTGCCACGATATTATTATTATTCCATTACATAATTTATTGGCTTGAGTTTATTTCATTTCTTTCTTATTCTTCTTTTCGAAAGATAAGCCAACAGATATATTTGCAGTAATAGTAGTCGTTAATTTAATCGATCTTATACTATACGTCAAATAATTTTTTATGAAAATGCTGTAGCTTCGAAACAGTTGAAGGAACAAACTAAAATCGTTTTGCTACTGTATGGACAAAAAATGATGAAAGTTGCAAAATTAGCTAGATTTTTTTATGGGGGAAAAATATGCTACATTTCATCTATTACCACATGTATATCTTTGAAAGAGTACAAGAAATGAGTAGCAATTTTGTACTACATTAATGAAGAAATAAATCAGTGCATAAAATAACAACAGAAGTTGATAAATTGAAATATATAAAGTGTACTTACTGTTGTTGGCACTCTTGTTGCTGAACCTTTGTAGCTTTCTCCGCGTTGTCAGCACCATCTTCTCCATTATCTTCTTCGTGATCTCCTCCTTCATCTTCTCCTCCTTCATCTTCTCCTTCATCTTCTTCAAACTCTTCTTCTTCTTCACCGTTGTCATATTCATACTGTAGTGCTTCTCCTGTAAACCAATCAACAGCACGTGGAATGAGCTTATCCTTGATTAACTCACCAACTTCGTAATCCATTTGCAGCCTTTGCTCCAGGTCCGTATCTTCCTCATCTTCATCACCATTCTCTTCATTGTCTTCATCGTCTCCTTTTAATGCACTAGCATTTTCCTTAACTTCATTTTCCTCTTCACCCCCTGTAGTTGGTGGCTTCGGAGGATCAAAAAAGTTAAAGAAAGAATCGATTGGTGTCAACTTTTTGATAGTCCTCACTTGCATTGTATGCTTGTTTCTTTGTTTTCTGGTCTCGACAGTAATTGTAACATTGTGTTCATTGTCTTTCCAGTCAATTTCGCAGCCTTCTGCATGATCATATATAAAATCACCTGAATAACCCAACTCTTTCTGATAATAATAAGTCTTTGTCAATTCCTTATTCTTGAAGAAGTCGTTTGACTTGAACTCAAATATCAATCTAAATCCAGGAGTCTTCAAGTACACCATCCTCACATTATTGAGAAAAGCCAACACATCGGCATCTTTATCACTAATAAGATCTGAGATAGGATTCAAATTTTCTAACGCAGTCAACCAAAAACTAGGAATTCCCTTCTGGCCTTCTTCCGTAGCGTCTTCCTCCTCTTCAATTTTGCCATCATTTGGTTCTTCCTCTTCTTCTTCAACCAATGCTTTTCCCTCTTCAATCTGCTCTTTATTGGGCTCCTTAAGTCCCTTAACAAAGTCGCTTCTGCTATTGTAAAGTGGCTTAAGCTTCTCCTGATATTTTTTCTCCAATTCAAAAAGCTCACGTTGGAAATCCATGTCCAACTTCAACTGCTCTTCTTGAAGACTCTTTAGACCATACACCCTATTTTTCACACTTTTTGGAAGCTGGTCAAAATATCCGCTGTCTTGACCAATCAATGTATTAAGCTTTCCCTGAATAGCTGAAAGTAGCACCGGATTTGTAAGCAACTTTTGCCGTAGTTCTTCATCTTCCTTGATAGTGGTTGGAATAGAAGGTGGTTGAGTCTTATTTAAATACGAGCCAGAAACAGATGCAGGTGTATTCTGAGGCGTTGGCGCTTGCTCTATTTCGCCTTTTTTGATAGGTGTTGTCATTTTGTTTCCAGAACTTTAAATCACCAAAAATT
>MDSB01000003.1:686651-894862 GCA_001754015.1 Brettanomyces anomalus
CTGCAAAACCGTAAAGACTATGTTGGTCCTGATTTGTATGGCCGATGAAAAGAGACCCGTTAATGCCACAATATTACAAATCAATATGACGGTAGTTTAGAGGGAAAGAAGGCTTTTTTTCCGAGCCCAAACCTCGAAATTTTTATGTGCCTAAAATAATGGAGCATAATTGCTTTATTATATCACACATCACAAACTCGTGATTTATTAGGTGCACAGGTTTTATTAATTCATAAATACTTACATTAATGGACTAACGAAGAGCAGGGATTGTTGTTAGTTTCCTACGGATTAACAAAATGCTAGTAATTTTAGATCGTATGCAATGCCTATTATATGTATATCCAATTAATCTAATGTTATAGTGAACTCAACATATCTATAAATGTTCCGTATAGTCTTTCGGAGTATCCGGATCAAAAATGTTCCAGGGTTCACGGCACACCCTACTCATTCTTCAGGTTCTATCTAAATTCAGCATTTATAAACTGAATTTTGTTCTCCATAGAAAGTTTAAACGCCTTAAGGCTTTTTGTACTTCTTACCCTTTTATAATATTTCATGAAAGAGTCCCAAATTCTTTTATCATATTCCAAGTAATATTTAAAGCCAGTTCTCTCGGACTTACATCGATGTTCCTTTAACATGAAATCCATTAGACGAACATCAATTCGATATCTATTAGGAAAATCGGCAAATTTAAGCCCCGAAAATTTGTCACCTTTCACGTTGGATACATTTATGTACTTACATTCGTCCAAATAGCGATCCAAGATGATTAAAGATAGTTCGGCCTCGTTAACCTTAAGTAAAGATTCGATCACGGCTAGCATACATTCCAAATCTAGATGATAGTTGCTGAAGAGATGTTCTATTGTTTCAATGACAAGCAATTTGTTTCCTGAGCAAGCACCAAGTTTCAAAATTAAGTAGTCCATTAATCTAGTAGGTATGATTGGTGATGTATAATTGATCATGTCCTGTAGGATGAACATCCCATATCGAATATCTATTTCTCGAATCATCTTGAAATTTCTACCGAGTGGGATGTATGCATTTAAGAAATACATGAAAATTTCTGAATCGGAAGGTTGATCAAATGCCTTAAAGAATTGACGGTATAGGCCAAATAATTTCGATTTCTCAGATATAGCTGATGTGACACGAAGAAATTTGAAAAGCTCCATCTGAGTGAGTTTTATTCCACTAGTACTGCAATCTTCCAAAATTTGCGCAGTATATAGTGACAGGTTCTCTGCCTGTCGCAAGCATCCATCAGTCCCTAAGTTTTTGTCAGCAAATATAATCCTAGTTAATAGAAGTTCAAGATCCATCCACTTCATATACATCACTGCCGGTCTATATGTAGATGATAAATATAGCTGGCCCAGTTTTTCATAATATCGGGATGCATCTTTCTTTAAAAACACCTCGTTGTTCAAATGTTTTGAAAGTTTAACCATACTGTAATTCTTAGGAAGTCCAGCGAACTTCCCCTGCAATTGCTCACACCGTTTTTTCCTTTTCTCTCGCATTATTGTATAATCACCATGGAGCTTAGTCTGTATTAAATACAACTTTGTGTGTCTAATCCTTTGCCTTTGGCAATTTTCATCAAACATTTGAAAAGGTTGAATCGACTTCCACTCCATACCATCTTGATTTTCATTGTAGAGAGAGGAAATCAAAGAATTGACTGTTGTATCAATATTGCTTGTTCTGAACGTGTTACTTATGTTTTCAAAAAGGTTTCTGACGTGTATTCTTTTTGTGTTTATCAATTCTGATAAGTCACTTTTACTTTCCAAAATTATGGGATCAATTTCATTTATGTAATGTTTAAACAATGCCAGCTTAGATGTGTGAAAATATCGTCGCAGAAGCTTAGCACCATCCATATTTGATCGTTTAGCTTTAGCATCAAGAGTTCATTTGGATTGAAGGCAGTTTTCAATTAATATTTACTACTGCACTTCATCGTTGAATTTTTATGAGTTAAGTAGTAGTTCAGTCTGTATGTTTTTTTTTTTTTTTCCCCCCCCCCCCCTGTATCTAATAAAGTATTTTTACTACAAAAAAGTTTTACTCATGCTCTATTTCTGTACTTACTTTTAGATTACACAAAATCGCTTGTGTATCCATGTGAATATATTAAAGAAATATATATATGATACATATAATAATCATCATTCGGAAATTTATTATTCATATCCAATATTGAAAAGAGGCAATTTTAAATTCTGATTTCATAACTTTTAGCACTAGAAGAATATGATACAGTTTTAACAGTTGAATATTTTAATGTAGGTTCTTCCATCTTTAATTGCATCACATGAAACCCACTTGTGGAGAATCCTTCCATGTTGAATTGCACGGAGACAGGAGGTTTTGAGTTTCTCCAAGAATTTCTGGTAGTATCATCGATGCTAATGTCAGAGGTACTCACTGTGGCATTCAGCTCGCATACTCTTTGGCCCATTACTTTCTTGAGTTTCCACACAATACACCCCTCTGCTGGTAGAAACTTTGCTTTCCCCATATCAACTATTATCTGTGCATCCAAAGAGTCTGGTGGTGTGGGAATTTTAAGAGTAACATCCACGGCGACAGTACTCTTTAAATAGTGTGATTTAAGCCTGACAACGTATCTAAACTTATTTGGACCCGTGCTACCAACATTTGTGTACACCATAAATGGAAGATTAGTTATTTCCGTTCGGTATTTCATAACCTCAAATTGAAAACTTGCCGCAGTGAATCTTATAATGCCATCCAGATCGAAATCTTGTAGGCTAACGCAATTATTGAAATTACATCCCTTAAGTTTGTTTTCGCCGTTAATCACTCTTTTTTCTGTCTCAAGTCCTGTTGATACTGGATTATAATTGGTGCTGAATTCATCTTGTTCACCAATCATATCACCGTCATCGTCCTCGTTATCTAAAGAATTTTCAAACCCATCCGAAAAAAAGGATGCATCTTCATTATTGGGCTTTTTATACTTTCCAATTACCCTGTTCTTCCGTTTGATCAATCTGAAAGAACAGGTTGATTGATTTGCAAAATCCACATTGGCATATATAGATCCCTCGACAAAAGCCCTTATAATTGCCCCATCATGTGACATGAGTAAGCTGACATCCTCATGAACAGATAATGATATCTTGCTCTTCTTATTCTTTGATAAGGATAACTTTTGCGACGATCCGTTTCCAAAAGTTGTTAATCTGTTTGATGATGAAGCTAAAGAATTAGATCTTTTTCTTCTTCTAGAACTATTAGCCCTAGAAAAAAGCATTGTTCCATTTCTGATCAATTCAGCACCAGCACTTGAAACCTTGTGAGATTCTGCTTTTATCTTGTGTGAAACTTTGGGCTTGAGACCTTTACCCTTCAATATTTCGGAGCGAAGGGTATCTTGAAAGTTGTTTGCGTTCCAGTCTTGAACGTAGCCATGGATTATTATCCGATCTAGTATTTCATATATCGCCAAAAAGTTATTCATCACATCTACATCTGTAAGAACTCTGCTCCTATCAGTGAGAAAGAGTGTTTGCAAAGTTGTAACAAATTTGTACAAAAATTCGAAAACAACCGAGGCGTCAGCATTGTCTCTAGTAACAGCAACAAACCATAATGGACCGTGCCGGATATGAAGAAATGATGTTGAGCCCAATGTTAAGACTGGCGATTTTATGTCTGAAAGTTTGGAAATCACTTGGATTCGGAAGACCTCACTGACGTTTCTGCGAACTCCTTCCCTGAATATTCTTGATATGAGAACTTCTCCCTTTCTATTAAAAATGAAGAATGCAGCTATCATCATGCAAATTTGCCTAATACTTTAAAGCTATGGTACTTCTCCCTCTTTATATTCGGGAAATTTGAAATATGTTGTTATCCTTAAAAAATGAATACTCCAAGAGTAAACTACCTAAGCTTGATACCATGAGCACAAGAATCTGGTCTGTGTTCTTGAAGTGATACAATCGATGCATACATACTTCGAGAAAGAAGGTTCCCAGGTAAACAAGTCTATTGCGTCGATCGACGTGGAAATGTTTTAAGATGCTGGGTTCTGGTAGCCTAAATGATGAAGTGGTTGTTCTCCTTGATCTCAGTTCCCTCCAGTTTGTAAATTCATCTGCTTTCGTTGTACAGTAGTACATCGTTTAGACCAATAATTTCCAATCCCCGAATTATCGAAAAAGACTTAGTTAATAATAGGGTCGCACTTGAATAGGGATGAAAAAAGGACGTTTATCAAAAAAAAATCAAAAAAATAAATGTTTATTGTTTCTCGGTCCGTTCTCGTCTCTGGTTTGCCAAAAAATTTTTCAAGAGTTAGTTTTTACTAAGGTATATAAAGGGAGGTCATATAATATGGAACCACATAACAAGAAAAAAATAGAGTTTACTTACCTAATATGGTTAGAGCTGGGATCTCATTAAAATCATCTTTTAAAATTCTTTGAATTTATAAAATCGATATATTCCGCAAATCATAAACACCACACGATGAGTAGAGGAAATCAGAGGGAAAATGCTAGAAAGAAGGCCTTGAAGAAGACAGGCGCCAACAACAAGAAAAATAAGAAGAATGGAGATCCAAAGAAGAGAATGGAAGATGATGCTGCTATCTTGAGAGCAAAACAGAAAGCTGCCGATGAAAGAAAGGCAAAGGAAGCTGCATCTAAAGGTAGAAAGTAAGCACATACTCAATAAGTCCAATAAGAAGGTAAATGATAATGAGCTTTTCAATTGAAGAGCATCAACTTCGATAACAGATAAACTTAGACGATGGCTTACTTTTAAGATAGCCTATAGACCTGTGTTAGACACTGTTTCAGATTGTGATGTTGATACCGCTAACAGTAAATAAAGCAGGCCTACTCGTTTATCAATTGAGTTCAATAATGCAAAGGCGTCGTTGAACATATATGATTTAATAGTTCAGTAATTACTATCGCCATCTTCCAGTTAATTAATAATTCTGTGTGCAATGCGGAACTGGACCATATTGTAATCATACACTATATTACTGTTCTATTATCGATGGGATCTGTGTTTTTTTGTTGAAAAATCATATTACTTAGCTTAATCTCTGAAATCTGATGTTGTCTTATTCATGCATGTAGATCTACGTAAATAGAAATAGATGGATAATAGTAGTCTTCTATGTTTCTTAAGAACATTGACAGAAGTAAAAACAAATATGTATATATGTTACCTAATTTTCACTCTTACTTTAAGCTGAAGCACTGACTGCTGCTGGTTCGTTGCCCTTCGTTTCCTCTTCTTCCTCTTTCTGTCTCTCAAGCTCTTGTTGCCTGGCGGCCTTTGCAGTTTTTTCAACATCATACTGGAAATCGAAGTATGACTTAGGGAAGTGATGAAGACGAATGTAACCATCCTCACCTCCTGATGCGTAAGCCGTACCTTGTGGATGCACAGCAATATAGTTCAAAGGACCAAAATGGCCCTTAACACGGCCAATCTCATCCTGAAAAATTTTATGATGAATCTTAGCTTCGAATTTACCCTCTGCAGCTGCAGTAGTAGTGACATCTCTAGCATCCTGACCACCACCCAATATGACAAAATCTTTCACCGGCGTAATACATGCTGTATTTAATGGCGCATCTGAAGTGTAAGTTTTAAGCAACTCAAGGTTATCGACATCATACAGCTTGGCTGACTTATCCTTTGATGATGTAATGAAATAGGTTTTGTCCTGAGCCATTTGTATATCAGTGACTTGCATCTCATGTGCCTTCACTCTACCCAAGCATGCACCTGTTTTAACATCCCATTTTGTGATCTCACCGTTTGCGTGTCCTGCAACAATAGTTGATCCACCATAACCCCATGCAGCGACTGTGAATCTTGCACTGACGCCTTTATCATTTTTGATCTCTATTTCTGGTGTAGATGCTTGTTCACTTTTTGTGTGGTCTATAGGGAAAATTTTAATTGTACCAATTTGACCCATGACTTCATCAGTCACAAACAAGGCTCTATTACTCTCTGGGTTAAATTCCACCCTTTTAGCTGGTGCCTCGAAATTCCACGTGTAAATGCATTCGCCTGTTTGTGCTTTCCAAAGTTTTCCTGTGAAGTCAGCTGATGCCGTTATAACATAGTCAGTATTCTGATCCACGTCAATAGACCAAATTGTACCTTTGTGTCCATTAAGTGTACCAATTCTCTCTCCGTTGGATGAGTACCAAACTGATGCTTCTTGATCCTTGGAAACTGAGAATAGTATGTCACCATCAACATTAAATTTGACCTGCGTAAGAGGCCTTTCATGTCCCTTCAAAAGAATAGGTCTAATCATCTTGATTTCTGCACTTATATTACAATTTCAAAGGAATGAATTGTTGTTCTAAGTGAAGATATACAAATATGGTACTTATAAAATCGGATCGCATTTCCGTGCACTTTTTTCACATCATAAATTTTTTCCCCAAAAAAAGTGTGTATAAGGATGCTTGAGATAAAAAAATTTTCAGCAGTATCTGCAAAAGAGAGCAAAGCGATTCTAACCATAAAGTTTGGTCAGATCCGTCAATGAAGTACATCTATTTTAGCAAAAGTTAATACTCGATATCAATATACCTTTATCTTCATCTCAACGATATATATGGCACGCATTTAAAAAGCACTATTCTAACAGAAATAGTGCTCTAATTATTCAAATAAAAAAACTAAAAATTAAAAACAAAGGGGTCAACTGGGAATTGAACCCAGGGCCTCCTGCACCCAAAGCAGGAATCATACCACTAGACCATTGACCCAGCACAAAATTTTTAATTTTTAACTTCTTTATGTAATTAAATATGAATGAAGGTGTTTGAATATATAAGTTTCATGCTGCATATGTATCTGCTTCATGCTTTAATATTTGGGTGTATTTGTCGAAGATTTTCAACTGAGTAACAGTCGGAGTATATAAATGTCCTGGGGCATATGTGCTTGCTTCCTGCTCATATATATCTGTGTATTAACCCTACCGAGCGCGGAGATACCATTAGTTATAGACGAGACTGGTTTGATGGTTCGCATGTAGAAATGACTTCTTTTGCATAGAACGACCTTCATAAACATGAGTGGTCCTTGCATGACCGTTCATTTTCCCACCGAGAATGCGTACATTACTCTTAGTATCAGCTGAAGTTTCCCTTCAAGATGGATCTCCCTTAATCAAATATATTGCAATTCATAGATAAAAGTCCTCGTCTCTTTAGAAGAGACTAAATAAAAATAAAGGAAAAGCATACATGGAAGAGAAAATTGTTTGGACTTGTAATAATTAGGTTTAATATATACGAGTGAGGAATAGTAAAGGATTGATTATAAACTAAACGGAGTATTTCTTAGTCGCTAGTGTAGCTAGTATAAACCATAGATTCAACGATTAATAACTTAATGATAATGATGCTTTTTTTATTGTAGCTGTTGTGTTTGCTAGTTAGTTATCTTAATCTTCATATCTCTTCAGTTGACTTCATAAGATGAATTGTCTGACGTTCCAAAATATCTGCTCTCCAAATATAAACACTGACAACATTCTAGAAATTCTCTCAACATGAGTAGATTTCATTGGAATTCTGTCCACGGTGTGGGCTCTATAGGGTTCTATATAACTACAGTATCTCTTTCCGTGGAATACTTTTCGGCATACCATAGGATCAGTTTACGCCTCATATCATAAGAGATACGTTTACTAATTATTATAAGATCTTCATGTACATTTGATAACACTTAAACCCATTTAATTAAGATTACGTACCAATTAAATACACTTGGATCCCAACAATAATTTTTAGCAGAAGTAGAAAAGGTTAGGGGAAAATTTCCCCGCAACTATTTCTAATATCTGTCTATTCATTGATTTGATTCACATATCATAAATCAAACACCATTTGAACCTAAATGAGATTAGCAGTAAATATATTTTATTATAACTCATAGACTCTTACAATGTCAAAACAATACAACTGAGTAACAATAGTGTTCATAGAAATAAGGATGTTATTCTTACAATATCCTTAGACTAACAGAACTACAACTATAAAAAGCGAAGTTATACTGTAATATTTCTGCTCAGTTATATGGCCTGGATGCCGACTCTTTATGACTATCTTAGTTTAATAGAATTGATTCGTGTTTAGGACTAAAGAAAAAAGAAGTATAATTGTAAAAGAGATAAGAAGGAAAAGATGTAAAGGAATAAATAAAGGAATAAAAGCACACATTTTATATACCTAAACCTATTGAGTGAGGTTCTCTTGGTAAAAAACTAAGGCGGCATAGCGTTCTAGATGCTCTTAGCGACGTATCTATCACACATTGGATAACATATCTTACAAATATCAGAATTTGACATACCCCTGGCTCTTGTATATTTATTAAAGAAGAGATGATGACTATAGACAGAAAGTAATTAACAATATATTCTGAACCTGAATGTCTTAAATATTTGTTGTATAGTGCTGGGCTATTTTATTGTAACATATGCCATTTTCAAATGTAGAAAAAGAAGGAGTTATTAGATCATCCATTTTTGTTATTAAGATTCAAGGACCTTATTTGTCATTTGGATCAATATATAAAAAAAGAGTAGGAAGGATTCAATATTTTCTTTCAAAGTTCATTAAGGTTCAAAATATCACATATGCGATCTCAGAGCTTCTCCATAAAAAACAAGTAAAACAATTCGATCTTGTGTGCAGGGCACACATGGTTGTTGAAGACGGTTACGAATTTTTCAACGATAGATCCTTGGTCACTGTTTTCTCTGCTCCTAATTACTGCGGAGAATTTGACAATTGGGGCGCAGTTATGAGTGTTAGCGAGGAACTTCTATGCTCTTTTGAGTTGTTGGATCCATTGGATAGTGTCGCATTGAAAAGGTTAATGAAACAAGGGAGAATCGAAAGAAGAAAGGCATCTATGGCACGTACAAATTCGGAAAGTACACAATCTTATTGAATAGAGGACTGACGTATTCACCATAAATACATCATAGAATGTACGTTTCTACATCTGAATATCAAAGAATTTGGCCAATATTATTGTACGCTTGCATCTTTATAATTTTAGATTTTATAAAAAGCTTATTTATAATGTCAAATAGACATATATATAATACAGACACCAAACTACGTAGAAAGTACTTTCATTCATACCCTATATTTTCTAATTTGAATGAAGGAAGAAGGATTTTTCACATATATTTGAGACATCCGTACACACATTATAAAAGAGTTTCGCACCATCGCGTTTTATGATTTTAGTATAGTAAGTGCTCCTGAAGAAATATAATTCAAAATTGGAGGACAAATATTGAAAATAGAACACTGTTCAACACCGATAACCAAACATGAATCCAAACTATGATCCTAAGATTCAGGTTGAAGTAGATCCAACCGAAGATACAGAATGGAATGATATTCTCAGAGAGCATGGAATTATTCCAGAGAAACCAAAAGATCCGAGAGAACTAGAAGAGGATAGAATGGAAGATGAATTAAGGCAGCAACACTCAAATCGATTGGAAAATAAAACATTAAATGAATTAAATGAATTAGAAGACGAAGAGGATGAGGGCTTTCTCGAGAAATACAAACAAAAGCGAATAGCTGAGATCAGACACCTTGCCAACAAAGCACGTTTTGGACAGGTCTACGAAGTCAATAAACCAGAATACAAAAAGGAAGTGACCGAAACATCAAAACAATGCTTTGTGGTGGTACACATGTCGTTGCACAGCAGTTTGCAATCCAGAATTTTGGCACACTTGTTGAATATGCTTGCTCCTAAATTCCCCGAGATAAAATTTGTAGATATAGCAGCGAATAGAGCAGTCGAACATTATCCAGAATCAAGCTGCCCTACTTTATTAATTTATAAGGATGGTGATGTTACGAAACAGTATGTGACACTATTAGGTTTGGCCGGAAATCAGACCAAATTAACTGACATTGAAGACATGCTAATTGAAGTCAACGCGATAAAAGGTACCGATCACAGGCTAGTCAGATATAACGAGGATTCAGATGACTCAAAAATAAGCGACAATTCTTCCAAAGATAGACGAAATGAAGATGAGGATGACTTTTTTGATTAATAGTTTTATAATTTGTAATTTTTAAGATGCATCCAATACCTTATATGGTAGGCCTAGGTACTGCTGATATATAGACGAGATCCGTTTGTAAAAAAAAAAAGAAAAAATGCAAAAGTCAAATGCCGAAATGATTAACTTGGACCGAAGAGAGAAAACTTTGGAAGATTCACAGGATAACCATAAACGGAAATGTGTGTTTGTGATCTAACAGCTATTATATCCAACCATTTCATGGCATTTCATGTATGATATAAAACAACAAATAAGCCTGTGAATCCAAAACATCCTTTTCCGAAATCCGAACAACATGTGAATCGTCAAACTTGAACCACATTCCATCCCTATCCTTGACCAAAGAAATGTAATGCCCAGTATTCACATTTCCTATGTGATAGACAACTGCATATAACTCATACAAGTCAGACCCGGAATCACCATTTCTCTTCCCATCCAATGTATACTTAGACATATCTAAAACTAATGGGATATCAACGTGAGCCTCAAGTTTGGTTGAAACATTGACGTGCTCAAAACGTTTAAGCTGGATGCATAAGGTGGGAGGAAGTTTCCTGATTTGCAGTTGTTTCGTCACGCCAGTTTTTCTGGCACATTTTGGACAAGAGAAAAGGATATCTAACTTCTCTGGCTTTGTAAATTTTTGAAGACATTCATCGAGCGTTTTAAGTGGTTCTTTTCTTTCCCGAATTTCCAAGGAAAGATCAAGCATTGGATCGACAGTGACATGCTTATTTCCGCAAACCGCACATGTAAGAGTGCTTTGCAATTCTCCAGCAAAAGTCCTATGTGTGATACAATCACACCTAAAAAGGGGATTTGAAGCCAAATCTTTCTTGTCACCGTCACTGTCTAAAGCTGGTGTGGATTCTCTATTATGAAGACGCTTTGTATCATTTTTATGTAACTGATGTATAAGAAACTGCCAAAACTCATGTGCATCTTGTTCTGAGTAACCAGCGAGTGATTTTCTGACCTTCCATGCAGCTGATAACATCGAGCTAGGTCCGAAGCCAGAAATACTCGTTGAAGAGTAGAAATCCTTGAAGATTTCACCAACACAACAGGATATACAATCCTTCGGATCCCTTGGACAGTCTAGATGGGAGCCAGAAAGATAGTAATCTCTAATAAAAGGATTATGAACAATTGCCTGGAGGATAGAACTCATAAAACAGGTAGATCCCATATTGATAAAACCCTTAAGACCCCTAGTGGCTTTATACGTTGGAACTCTTGAGTATTTCTTGATAAGCTGTTCTTTTTTGGTATTATGCTCCAAATCATATATAGGCATGCCAGGATATGCGGAGAGCATTCCACTAGCCTTAAGATTCATGATTCGAGTTCTTTCCAAAAGTGGATGTCCAATAATGTCTTTACACTTGAAACAAAACATATAGCCAGAAGTTACACTGATCCCTGAACAAAAATAAGAAATCGATGGTGTTAGGTTAGTTGTGGGTCTTAAAAAAAACGAGTATCCATAAATATAGGCCATTTCCTGCTGGCAGGCTTCTCCGAATCTCATGTCACACATTTTTCTAATAGTAAATACTTACCAAATAAATGTCCGCTACTGGAAGCATGATCATAGGCGTGTCCACTTTCGAGACAGCCGACATTAGGGCATTGAAGACACATGTAAAGTGATGAATTTGTATGACAGTCCTTGCATCTCAAAATCTTTGCACGGATTTTGTAGATGGCTCTTTGACTGGCTGGCTTTCCATTTTTATGGTAATAATAGTTTGTAGAAAAGCCTGATTCATTAGGCAAATTATTATCCTCTTTGTGATTTGTACAGTGCTTTTTCAAAGCTGGCGGTTCTGGTGGTTCCATTATGCATATTTTTATGGCTGTACTGTAAGTTTTCAATACCACTTTTGATGCTGGTGAGGCTAAAACCTTTTTCAAATGAGAACAAGGAGGAAATGTTAGATATGTAGAAAGATCTTCATCAGGTCCCGGCAACATTTCATTTTTTTGAATAACGTTCTTATCAGATAAAGTTCTATCAGAGGTTCCATCAACACCCACAGGTGCCATTTTCGTTTGATTTGAAACTGTTTCTGGGGAGACAGCTGAATCGGTCATTTGTACAAAAATAGTATTGGGGAAAAAAAGTACTCGACTTTAAGTGAAGAAAGATGAGGGGAATTCCATTCAATGTAATCCCATACACTTTTTTTTTATATAATAAGCCTTAAAATAATGAAACAACTGAATTTATAAAGCAAGATCAGGACAGCCCAAGAAGACTCGATAGTGGAATATTTTCATTCTGTCCTATGTATATTTTTTTTATCAGTGAAATCAGGCGCGTTCTTATTGTACAAGAAGACCCCGAAGACCACCACTGCAAAAGAAAATATGCAAGGCGAGGATTTCTTTCGATCATACTGAGAGAAAAAAAAAAGCGCGATATACATAAGTGAGTCCTTAGATCCAGGATTTCGACTGTGATCCTGTTCAAAAAATTGTCAAAACAAAGAAAGTAAAGCTGTAGCTCATACATGTCTACAGAACTCGTAAAATAACGTCATCTTAAATGAACTATGGTACAAAAAAATCATTGCAACACTTAAGAAAGCTTAGTGATACCATTGAAATAGGATTGCCCGAGTTTCGCTGCTTAGCCCGCATCATAACACAACCAGAAACACGTACTAAATAGTGGACACCCTTTATATAAGAACATGGCCAACAAAACAGCATATAACGACCAAACAAAAAGATGCTATGGGGTAGATGATATTCTAACTTTACCAAAGATAAAATATTCAACGGCATCCATGCAACTAGGGTTTTGCCAACGGTAAAGAAAATATTCAAAGTTAGAAAATGACTTTCAATTTCTATTTTGAGTAGGTTGTGTGACAGGAAGAGATATACGTTTCATAACGGAAATGATAAAAGATCTTAACTGGACAAGAATGCCCTTAAGACTTTGGGGAACGAAGCGACTTCCATAAATAAATTGATTGAAACGCATATCATATGAATTGATCAAAGTCTGCATGTACCTGCTTTGATCATATCTGATCTTGCAAAAAGTGACATATGAAACACACATGCAAATAGTTTTTAGATTTGTTGCAAAAAGATTAGATCTGAATATTCTCATCGTGACAATCAAGATAAGAGTTTGAACAGAATAAGTCAAGGCAGTCATTAGCTCCATATTGGATGCGACCATGAGAGAAGTTTCGTTGTATTTCTCGACGAAGGACTGAATCCCAGATGAGATCTTCTGTTTAGTACTTGCAGACAATGGTGACAAGAATGGCAAGATCATCGATTGGAAATATAATAAAGAATGGAACAATGCAAAGATGGTAAATGGCTGCAACGTGGTTGCATTGATTCCACCGTATATTCTGCTTGCAAAAAATCTTAAAACAGATGCGAGGAGCAAATACTGAATGTTGTCATCTCCAATAAGCCGAAAAAACTGGGAGAACAAAAAAGTTATGGGTTTTTCTCTGTATGTCTGTCTGATAACTATCAAATAGGTTATTATTATCGATGTGATCGATAATTGATAATATCTAATAGCTGAATATGTAATATTCCCTTTGAATACCGAAATAATTGTTGATAGAGCCATGAAAAATATAGCGAAGACGTGTGACAGATACCAATAAAACTGAGCAGTCTTTGCAAGCTTCGCCACTTGAGACAAGAAATGTGGCTGCTCAACATCTTGTGGAGGAGATCCAGCACTTTGTGAAGTTTCTGTTGTTTCCGACATATGCTTATATGATAAAACAGCAACCAGAAATAATGAAGTAGTATAGGTGTCGGGACTGTTAGAAAACTAATGGGATGACAAAAAATATGTGTAGGAAAGTCGAATCGACGAATGATACGAGTATGCTCACTCTATATACAAACCTTAATACCGCTAAACAAGTATATTCTGAATCAAAAGAGACTAATATATGATGTGACAGCAAAAAGGAGTGCAAGAAAAATTCTTACAATTGATTGATCCGGGAAATGAGAGCTGGTACTCAAAAGAGAAAAAAGTGCACTTCCGTTACAAAAAATATTTGTAGCAGAGATGAAAGACGAACGGAGGCCATGCCATAAAAAAAAATAAAGAAAATTAAAGAAAAGATTTCAGGGAAAAAAGAAGGAAAAAGAAAGTTAAAGAAAAAGTGCAGGAGAAAGATAATATTAACAATACGACGAATTCATCACTCCAGTAATTCAAGACAGCACATATTATCCGAATTAACGTTATGAAAATCCAATCTTATGGTGACAAGAAAAGGAATGAATACCAGGAATGTGAAAGATAAACTCCGATTATCTATTAATAAAAAAGGAAATGTCGATCTTGAATTATGTAGAGTACATGAATGCCAGTAACTTTTTTTGTGCTTAAGATAATAATAACGTTGGTGAACAAGACTTTTTGGCTTATGTGTCCGAATTTATCGTTTCGCGTATTACGGCTACCTTATTTGGATGATTTATGGGAAACGCAAAAAAAAGTATACATATATATATATTATTTTTAGAGGAAGTAGTAATCGGTGAAAGGCTTTTCAACTCTCTGCTATTCAGGTACTGATAAACGCCAAATAATAACGCGACCGCTCCTTTTCACCTCCTCTTGTTCTTCATTATTATTTGTATACAGTAATTATTTTTGAACGTTAGCGCTTTCTGTTGATAAGGGAAGGGAAATTGGAACTTCATCGCATAAATTTAAGAATTTCATCGGGAAAGTTCAAAGCTATCATTTTTCGTCTTAATAAATAGAAACTTGATATACAATGTAAGTTTTCTAACACAACCCTTATTCATAATTTCATTTTTACGCTTTATGTATGGACCGGATTGTTTGAACCGGCATTTCCTTCTAAGCTGCCAGGTGTCCACAATTTTGCTTCCAATCCATGAACATCCAAATAATATTTACTGTGCCCCATACATCAACCAATTCTAACATTTTCCCCCCAAATTAGCTAGGAAAGAAGTCCAAGACTGCAAAATATCTATCTCTTAGAACATGCTAATCGGATCTCGACGTTGCTCAGAACCACACTAAATGCAGCTCAATTTTACCGCTTACAACTTACAAAACCTGAAACACGAAAATATAGTTATGTAAAACATCAACATAACAAAACTGAGAAAGCATTGTCATGTAATACTTTACAATGAAAGAACAAAAGAAGGAAACAAATAGCTATAAAAATGTAAGTAAAAAAAAGGTAGCAAAAGTTCAACAGACTGAATCAAGATAGTTGGAGGTCGATCCATTACCGGTAAATAGTCACCAGTCGAAAAGCTTGTAAAGATAGGGTAGACGAAACAAACAGATATCGTCGCATTGCCCAGCTTTAAGTATTTTGAGAGGGTTTTCCAAATTCCAAATAACGGACGACAATTGTATACGACTAATAATTATTAAACCAAATAATACTTTGCAAAAGAACAGGAAAGCTGACATTAATACACACAAACACAAGCAAGCAGTTGTTGCGCCGGATGCCACCTCCAGTTTTGCTAAGTTGAAAACAAGAACTGAGCCCGAAACTCGAGAACGGACACCAGCACCGTAAGTACTAAGGTTAGTGCGCTATAATCCAAAGACACACTAGCCAGTATCTGGCGACAAGTTGACAAAACGACTTGCTTAGAAGCACTTGTGGTGAACAATAGATGGTCCGCTCTCGTCGTATTCCTGCTTGGAGATCCACATCTGCTGGAAAGTAGACAAAGAAGCCAAGATAGAACCACCAATCCAGACAGAGTACTTTCTCTCTGGAGGAGCAATAATCTTGATCTTCATGGAGGATGGAGCCAAAGCAGTAATCTCCTTCTGCATTCTCTCAGCAATACCTGGGAACATCGTAGTACCACCAGACATAACAATATTACCGTACAATTCCTTCCTGACATCAACATCGCACTTCATGATGGAGTTGTAAGTAGTTTGGTCGATACCAGCAGCTTCCATACCGAGAAGAGATGGATGGAACAAAGCCTCTGGTGCTCTGAATCTCTCGTTTCCGATTGTGATAACCTGTCCATCTGGCAACTCGTATGACTTCTCAATAGAAGATGACTGAGCAGCAGTCTGCATTTCCTGGTCAAAGTCCAAGGCAACGTAACACAACTTCTCCTTGATGTCTCTGACGATTTCCCTCTCGGCAGAAGTCGAGAATGGATAACCTCTCTCGGAAAGAATCTTCATCAAGTAGTCAGTCAAGTCCCTACCAGCCATGTCCAATCTCAAGATAGCATGTGGGAGTGAGAAACCTGCGTAAATTGGCACAACGTGAGTAACACCATCACCGGAGTCCAAAACAATACCAGTAGTTCTACCAGACGAGTACAAGGAAAGAACAGCCTGAATAGAAACGTAGAATGCTGGGACATTGAAAGTCTCGAACATAATCTGAGTCATCTTTTCCCTGTTGGACTTAGGATTCATTGGTGCCTCAGTCAACAAAACAGGGTGCTCTTCTGGAGCAACTCTCAACTCATTGTAGAAGGTGTGATGCCAAATTTTTTCCATGTCATCCCAGTTTGTCACAATACCGTGCTCAATTGGGTACTTCAAAGTTAAAATACCTCTCTTGGATTGAGCCTCATCTCCGACATACGAGTCCTTTTGACCCATACCGACCATAATACCTCTGTGTCTTGGTCTACCGACGATAGATGGGAAAACAGCTCTTGGAGCGTCATCACCGGCAAAACCGGCTTTGCACATACCAGAACCGTTATCAATAACTAACTATAGCAACACATTGTAATTTTGTTAGTATAACAGTTTCAAACATTATGATTGATGAATTAATATTTTCATGATGAAAAAGGACACCCCCACTATCCCCCAATTATTGATATACACTTGCTCTTTCTCAATGGCTGTGTCTGCAACTTGAACTGAAAAAGTGAAACAGGGAAGAAAAAAAATTTGTTGTTCCGATTCGATTTTTAGAAGTAAGCTTCGAATATGCTTCGCGAAAATTTGGCAGAACAGAATGATATTTCCAAGCAGTCAGCCAGCCAGCCACTTACCTTGCCTAGCTGAGCAATAGAAAAGCAGTTGAAAAAGGACAACAAAAAAAATTCATTCAGCGAAATTAAAGCGCTGGCTGTGTTCAAAAATAGACATGGGAACAAACAAACAGGGGAAAAAATAGAAATAGCACCTCGAGCCATGAAAGCTGAGTTGAACCGAGAGAAGCACGCCCTAAGGGCAACTTTTATTCAACTCAGCGATATTAATATGTAAGATGTATACTTACAGCAGCAACGTCTTCTATTTAAAATGTTAGTAATTCATCTCGGATAAAACAAAAAATCGTGCTCCCTGTCTAGCCGCCAAGAAAAAACAGTAAAAACCGCAAAGGTGTCATATGTATCATGGATCTTTGAATCTCAAATGAAACCAAGAAAGCATAAGGTGTATACCAAACATTAATTATTACTTCGCATAGAATGTAATTTTTAAAATAAGTATACTTTTGTTTTTGATATCAATTGATCCAATATTGTCAATGAGGCGTAAATACCACATAACTTGAGATGTCCTTTGAAATCTATGCAAAGCCTAACAATATCATATTTGGTATCTGCAGATTGAAGTTGTAAAACAAGACTTTAATGATCGAATTGAAGATAACTTGGACAACTAGCAAGCAACAACATGACAGCTAGAACCAAGGCAAAAAGAGCGAAGCTAAGCCTTGAGCAAAAACAAGTTATAGATTATACATACCTCCGTCCATTTTTGTTGTCTATATCTGTGGAAAAAGAATGTATAGAATTGATATCCTATAGTTGGGTGTTGAAGATAAAAAGATGAAGGAGAAGGAAAAGGTGTTACATTAAGAGGAAAAAATGATGAGCTTAAAAGAAAAAGAATTAAAAGGGGGAAAAATGCGACACGAAGAAAAAACAAAACTGGTTCAAAAAAAAAAAGAGAAAAAGGTGGCAAGCTCGGCAAAGGTAAAGGTAAAGTTTCGAGTATGTAATATCATTAGGGAAGAGTGCGCTACTATTCCCTGAGCTATTTTCTTTTTCTTGATCTGGATTCTATTATGTTCAAAATATATTCTCAACTCATTTTTTAATTTATTTTAAATTTTTCCCCTCCCGACTATCCGGCAATATTAAATGGATCGAGGATGATTAAATTGGAGAAAATGGGAATGTGCAGTTAATTGTAAAATTGTGAGCGTATTTATTCACTTACTGCGGGAATTTACTTGAATTCAAAATTCATAGCGGAGAGACATGAAAAATGCCTTGCATGTGAATGATTGAACTACGCATGGATACTGTAAATAAAGGCAATTAAGCTCTGTAAATTATTTGGCACAACAACAATATCCTGGAAGATGTATCCAAGAAGTACGATCTAACGATAATGTAAAACATAATTCTCATTAATAAAAAATGCGCTTAACATAAATTAATGCATACAATCGATCTACACAGAGTACCTTCTTATTATCATAGAGCTTAAAACTGTTTAGAAAACTATAAACACCTAATGTACAGCATAGTTAATGTATATGCGTGATCATTTAGGATCTTACATAGCGGGTTTTCTTTTGCCTAGCTTCAAGTTTCTTTTGTCTCTTACTTTTAGGCTGGGCGTGTTGATCATCTTGCTGTACAAATTGGGAATTACCAGCGTTTCCCGATCTAAAACGCAGCCACAAACTAACCAACTTATAAACGGCATATATTGGTATGAGTACTAGTATCCAGTAAGATTGGTTAGACCCAAATAAACACATGAATATATCACAGGCCTCAGTGAGATAAAAAACATCAAAAATATACTCGGTCAAACCTTCTTGGCGAAGATCTTCCCCAGCACTAAGAAGCATTTGAAACCCTCTAATGTCATCTTTCTTATATGTTGGCCTACCAATCTTTTCAATCGCATATTCACTAATCCATCCAGGAATACTGAAAATAAAGAATGGCTTCTTGCTTCCTGGCCTATGGAAAACGAAGAGACATATAAGACTGAGAAAATTGACAGTAACTGATATAAGGTGTATTTGTTTCAATATTTCGGCATTGTAACGAGCTTGCTTTTTTTCTGCTGCTCCAGCCATGATGAACTGATAATGTATACTTTGAATAGGATTGATAGCTTGTATTTGTAATCTTGAGCAAGTATGTTATTTGTGCAAGCAACCTAAGGGTACACCAGGCCTTGAAAAATTAGTATCATTTTTTTTGAAAGAAAAAAAAAAGAAAACCTGTCGATTTCATCCGGGGTACAAATGCATCTGCATTTTGAGGTTATATACGATAGAAAGATCATACATTGATTCAGTAGTATTACACTTCACATTATACAGTACACTTGGCGATATGGAAAATAGTGATATTAAATTTAAGCTATAATCGCAATAAGCAGCCAACCATTGACGTAGTAGACGAGAAAAATGAATTTTGAAGCGTGCACCTGAAAAAGCGACGTGGTATACTTAGTTAAAATCCTTAATTCACACATGTAAAAATGCAACATGTAAAGCAAGATGGGGATGAAGAGATAAAAGCAGAGCAGATACGAAAAAAAAGAAACACAGGCAACTTGATAATGGTGAATATGTATGCAGTTGAACTAATGGAGGATAAGAAAGAATGATGCTAAACCCAATAAAAAATCAGTCATCACATGATTTCGCATTTTTAACAGCACCCACCCTGATTCGTATTAACAGCAGTACCACTAAGGTTCACTGAAGGCTTGCCAGCAGCATTATTTGTAGGCTGTGCAGCCATCTGAGCCTTGATCTGCTTAGACATAAGAATAAAGGCCTGCTCGACATTTGTAGACTCAGCAGCCGATGTTTCTATGAATGGAATACCCCTGCTATCTGCATACTCCTTGGCAACGGCGTAATCCACAACTTTCTTGTCTGTAAGGTCACATTTGTTACCAACAAGAAGCTTCTGAACACCACTGGTGGCATATCTGTCTATTTCCTGTAGCCATTGGTTGACATCATTGAATGATTCTTGATCAGTCACATCATAAACGATGATGATGCCGTGCGCACCCCTATAGTATGAGGAAGTAATAGTTCTGAATCTCTCCTGACCTGCAGTATCCCAAATCTGTAATTTAATAGTCTTTCCATCAAGTTCGATGGTTCTGATCTTGAAGTCGACACCGATAGTTGAAATGTAATCTTGTGTGTATGTATTTTCTGCAAATCTCAACAAAAGACATGATTTTCCAACACCAGAGTCACCAATCAACAAAAGTTTGAAGAGATAGTCGTATTCGTTGTTCATTTTTGATTTGCTTTGATTATAAAATTAACCGAAGACCAAGCAGAATTATATATGAAACAAAAGTATTCAAACTTATGTACTTCAAGCTTTTTTAAATTCCTAGGAGCTCGATTTATGAAGAATCAAAGACTAATTCAGTGCGTGGCGTAAATGATATGGCGTGTAAAGAAGTTGGAGAGCGTGAGGAAGAAGACAACAAAAAAAAATGTTAGGAAAAGGGTACAATCCAACTAGAAAGAAAAAAAAAAAAGGGAGAAAAATTAAAACTGGATAGATCTTTTCGTGATAAGGAGCGTTTAGTAAATTTGCACTGCCAGGCATTCCCTCAACCGAGAGATGAAGGTAAAACACCTGTTTGAGAGAGAATGATATTAAAAAAGGTTTGAAGCAGAGTAGAAGGTGCCGAGAAGTAATAGACAGTAAACCACCGTGAACATTGTTGGCTGCTTATACATCATTAAAAATAGGGAATAATAGCGTCAGAAGTAGAGGTGATAGATAGAGTACGCAAATTTGTGTTATGTAATTGATAATACGTATGTAAACAGGTAGATGATATTCTTTCCTTTCATCTTTGAAACCCTGTATTATTTGAACTATGGCAATCTCATTTGATCAAATACAAATCTTCTATTGAATAATGAGAGAAGAAGGACCTTGCAGAATAATATCATCTGTATAGAGACCCTCATAAAAGAAAAAGGCAGACTATTTGCGTCGCCTTGGGCGGCTGCACACAATGCAAACAAAATTCTGCTTCAGCAATATAGAGAATACAAGCAAGCCATTTCATTTTTAAGAAATGTTTATCCCGTCCCTTCTTTCGTATTCGCATGCTGCTGGTGTATCAATCTACTTTATTTCTCTCTTAAAAATGCTCGCTCCCTATATTTGAAAATCAATAGCATGAAAAGAATATTACTAAGAACTTACTTTCTTCAGCATTGTCGAGAAAAAGTTTTATTATTGTTCCCCCCTCGCTTTTTTTTTTTTTTCTTCTTGCTTGCCTAATCTTTGTTGCCAAATTCTCGGAAACTGTTTGACTTTTGAATGCATTCAATTAAAGCCAAATTAGGCAATGATACACTGTATGCAAAACCACTTTGTGCAATTTAGTTTTCCAGCCATCTTTCCATCCCCTACGTTCTACATTTAGGAAATTTATACGTTCACCTCCTTTTCAATGGTTGTACCAGACCAGTTTCAACAATTTTATATATATCACGCACCTTTCAGAACATTTTTTTCTCTACAGGTATTTACAGTTTCATTTACAGCTATCCTTATTCCGTTTCTCTGCTTTTTGAAGTCGACAGGTGCTCTGAACATTTGTATATACAACCCTCGCTTAATTGCATCATCATCGGTCAACTGCACGAGCAACCTTTGTATCATTTTGACGACCATTTCTATTCCAGGCTTTTATCATCTTTTCAACTTCACCTTCTCGTCCATTCTTTTCAATTGATAACCAGAGTCACCAGGGCCATCCGTAAGAAGGAAGAAGAATAGAACAAGGCCAATCATCATCTCCATCAGCCGGAACATTTCAATCCCATTGCAGAGAGAAAGACAAAATTTTATGGCCATATAAATTCGTGCTCTTCTCCAACTCTCACACACATTCAATTGCAAACTTTGATTAGTTTTAAGCAGCAGAAATCTTTCTTTTCCTCATGACTTTACATCACACACATTCTCCCCAGCCATCAGCTAGTGCATCGTGTACTCCACCTGCATCAAGAAGATACTCAGTAGGTCGTGTGGAAACAATAAGAGTTAGGAAATTAAGACGCCGGTCGCCTTCTGACCACTCTCCAGGTCCATTATCGCGATCGTCCAGTCAAAGAAGAGTTGTGGATTCAATATCTCGTCAGCATAGGGCACTCAGATATCACCCCACAGGAACGTTGAATGAACGCTTGCAGTCTTCAAGATGTTCGAGCTCAAGTAGTATGGCTTCCGAATCGCCATTCTCTCCTGTTACTTTACCAGCACGGGTCACTAGCAGTGTTAGTAGCACTGTAACTTCGCCCGCTAGCACGCAATCCAAAATGGATCGCTCAGACAGTAGACAGGGTAGCCATGCGAAATTCTTATCGTATACCGTAACCGGAAATGAGTCTTTCTTGGAGGACGAGGATGATGGAATTAGAGAAGTCAGGTCTTCTGAGGAACAACGCGGCCTACTGAATTCAAGCTTTAGTTATTTTGACTCATTCGCTACGGCGCCAAAGATAAGTACACATCTTAATTCATCTTCTTTATCACCATTATCGTCACCATCATCATCACCAACTTCGCCATCATTTACATCACCGTTGAACCAGCTGAACGACGAATCTCCTATATCTTCTTGCGAGAGCTCTCCATATGGAGAGAAAGTCTTTAAACAGGGACAATTTCCCAAGTTTCGCCCTCTCTTTTCAAATGATATTCATCATGCGAAACGAAATTTACTCTCGGATCTTATGATCGATAATGATGAAACATTTACAATTGGATCACGGACTCAAAAGCAATCAGCGGCCGATAAGGTCTTCTCCATACCTGAGATATTGGGAATAATCATCAAGTATACAGGTTCAGATGATCAGAGTCGCATTCCGAGGGAGCCAACTCTAAGAAGAAGACCCCCTCAGTCATACAGACACGCAGTTTTAATACATGGACATACAGAAGGTGCAAAAGTCTGGAGAAGATCAATTTCGAATTCTTCAATATCATCTTGTATAAATCCTCAGCACTGCAAAAAGCTGAGACATGCAAACTTATACAACTGTATGCTTGTGAATCACTTATGGTTTTCTGTGACTCGTGAAATATTAAATGAAAATGTTTTCTTTGAGTCCGATAGTGACTTACTTAAATTTACTGCCACAAATAATTCTACGATTCGATGCAAAACGTTTGTTCTTCACAAACTTCGGTATGCAACACAGTACGATGTTGACTGTATAGCAGCAAAAATTAATCCAATTCATTTGAAGTGGGTTGAATTTTACATATGTCCAAAATTACTCCCCCCTCCATCTCTGTTCACTTCCACAATGATAAAACTTTCACTACCAGGATGTCGCTGTCTCTCTGATGACAATCTTATTGAAATAGTAAAAAGGACTCCTAACTTGAAGACTTTAGATCTCAGAGCTTCCGAAATGATCACGGATGCATCATTGTATCAAGTGGCACAGAGCTGTCCCCACTTAGAGACTTTGAACGTTGGTAGACATATGAAAGGAGACCTAGTTTCTGATTACTCTATTTGCCCTGTAATTAGAAAGTGTCAAATCAGGACATTGGGAGTAGCCGGCTGTGGAATCAGTGATCGGACAATTTGGGAGTTAGGGCTTTTACGAGGAGACCAGCTAGAGAGATTGAGCATTAACCACTGTACAAAACTAAGGGATGTAGGAGTATGCCAAGCATTAAGAAGAGACATTTTTAAAAGAATGTCTGTTTTAGAAATTCATGGTGTCAAGTTGAATGACTATAGGGCAATAGTTGAATTTAAGAAAAGACAACTAAAGAGAAATATTGCAGTTTTAATTGAGACTTCTGAACAGTTAGAAGCAAAGCTTAGAGACACCGAGCTGCAGATGGATCTAGAAATAAGCAACAGAATATTTTGTGATATTGTTGACTGGTTAAATGAAGACGAGGACGAAGATGATAGAAATTATGCCCTGTTCAAAGAAAGACGTCAGTCATTGCTGCGCCACAGAATGAACTGAAGGGTATTAAAACGGCACTTACCTTTTAAAAGAGGTAGATAAAGGCCTATATAGACAAAAAATAAAAATGAATTAATTACTATTAATGAGCTGAGTTTATACAGTGCACACTTTTTCTTGTATTGTTTACATTTGCGAATATACAGCTAGTATAGAATAGAAATGTTAGATCATTGACTTATTAACTTCTTATAAAAACACTCATTCATGATACTTATTACAACTCACAGAATGCTCTGTAAAGAGTGAATGGAAGGTTTGATGAAGTGCTAGACAATGAGAGCTCAGCCTCTGGTGCAACAAAATAGATATAACCAGGCTCAGCTTTTTGGACCTTTTCACCTTTAACAGCAATTTCTCCAGATCCCTCAGTGACAATAATAATGGAAGGACCATGAATTCCGGCAATGTGAGCAGAAAGGCCACGCTTGGCCTCAAACTTCACCTGCAAAACGGAGAACTCATCAATCGGAGGATTGTAAAGAGCAAATTTGGCATCACCGGTTCCACGTGCAAAGTTCTCTGGCTTTTGCTTCTGCTCTTCCACAGGATTAGTAGTGTAAGTAAGGCAGGAGACCAAAGTGTCAACGTCCTTGAATTTTGGAGTAAATCCAGCACGGATCACGTTATCAGATGTTGCCATACATTCCATAATATTACCAGAAATGTAGGCATGAGGCTCCTTAGCATGAAGAAACATGGCTTCACCAGGTTTCAAGAAACAATGATTGAGCATCAAACATCCGCAGAAAAGACCGACATCATCTGGGAACTGGTTGTTCAGTCTCTGAATAAGATCCGCAAGAACTGATCCAAACAACTCAGGCTGGCTCTTGGCTCTAGCGACCATCTCGTTAGCATAATTAGCGACAGTTTCTGGCGAGGCCGTCATAATCTTACCAAATACACTCTGAAGTAACATCCTTCCCTCCTCTTTAGATGCTGAGGATATTTTATCATGGAACTTTTGGGCAACTTCTGCACCGACAAGCTTGTAAAACTCAGGAACCTTCTGAAGAAGGACATCAATCTCCGCCAATGGCTTAAATCCACAGAAAGCCTCGAAGTCTGTGATTGCCACTGCCATCTCGGGTTTGTGGTTAGAATCAGGGTAATGCGATGGATCAACCGCATGCAATTTGGCACCAAGTAACTTATCGGGGTGTGCTTGAATTGAAAGAACTTTATTGATGGAAAGAACCTTGAAGAGGAATGGAAGTCCACCCTTAGTGGTAGGGTACTGAGAAAGAACATCTTGTCCCAAATATTTGGATGGGTCTGATGCAATAATTTCGGAGAGAAGTTTCTTTCTGTTGTCCTTAAGTGTTGAAGGTGCTTTCGCATGTGTGCCCATCCAAAGCTCAGCATAAGGTTCAGACTCATCAACACTGACAGAGGGATCATTGCTATGAGCAAATTGGGCGACAGCTGATTTAGAGCCATATTTACCCCAAGCATAATTCTGGACAGCACCAACAATAGGAAGCAAAGACGACATTGTGAATTAATATGAAGATGCTATTTGAAAAACGACAACTTAACTTAGTATGTGAAACGATAATTTTATATTCAAAGAAACGGATACTTCAGCAAGCAAACTGAGAGGTGGGATTATCGAGTAGATAACTTAGTTGAATAAGCACACTGTACGGAAATCTCTCTCCTCTTATTTATTTTGGATTTTGAATATACAAAAGATAACAGGTGGAACTTATACGGATGTGAATTATGTAAGAGGCTAACGTAAATAAATATGTGATGGTAAAAAGGGGGAAAAAACAAGAAAAAAGAGCGAGCGCGTTGATGAATGCGTTGCTCCTAGTGCCGTGAATTATTCGGAGTTGTCTACATAGGATAATCAATTTCATCTACCAAATATAGTTATTACCCCGTAAATCCTCAGAAATGATTTACGTTTTCTCATAAATAATGCACCAAACTGCCTGGTTAAAAGTCAATAGCATTATTCATTTTTCCAAGACCCCGAGGTTTCACTCGGCCATTGCATAATGGCTGAAATTATTCCGGACACGAGCACGCCAAAAAAACACTCTGTTACGTTAGATCATATTTTTGTTCTCTTTTGGGTACAATACTCCGCATTAATGGGAATACACATTGTGTGTCCATTTCTTTCTCCACCCCTCTATCATGCATGACTCTATAATATAACTATGCAGGGTTGAGCTGAAATAAAATTACTGATTGGAACTGTATACATCTGTGATTATTAAACAAAAAATATGCAATAAGTTTATCCGCGTATGCTTCCTCAAAGTGTATAAATGTACATTTTCCTTTCATTTTACCTAAATCTAGTTCTTGTGGTGGGGCAAACGTAGTTTAAATGTAGGCTTAAGAAGAGACTCAAAATACTGTGAGGCAGGTTGTGTTACTGTATCTGGACTAACGACTTCTTTTGTGATTGCCTTTGAAGAAATCTTAGGTGCATAACTTTCTTTCATACTTTTTCCAGATTGGCCAGATCTCGGTTTTATAACATTTTCAGAGCTGAAATTTCTAGCAAGAAGTGCCGGCATAGAAACACGGGGTCTATAAATAGTAGAAGACAAAGTCTTCCTTAATGGAGGCATGGCCTGAAGCCCACTTGCCAGCGTTCTATGTGAAGCTGCTTTTGGAGGTGTGGATACTCCTGAATTTCCAGTTGAACAAGACTTATTGATATGATTCCTAAAGCTTGAGCGTTCTTGTTCAACCTTTCTCACCAAATAATCACCAAAATCTTCGTCTGATTTCTTACCAACAGTTTCTTCGTACGGGGGTGCCGGGTCTGTAGTCACTGAATAGTCATCGTCATAGACAGAACTGTACGATGGAACCTCATTCATACTTTCATCGAATGTTGGAGTAGCTGCTGCGGATGTTGCAGAGGAAACAAATTGTGCCGCTGGTGATTCAAGAAAGCTACTAGATCTTGACGTAGCTCTATGTAAAATTTGCGGATCAAGGTCAAAATACGAAGAGGACGAGCCTAACTGTGCATCTGATATTGGTATTGGCGAGCTAATTGGGGAAATCATACTAGGATCCAAATGTACGTCCCTTTTTGAGTCATTATAAGACGGCAAAAAACTTTCCGAGCTTTCGCTCTCATCCGAGCTGTCTGGGCTGAAATCCCTACCAAAGTCGTATCCTGGGTCAACTCTTATTTCCTGAATCTCTTCTGTCCCATCCTTTCCATCCACGCTATGCTTCTTATAATTATGACCATGACTTTTTGTATGCGTTATTCCATGACTCCTACTTCGTCCAATTTGTGACATGTGGGGTATTCTTATTGGTGTAGTGCCGGTAGATGATAGCAAAGGTGAAGAAGGCATTGTATGAATTTCTAAAGGTGCTTGAGAAAACAGATTACTACTTCCTTCTCTAACAGCAGTACCTTTATTCTCGCTAGAAGAAGGATTCAAAAGACTTGTAGGCGTATTCTGATTTTGTTCATCACTATCGTCCTCTGCATGCCCATGTTCCGATTCGGCATCATCTTCTATTTGCTCTTCAATAGTCTGAGGTATAGCCTGACCATTTAATGGGGCAACAAAAGGTTCCAAAGCACTAACGAACCGAGGTTGATCTTTTGAATTCTCAAACAAGGCACAAGTTCCCGTTTTAAATCTAATACGCCCAGTCCTATCAACATACACGTTTCTCCCCATGACCTTGTCTCTTCCACTAATGTATAATATTATAGGAAGCTTGGACTTCACTTGTGAAATGTGACCATCGGAATTAATAATATTAATATTAAGCGTGAGTTTATGACGAACACGAATAAGATCATCTTTTAAATCCACATCTGGCGTGCACTGCTTAAGATTAAGTGGGAGGGAAATCCTAGCCTCTAAAGACCATTTGTCTGGACTCAACTCATCCATAGATATTTTAGGTAGCACACATTTGAAAACGGTATGCTCGTCCTCAAATGACTCGTCTCCGTCACCTTTGAGAGAAAAATATTGCTGTATGGAGACTGTTATTTTCCCTAGTTCCAACCCTTTCATCAATGGTACAATCAAAATGTGCATCTTAGCTTTACCACCGAGAGGCAAAGCCTTCCGAGGAAGTCGGACTTCATACTGTATCTTTCCGGGCCAGGTACTTTCGACAGAACAGTCCTCACACATCGCAACCTCTGTTTGTAATGGCTTCCGGAATATCCGCAAGTATTTCCATGTCTGTGGATCTTTCTTGAATGGCTTTGCACCATTCATTTTGCTTGCCAATCTATATAAAACCACTCCACAGCGAAGACCTTCCACTGTTTCTGGAATATTACCTGGGAGAGCAGCCTTAAAAGGAAGCGAGTAATTACCTCGAGGAAGCGTGAACATTATATTCCCATTAGAACTCTGCTTATTTGGAAACGGTGTAGTGCCGGTAGGAATTTTCTCATTAACCGTTAATTTTGTAGGTTTGGCACGGCTAGTCAAATATTTACCGGAATTTTGTTGTTTAATTGCCAAAGATTTAGTATGCTCTGCACCACTCAAACCAGACTTTAGTACCACCCCCTCTGAACTTGTAAGAAGATTGCCCCATTCACATTGGACTATACTCATTTCTTTTCTCACAGGACAAGCAGCTATCACTTTTCCTGAATTATCCTGAAAACTTTCGAGAAAATCAAGCCTAAAACATCCACTTAGATGTAGAGAAATACTACGTACTGTGATATCTTCAGGAATAGAAAAAACAACATGTCCAAAAACTGCCAATGTGTTTGACTCGCCTGCTTGACCTTCCAAGAAAAGAATATTCTTATTTGCTGACCGAATTCGAATGTCGAACAGCGATGGTTGTAAATGTGTTGAAGTTTTGGAGAATGAAAACATTGCGTCTTTCTACTCTCCTTCTATAAAACGTGTATGCTGAATTCAACACAGAACCGAAAATAACTTGGAATTCTATGTGAAGATGTAAAAACAACAACAAAAAAGGATTGGATTTAGACTAACTCTGCTGCTTCAACTCGCAATATGTTGCCATACAAAAAGTGAAGACTTTTCCGAGATGATACAAGTGGAATCAAACTAATGTTTCTCGATATACCCGATTTTTAATTATAATAGTACCAAATTAATGGCTACTTCACAACATACCATCAATGAAGTTAGCAAGAATACTCTTGTGCGATAGAAGAGGTAGAAAGGCAAATAATAGTAAGAAGCGTCTTGTATAAAGATGTGCTTTTTCAGAAACTACAACTTTTTCTTTGCAATCTACCCTATAATCAAAAGAAAAAAAAATGGAGAGAAAAAGAAAAAACGTATGGAAGTTTTGATCTTCATTGTGAGCTATTTTTATATTTGGAAAAACCGCGGCATGCTTATTGTAACCATCAAAAATAAAACTACAATGACATCATCTTCTATAATAATTGTGCTCTATATAAATTGACGAATAAAACAAAATGGAAGATATAACTGTTCCTAGAGGTCACTAGTTGATATATCTAGTTGGTGAGTCTTCCTGTCCAGTATCTTCTATAGCAATAATATAAAAATATACCACTAATCAATGCTAAAACACTAAACACCAAAAATGGTACTGTTAAACAGTAGACATAGCCGTTCAATGAGAGCTCTGCAACCTTGCAGTAGCGATCAAATTCATAGGCATAGAAAAGACCAAAGATCAAGTCTCCAAAGGCAGGGGCAGAGAGAAACAAACCCCAGGTTGAACCCATAAGATCAATACCCCAAACATTGGCCACCAATGTAGGGAAAAGTGTGTAAGTGGAACCATAGCATATACCCATTAATGAACTAATAGTACCAAAATCATTGACATTAATCGCTACCATCAGATAAGATATGATACATAGAGCAATTGATGTCAATATAAGTCTAATAGTAGCTTTGCATGTACCGAACAGGTCATTCAAGAAGCCTGCACCCAATCTGGTGATAGTAGAGAATATACTGAACAAGGCTACTTGGTCAGATATACTTTTTTTGCTGATGCTTCCCACAGTTTCTGTTAAAGAACCCAGATTTGCCACAAAAAGCTCTTGAGTACCAGCCAAAAAGAATAGACAAGTATAAACTAACGGCATGGTAGGATCCTTGAGAAATTTAGCAAATCGAACCTCATGCGATTGTGGTTCCATGAATTCTGAATTAATGAGAGAACCTACGTCCTCCAAAGAGTTGTACGAGGCAACCCTTTCTGCAGGATTCATTGGCGATTCTTCTGTTATCTCACATTGTTGATCAACATTTGCATCCTGCTCTCCTGCAGCGAGAGCCTCAAACACTGTTTCCTTTTCAATAGTAACAATAACAGACGAGAACGAATTAAGAAGACCTGTTAACAAATAAGCTGCACTTAAAAATATGAACACCTTATAGACACTTAGACGAGAATCTGAATCAACAGTATCAATACGGAAAGCGGGTAACTGGAAAACGTATGAGAGTATAAGAGATGAAACTCCATAGCATGTAACTGGGAGAGATATACCTAGACCTTTTCTATCAGGGTAAATTTTTGCACACGTAAGAAGGGAGCAGAAATATGCAGATGACGTTCCAGTTCCAATGAGAAAAAATGCTACAGCCATAACAAAGGCCGTGAACTGTGCATGGTAGCACCATGCTGCTAAAAGATATCCGGGACAAAGTACCACTCCTATTAGAGCTAACAACATAGGACCATGAGCATCACTCAAATATCCCAAAGCGGGTAACGTTAAATATAGACCAATATTCATGGCTCCCCCTATGATGTTGATATCTATTTGATCATAATGAAGATGCTTAATGAATTGGGGAGTAAATATGGAAAATGTCACGACAGATGCATCGACGAGACATGTTATCAAAGATGAACAAAAAGAGGCCTGTCGTATTTTCTCGGTTGAAAAGTGTGCTCTTAAAAACGTCCGAACATTATAGGTGAGAGCATTCTCTAAGTTGGATATCCTTTCCACCATGATGTTACCACAAAAATCTAGCAAAAGTGCTATTGCTATCTGCAACTAAGCAGTTAAGTAAACATGCTGTGAATAGAAGTGTATAAAGAAAGAAAGAAATATATTGATTAGCAAAGATGCTACGATACATGCGAAAATATCTTATTCTGATTACTGATAATCTTAGAATTACACTTTTCTATTATTCCAGATTTTGCTTTATTTCAATTTTTATTTCATCGAAAAAAAAAGTTGACTGATCCTGATTGACTCTGCTCTGCTCCAAATCCGAGAAATGACGCATTGCATACACAATAAAATTATTCTGACAGTATTGTCGAAACATATCCAATTTAAGAGACACACATACATATGTTAGGTGCAGAAATTAGATGGGTTACCAAAAAGGGCATGTCTAAACAAATTAGTCCATGTTATCGGTTCACAATTGTCCTCTTCTTGTCCTCTTCTGGTTAAACCAACGGAGCTCACATGGACCAAATCAGGATATATAATCTGGGAGTAGTGCGGATTTCTTGGTGGTCGATTAGTCGGTAATTCAGACTCATTGTCTGCATCAACAGCATTAAATTCAAAGGGTTCTCTGTTCTGTAGGCAATCTGTATTGTTATCATAGCTGTTTTCATTTACCTGAGGTTCAGAATCATCAAATTGAATCTCAAAAGCTTCTTTGGTAGAGTGCTGCTTCGCAAGATCTTGGTTCTTACCATATGTCATAGGATCTTCATCTTCTCGTTTGACCAAAAAAGGTCCCCAAAAACCGTTGAAGTTCACTTCTTTTTTTTGAAGAGAAGTATATGAAGGGTAGACAAATATCTGCTTATTACTATCGGCAATCCTTAAGCAAGCCCCGAAGGAAGAGTTTCCGTTAACAGAGCAAAAGACAGAATGCAACAAATCGTCTGGGTCACGTGAATTAACCCACGTCAGGGCAAATTTGTCAAAAAATATTTTGGACATGCCTTTAGTTAACGACTTATCTTCTTTAAACATCATGATAAGAACAGGAGAATCAAAGTTCAAAGGTTTTGATTCATTTCGAAATAAAGCCCCATTAAAGATTTCGTCACCACCTGGCCTGGTAAGATTCCACAATCCATATCGAATAAGGAATGATCTAGGTATGAGTAGGTTGACATCTTTTAAAAGATAATCACCATTTATGTCAAATGGCATCATCATACTGAGATTGTCTTTTCCTATTAAAACAGATGATTCCGTTTCTAGCAAGAAAACAGATTTACTGTTGAAGGGAAGGAAAAAACTGTCTGAAGTCTCAACTCCCTTTGTAAGTACATTCATAATAGAACCTGAAACCCCCAAGGATTTGAGTCTGCTTTTTGATAGCTCTTCATACGAAAGAAGTACTGCCGATGCCTTTTCATTGTACTCCTTTGAGTATAATTGCATTTCATCATTCATAAATGGTCTCTTTTCAGGGAATTTTGGCTCAGATAAATCATGGTTTGAAGTACGATCTGGATCGATCAGGGGAATAACAGCAGCTGTACATATGCTTATAAGCACAATAGAGTATATGAATATACGTGGAAACATTGTTGCTGTGTGCTGTTGTAAGAATACTAAAATATGATGATGGAAAGGTTCTCACTTGTTTAATATTACCGAATATAAACTGCAGAAGTAAGATCAAAAATAAGCGCCAGTTAACAACTCGGCAGTGCAGAATTGAGCAATAGGGAAAATTATACACATATATAATTGACTGAAGAAGCACAAAGAGCTATTTGTGCAGTTTATAAATAACCAAAGTACTTTGAAGGAAGAAAAGAAATTATTTGGAAACTAGAGTTTTCTAAATTGTGGTATGTCCAAGAGAATCCTTTTTTTTGTGGGCGGTAATGAAGAACATTCATTACCCACTTTAGTTCTACTACATCCTTATCCGCAAAAAAAAAAAGTATGAAGCGAGAAAACTCGTATAATCACACATATTATTGCAGTTAAATATTTCGATGAAGACTGTATATCAACTTTATTTTCCCTTTATTTTTGACTTTACTTTTTTCCCTCACCTAACGAACTCAATTTCTTTTTAAATCTTATTAAATTTGTATGAAACAAAATGATTGGAGCAAGGTCACCCATAAGAACTATAGTCAATGGATTAAGACTACCATTCAATCGGACGTTTTCTTCTTCCTTAAGTGCTCTGAACGAAGAAGCTAATTATGCTGACTTTGGCTACAAAAAAGTTCCAGTTGAACAGAAGGAGAAGCTAGTGCATGGTGTGTTTTCATCAGTGGCTTCAAATTATGATGTTATGAATGATGTGATGTCAATGGGTATTCATAGATTATGGAAATGTCATATGATTAACAAATTAGATTGTGGTATGCGACCAAATTCTGGTAAGCCATTACAATTCTTAGACGTTGCAGGTGGAACTGGTGATGTTGCTTTTGGTTTGCTTGACCATGCAAATGAAAAGTACGGTGATAATGAATCAAAAATGATCGTCGCCGATATTAATCCTGATATGCTTAGAGAAGGAGAAAGAAGATGTCTTAACACCAGATATGCGAAGTCACCAAGAATTAAATTCATGGTTCAGAACGGAGAGAAGCTTGAATCAATTCCAGACAACTCAATTGATGTCTACACAATTGCATTTGGAATCCGGAACTTCACTAATATTCAGGCTGGCTTAGATGCAGCTTACCGGGTTATGAAACCGGGCGGTATTTTTGCATGCTTAGAATTTTCACAAGTTCATGACCCAGTTTTGAGCTATTTGTATGATCTCTATTCATTTTCTTGTCTACCATTGATGGGTCAGCTGATCGCCAATGACAGAGACTCGTACGAATACTTGGTGGAAAGTATTAGAAAATTCCCTAACCAAGATAAATTTGCTAGTATGATTCATAAGGCTGGATTCTATGTTCCAGGTAAAGGTTACGAAGATTTAACCTTTGGTGTGGCCGCTATTCATTTAGGTGTGAAGTTATGATTTCTGTTAAACCGGTGTTTACAGCAAATACATGTACATATATATGCTACCCTTTTATACCGGGAAAAAGTTGGTAGTTTCTGAATAATTCGTTACTAGGACTTATTATGATAGGTGGGGTTAAACTCGTAAACTTTTTCTTTAAACAGTAATGAATTTTTAAAAACATTGACATAGATTTGATCCTCTCCTTGTACTTCTACTATTCTCTATTGAAAACCACTCCGTACTTTTTTTTTTCACTTCAAAAAAATTTCTACTCATATAAATAGATGCAAAATTCCCACCATTCGCACATACGTACATTTACGTGTTCCTCCATCGGGTTTTCTAAATTTCCTCTTCTTTTTCCATCCTTATGCTAGGGCATTACGTGTATCAGTGAGGATTCGTCCGAGATCATGTTTTTGCTAGTTGAAAACTTCAACAAGACTGCTCTCTTGTGTTTGAGCCCATGTGCTTTGAACACTGGAGGAATTTTTGGACCTACTTTACTTTATATCCACTGCTGGTTGAGTCTTTGAACTAACTGGAGTGGGAGCAGAATTACATATTACTGAGCGATTCGATAAATTTCCCTCGTTGCTTTGTTCCGAAATAGCATTGCATAATTTTGTAAATACTGCCATGGCATATAATGGTATCCAAGGAAAGTGTGGCTTTGCAGTACTGTAGTTTAGTTAGGTTTACTTTCTGGTAAACTTCTGTAGCCAAGATTATTATTGCAGTAGAAGATGTCATCAGTATCTGTAGGTGGATAAATCGTATGAATGTGTAGAAGCTTTATAATCTTTGGGAAGTTGAAAAGAGAGGGAAGCGTGGGAAAAAAATAAGAAAAGAAAATTTCGGTGGAACGATGAAACTTTTCGGTACGCATTTTTCTGCCCTTATCGGTGGAACAACCATTAATCTATGGTAAAATTTCCTTGGTAAAGACTATAATCATTACATACATAAAAAGATGTTTAAAAAGTTTACAAAGGACGACGTGCACACGCAATCTAACGTGAAATCTTCTGTGCAGAGGGCATTAAGAACAAAACTGGTGAACCAGTATCCAAAACTGGAAGAATCAATCAAAATACTAATGCCAAAGAAAAGCACAGTTGTTTTATATAAATGCGAGGATAAGATAAATTTATATGCTGTCAATGATGAAGTCCTTTTCTATCAGAAGTTTGATGAGCTAATTCCATCTTTGAGGCTTGTTCACATGTACCCGTCATGCTTTCCTAGAGTTCAGGTTGACCGTGGTGCAATCAAGTTTATTCTTTCTGGCGCAAACATCATGTGCCCAGGACTAACATCTAAAGGTGCAAAGCTTCCGGATGAAGATATTCCAAAGGGAACTACAGTTGCTGTTTATGCAGAAGGTAAAGAAAATGCATTGGCTGTTGGAAAATTGCTCATGAGCACGAACGAGATTAAGGAGGTCAATAAGGGTATGGGTATTGAACTTATACACTACTTGGCAGATGGCTTGTGGAACTTTGAAATTGAGTGATCGGATTCTTTATAGAGATCTAATACAATCCAGTTGATATTGCATCTTCTTCCTTTATACGCCGTCTTATGAAACATTGTAGTCATGTACATCCGTACATTGTAAAAAGAGAAAGAAAAAAGGAATAATTCATACCGAGGATGGAAGAAGAAAAAAAAAACTGTAAACAAGGCTGGCTGTCCTGTTGACGAGAATCAGCAAGGTTTCAAAAGAGAAGAATATCACGATTCGCCACAGGATTATATCTTCGGTTGGCTTTTGTCTGTCTTCTAATTTTTGGTTAGTAATTTATCCAAGAAGAAGAGTATTTATGGTACTACAAACAAGTCTGCCATGGGCCAAAACTATGGAATAGTGGTGGATGCCGGATCATCTGGTTCAAGACTTCAAGTCTTCAGATGGAATGATCTTTCCTCGACAAACTCCGGATCATTGGATGAGCTTTTGAAGTCGGTTCCTCAAATTGAGCAGAAAAAGGAGTGGGGTATGCGAATAAACCCTGGACTTTCTGCGTATGCGAATAAGCCGGGAAGGATATGGAAAAAGCATTTAAAGCCATTAATAGAGTTTGCGGCCAAGATAGTGCCGAAGGAAAGGCAACGAGAGACTCCTATTTTTATACAGGCTACTGCTGGTATGCGCTTACTTCCAGAGCTGAAAAGAAACAAAATATTAAGAGAAGTTTGCAGTTCTTTAAGAAAGCATAGTGATTTCGAGTTAGATTCTTGCTCGGATCACGTTCAGATTATAGATGGTGAAACTGAAGGAATTTACGGATGGATTGCTCTCAATTACTTGAAGAGGAAGTTTGACAACTTCGATAGCGAAAAGGGAATAGACTCAGGCTCGACGTTTGGCTTTATGGACATGGGTGGAGCGTCGACTCAGATAGCATTTGTTCCATCCGATAAAGAGGAACGTAGAAAGCACATAGACGAGCTTTATACAGTGCGACTTCGAAATGTAGATGGAACTGACCAGGAATGGCCGATTTTTGTGAGTACATGGCTTGGATTTGGCGCAAACGAAGCACATAGACGCCACTTACGAAATCTTGTCATGGCTCTTCCGGAAGGTGTTAATTATGATAAGGACGGAGATTCAACTTACGATATTTCGGATCCATGCTCCCAGAAGGGTCTCACGATCAGGCAACAGTTCAAAGGAGTTACATACGATATTAGAGGTTCAGGAGACTACAAGCAATGCCTTCGGACTATATATCCCCTTCTTTTGAAGCATCTACCTTGTAAAGAGTCTTCTTGTCTTTTCAACGGTGTTTCTGCTCCTAAAATAGACTTTGCTAAAGATAAGTTTGTTGGTATTAGCGAATACTGGTACACAGCTAATGATGTCTTTCATATGGCTGGAGAATACAATTTCAGGGAGTTTGAACAAAGTTTACAAGGTTTCTGCGAATCTGACTGGGATTTAGTTGAAAAGAATTTCGAGGATGGTGAATATGGTCCAAATATGAGACTTCCGTTGCTCAAGGATTCATGCTTTAAAGCATCATGGATTGTTAATGTTTTACACGAAGGTTTTGGACTTCCTCGTATTGGTTTAGAGGAGAACAGTGACCAAGATTATAGCTCAAAGGGCGATTCAAATTTGTTGTCATCATCATCATCAGCATCGGCTTCATCATTTCAAAGCGCAAATTCTGTAGATGGCGCTGATCTTAGCTGGACATTAGGAAAAATTCTATTATATGCATCATCCCGGGTTCCTACTCAATCATACGCTCCGCAAGTTGGTGTGTATCCAAGTTTGACGAAGATTGAAGAACTAAAACTACAAAAAGCATCAGATGAAGCACTTCAGAGAGATAGAGAATCACTTTTTGGAGTTGGCCCTTGGTGGGTCCTTTTTGTATTTATTACATCATGCATAGCAGTTTATCTCTTCATTGGAAATCGTTTGAAATCACGAAATTTATTGTTGAACTATTTAAGAAGAGCAAGAAACATAATAATGAAGATGAAAATGAGGCTTGTGGGAAAGTACCATCATTTGGCAGGATTCTCTGACAACGAGCTTGGCATTCAAAATGGTCAACTTCATGACTTGGAAGAGGGTAGATTCTCTTCCTTACCACAGTCCTCATTCAACGCAGGGGGCAGTACACTTAGAACTCGATCAACTGCTAATCTTCAAGAACTTAATAATGCTGACCTCCCTTCAGCCACTCAAGTCTCGATGAACAAGACACTGCACTCATCTAGATTACCACACTCACAATCGTTTTCTAATTTTCCATTGAGAACAGGTACCATAGGGAATGACCTTATGGGTAAACGGCTTCCAAGATTTACCAACACAATTAATAAATGATACCTGCATAGATGATGGGAATAGACCCACAATATTCATCTCGGCTTCCGTTTAGTACAAACTACTGAGAGCATCTTTATAAGTTCATCTTTCGCTTTCTTATTCCAAGTTCTTGGAACTTAATTGGCTTATTTCTTGAAGTTTGTTTAAAACCATTAGTTATATACAATAGCATGTTTTAAAAAATTTTTTTTTCCTAGTTCACTTCTTTTCTTGAAACAGATCTTTCATTTATCTGGTGACAAGAATCTCTCGTTTTGTGTGTGATTATAAAACTTTGGATATACTTTTCAATACAGCTTTCGATCTTGCATTATTTTTTCTTGTCTGTGAGCCCCGCGTAATTGAAATGGAGGTCATTTGGGGAAAATATCATTATAATATGTAATATATCTTATTGATACGTTTTCCTAACAATGGAAACCGAGCCGACAGTTTAACGGAGTTTTTAGTGCCTAGATGTTATATCCGAAATGGTCTTTATATACAGGCGTGCTCAGTTAAAGAATGCTACATTATCAATTAGGAACCGATATATCCTCGATGGTCTTTATATACAGGCGTGCTTAGTCAAAGAATGCTATATTATCAATTAGGAACCGATATATCCTCTTTTTTCGAGCAGTCCAGTTGAAGGGGAAATTTTGTTGAAATGGAAGCTATAAATCTAAACTTTGATCGAATAGATAACCCCGAAAACTCCAAACCCAATCGGGCAATTTTCAGGGATCACATTATTTTGCTACCCGAGCTAGTTGAATTTTTCAGCCTTCGATGCTCAATTCGTAAGGATCCTATTGGATGGCTTTTTAGCAGTTATACAAATGGGGATGCTCTTCTCCGGTACACAAGACAAAATTTCACCATGTAGAACGTTCCATCCGACTTCTCTGTGCCTATTTAGTTGCAAGCAGTGCTTTGCTAGATATGTATATATATGAAGAAGATGCACTTACATAAATTGAAGAGTGGTTAAAAATATGCTCTTGTTAGAGGAACCTTACATTGAAAACTTTCAGGCTAAAAAGCAGGGGTAATTGGTTTTAACTTCTTGATGTTTCTGACGTTTGTAAGTTTCCTCTTTACATTAACTTTTGTTAAGGCAGATGCAGAGTGGAAAACTGTGCTTAGACTAAATGATGGTAGCCCTGAGTTTTGGTCATGTGATAGTGCTGTCACAAGCTACTTGGTGTTCGATTTTGTGACCAACAGCACACTTGAAAATGCAGCATATTATGATGCCATGTGCGGATATGATCCATGCGTTGGCTCGATGATGCTTTGTTGCAACAAACTTGCCAATTCAGACGAATCTAAGATGAGAAAAATATTCTCAGTTGCAGCATCCTCTTGTGCTCAATATTCAAGCTTCCACCACGACTGGACTTATTTCAGAGATCAATATGAAAATGCAACCAGAAACCATCTCTCACTCGAAGATATAAAAAATACTTCATTACCAGTATATGAAGCTGCATACACAAATATGACTGCAGCTTTTGTGACTTTTGCTGGTTACAAAGCATACTACAAAAATATAGATGATGCAACCTTCTATGCAATTGGAAACTGGATTTATTTTGCAGTGGTGTTTTTAATTGCGGGTTTATTCAACTTTTTGAGAAGAATTAGATCCCCTTCAGATTCAGAAAGCAAAATCCTGAATTACATCAAAAGTTTTGTAACCGTTCCAGCACTATATCCAAACGGAAACTATCACCAGCCTTTTGGATGGAAGTACCTGAGCATATTATTTCCAAACAGGCAAGATGCAATTATTTTATCAGGATTTACGATTATTCAAATAGTGTTCTACTGCCTTCCTTATAATCAAGATGTTGCTGGTTTTCTATTTACTACAAGCACTCAGGCCTGGCAACGATTTATTTCGGACAGGTCTGGGGTTTTGGCCTTTGGTAAAGTTCCATTACTAATTGTCTTCTCAGGAAGAAATAACTTTCTTGGATTTTTGACTGGTAAGAAATACTCTGATTTTATCCAGTACCATAAAATAATTGCAGCTTGGATGTTCTTTGATTGTATAATCCATTCAGTTGGATACACCATCCTTGAAAAAGGTAGCTACACACTCTCGCTACAGAGTTTATACTTTGCATGTGGTGTTGTTGCAACGATTCTAGCTGGCTTCGTTATTCTATTTGCATTACATCCATTTAGAAAGCATGTCTACGAAATATTCTTGTATTCCCACATAACCCTAGTGGTTGCATTTATTGTTATGTGTTGGTACCATTGCCGTGAGCTTGGCTGGTGTGAATGGATAATTTTGTCTTGTGCTCTTTGGGTATTTGACAGATTATTTAGGATTGGAAGGATGGCTAAATTTGGGTACAAAAAAGCACACATTGTCATGATCAGCAATGCTGCGTTAAAGATAACAGTGGATAAACCAAAACATTTTCATAGCAGACCCGGACAGTATGGCTTCGTATATTTTAAAGATCCATTATTGTTTTTCCAGAACCATCCATTTACAATTATAGAAAAGGATAACAAGATTCTTTGCTACATTAAGGCAAAGAGAGGTATAACATCACATATTTTGAAAAAGCTAAAAAAGGCACCAGGCGGTGTTTTGGAAACTTGTGTTTGTGTTGAAGGTCCTTATGGAGAAACTGCACCAATTCATAAATATGAGAGCGGGCTCCTTATTGCCGGTGGCACAGGAATACCGGGAATTGTGGACTATGCAATTAAATTTGGACAGAGGGTATTGCCTACACGTATTAAATTTGTTTGGATAGTTAAAGCTCTCGATGGTTATGAGGCCTATATCCATGATTTAGTCTCGCAGTTAAAGGGCCTTCCTGTCGAAACAGAGATATACTTAACTCATGGAAATGCCCTTGAGGCATCGGAAAACAAGAGCAAACTTTTGGAGCTGACATTTATTAAGCAATCAGACTCATCCGAATCAGATTTTGAGAGAAAGTCAATCAACTCAATGGATTACATTTGCATGAAGTACGGAAGGCCTGAAATAAAAGTACTTTTGAAACAAATGGCTGGAGAAAATTCTTGTGCGATCGTTTCTTGTGGCCCAGATATATTAGAAGACAGTATTAGGGCAGAAGTCTCAGATATGGTTAAGACAAGCAGTAAAAAAATAGATCTTTTTGATGAACTACAGGTGTGGTGAATAGCATGGTTATCCAGTCTCTTGCTTAGTAATATCTATTTAAATTATAAGTTATTATTGAAACTATATTATGTACTGAAGTTACAGCAAGATGCATTGTAGCCGAAAATAAACGGGAATATAAACAAGAGAGTATTATGATCCATCGTGCTAAACAGCAAATGAAGCACGCTTTTACCTTGCTTTATCCCTATTTGTTTGCTGCAAGTTAATGAATGTATGTTCTTGATGCAAGAGCTTTATAGTCTCTTTTTTCCCCCTTGAGAATATGTATCTCTTGCAAAATTTAAAAATCATTCGACATAGCTATCCAAATACACCATTTTACAAGATTTTCGGCTTGGTATTCACAGTGCTACAAGTTAATTATAAAAAAGAACACAGTAACAAATTAACGGATATTTTATCTATTGCATGCAATGTCTGAAGGTAAAATCGCACTGGTTCGATATGGTGAAATTATTGATAATAGAAAAAATAAAAAGCTTTGCTTCCTATTGTGATGAAAATTTTCATCAAAAAAAAAAGTTTGATGATCACCAATTTCTTGATCACCAATTTCTTGATCATCGAATCTCTATTTTATCATTATCATTACATGCCCTATTAGGTAAAATTTGAAACAGTACTAACAACAAACAGCAAAATGAGAGTCAAAAGAAAGAAATCCAAAAGAGTTTCGACGAGAATGAGAGAGGGTATCAAGAAGAAGGCTGCCGCTCATAGGAGGAAAGAGAGAAAGCTAGAGAAGAAACACCCTACATGGAAATCAAGACGTCCAAAAGATATTGGAATTCCTTCTAGCTTCCCATATAAAGACAGAATACTCATGGACATTGAAGAGAAGAAGAGGGAGAAAGAAGAAGAGTTGGAGAGGAAAAAAGAGGAGAAAAGAAGACAGAAGGAACAGATGGCTGCCGCTGGTGAAATGGTTAATGATGAAGACATTGAAGAAGAAGTGAAACAAGATAGCATGGCTGCTCTTATGGAAAGTGCTCAAAAAGCCGCTAACGCATATGAAAGCAGTGGAAAAGGGGGCAAATTAGTTGAAGACGATGACAGAATGGATGAGGACGCGGAAGGCTTTGAAGTCGTTGATTATGAAATTGAGGATACCGAAGATTCAAAAGGCAATAAGAGAACGGTTGACCAATCTAGGAAGCAATTTGATAAAGTGTTCAAGAATGTGCTTGATGCTGCCGATGTTGTGTTATACGTGTTGGATTCTCGTAATCCGGAGGCAACAAGATCGCGGAAGGTGGAAGAGGCCATACTTAATAACCCGGATAAGAGGCTGATTTTTGTTTTAAACAAAGTCGATTTGGTTCCAGAGCCTGTGCTTAAAGACTGGATTAAGTATCTCGAGAACTTTTTTCCTACAGTTCCAGTGAAGGGAAGCAGCGGTACAAATGGTTCCGGGGCCTTCAATAAGAAGTTGACACAGGCTTCAACTGCAGGACAACTTCTTGAGGCTCTCAAGTTATACGCAGAGAAAGCAAATTTGAAGCGGTCAATTACGGTGGGTGTGATCGGATTTCCTAACGTGGGTAAATCTTCTGTGATAAACTCATTGACCACAAGACGTGGTAGATCGGGTAAGCTTTGCCCTGTCGGTAATGAGGCAGGTATTACGAGGAATATCCGTGAGATTAAGATGGACAACAAATTAAAGATATTAGATTCACCAGGAATTGTATTCCCCGAGAACAGAAATGACATGAGAACCCGAACCGAGTTTGAATCAGAATTGGTTCTTTTGAATGCGCTCCCAAGGAAGGAGATCAAGGACCCAGAAGGTGCGGTTAAATTATTGATAAAACGTCTATCAAAGGATTCACAGATGGCAGACTCATTCAAAAGTTATTACAACCTCCCAGCGTTGCCGGCACTCAGTGTTTCAGACTTCGTTAAACAAGTTCTTATATACATTGCTAGGACTCACGGGCGACTAGGTAGAGGCGGTATTCCGAACCTTTCATCTGCTGCAGTCGTCATATTAAATGACTGGAGAGATGGGAAATTCCAAGGATGGAGTATTCCACCATTAGTTGACTCCGCAAATGGACTAACCAAGAACGATGCGTCAAAGCAACAGCCCGTGCTGCGTGCTGAAAGGAAAGAAGTTGTTTCACAGTGGTCTAAAGAGTTCGATCTTGACAAACTCTTTGCCGATGTTTTTAATTAAAGTGTGTATACATGTATTTGAATAGATTAATCAATTGACATTGAAACCATAAAAACGATAAATGTTACGATTTCGAGGCTGACATTCTGCATATACATAAACTACACGTGTTGGTATCATCCAACACACTTACATGTATTTCGAGGTTGACATTCTGCATATACATAAACTACAAGTGTTGGTATCATCCAACACACTTACATTGACAAATTTCAAGACACTTAAACCGAAAATAAAAATATATTAAAAAACATGATGTACAAATACGCTGATGAAACCAGCTAAAAGGGATCAAATGCTTTAGAGAATCAAACAGTATTCAATCCACCAATGACGCTGTTGAAACCAGCTAAAAGGGATTAAATGCTTTAAAGAATCAAACAGTATTCAATCCACCAATTTTTTGTTCAAATACCAGAATCAATTCTCTGAAGAACTTCTACCAAAAAACGTTTGTGCTTCAGCTAAGAAGCGTTCCAAATTTCATACGTGACACGAATTCACTTGAATGGATCTAAGCAAGATTGGCGAGGTTCTGCTTGACGGCACCAGGATTAGCACCGATAACAGTTCCGAGAAGCTTGCCATTCTTGAAGAACAAAAGTGTTGGCATAGATGAAACGCTGTTCGAAGCAGCAACATTTGGCAATTGATCAACATCAACCTTGTAGAAGTTTGTGGTGGTGTATTCCTTAGCAAAGTTATCGATCATTGGAGCGAGCATCTTACAAGGTCCACACCACGTGGCGAAGAAGTCAACAACGACAAGGTTGGAAGCGGAAATTGCCTCCTTGAACTCAGATTCAGAAGTAATTTGTTTGACGGCGGACATTTCTGGGTTAATATTATATGCAGATGATGAAGTTTGTGCTGCTTTAGCTGAGAGGAATCTGTTAATCAAAAAAACGATGACAACAAGTAAGATAAAGTTAAGCATAACAGAAAGAAAGCTGATGTAGGTGCTAACAAATAGAAGGATTCGCCGGAGAAAAAATAACTGAAGGACGAACGGTTTCTTTTATAATTGAATGTCAGCACTTTTCCTACGAAACGAAATTTCCCAAATACATGGAGAAGAAAACCGAGAGAGAGAAAAAAGAATTTAACAATCCTCTAATGCCCAATGAAGCGAAAGCCATAGTTTTGTTCTCATGATTTTATAAGCAAACCCTGATGGCCTAGTGTTTTTCGAAGAAACTTTAGTTGCGAGGCAAAAACTTGGGACGCGTCTTAGTAATACGCAGCAAATGGAAAGTTCAAGAAGGAAATCTCAGCCCGATAAAATAAAATGTGTAAGCCAAAAAAAAAAAAACTCACTCACCACAGCGAAACTTTTGCACTTCTACATATATACTAGTACGTCGATAGACGCAGACTGACTGCATTTTGGGTCTATGGAGAAAATTGTGGTACCGGATTGATGCTTACTTAGCCAAGTAGGTACGTATTTATAAGCAATTGATGACTGAACAGTGATGATCGACGTAATCTGTTGCTGATAATAACCAATATATTATAAGTACGTACTACCCCAAAACAGTAGATTTATAATCTGAGAGAATTATGATGTTCAAGAGTGTTTACCGTAATTCTGTGTGTATATGGAATTACTTTCTAGCCAGTTTTGTTAGGCTGCTAACTAGTGAGTGGTATCTCCCTGAATAAATTACGCATATGCTAAAATTGTCTAATGAACAGATAGATAGATCTTAAACTTCATGAAGTTTCGAATCGGCGGCTATTACCTGCAGAGAATACTGAACCAAAATTTCAGCCGAGACTGGGCGATCGACGCCACCGGACGTTCCGGTTCTCATAAGGATTAAATCGGATATTAGACGGCTACCTTCGGCTCCAAGAAATCAAATAATTATGTTTTTGATCCAATATTAGCTCAAGAAGCATACAAATTAGCACAGCCCTCCCTTAGATCGCAAGCAGTTAACGGAATCTGAAGGTCAGGGATGCATAAAATCAGCATAAGTACAGCGCGGGATGATGAGGAGGATACGGTAAATATATAGGAAAAAACAAAAAATGGCCAGATTTGGCGATCTACAATACAATTAGCCAGTTCTGAAGTTTGAATCTTACATCTTAAGAAACATGAGCATCACAATTGTCCGGAAAGGCTGGGACTTTTTTTTTTTTTTCTTGCTGTATGCTCCAATTTTATTATAGCAAGCGGGAACTTTGCCTAAGAAGTTTTATAGGAAGGGAATAAGCGCTAAAAGGATACTTAGCTGGAGAATATATAGGCTATACTGAGATCTTTTTACCTTTGGATAATGCGTGAGGGAATATATAAATAAATAAACACGAGAAGGCAGAACCAGAACCAGAACCAGAACCGGTTAGAAGTATGGTATATAATCCGCAGATACTTATTTATAACTCTAGCTTTGTTCGGCAAGCACTTCGATGCTATTTAATGACTCTGCTACTTATTTTATTAACCTACTCTTTTTTTATTGTTTATTACGAGAACTTATTAGCTTATTTTTTCCGTCACCACATTGATTTTAATTTTTTTTAAGCGCCTAATACTCGCACCAAGCATCACCCAACCCACTCGCTGCTTATGCAGTGCTAGTGTTATTTTGTTTCCCTAACAATCGTCAAATTCCTCTTAGTGGTATTAATGCAACAAAAAAAAAAAGAGAAAAAAAATTTAAGTCGCTTTAACCTTTCCTACGTTTCTCACGTATTAACCACCCTGCCTTTTGTTCTTCTAATTTGAGGCTATTTTACTTTTGTACTAACCGGAACCGTCATCTTCTTGCTTCTACGTTCAAAGTCTTTTACATTAGCCATCAGACTTTTGATGCTTATCCTTTAGACTCGAGGTGAACAGACTCAAAAGTTAGAGAGAATTACATCAATCCAGCTGTCTAGAAACAGGTGTTTCTGACATATATCTTTTTGGCATTATTTCATCCACGCAAAGAGTATTTACTATATCTGTGCTGGCAATTATAAAAGGTGTCATATTGTCAGATAGTGCTCTTCGGTTAGGAAATAACTCAATACAAACAAAATTTAAAAAAACGAAAACAGAATAGAAACTACACAAAGAGAAAGCTAAATATAAAGCTGTGTAAACTTAACAACTTCGTTGAAAATACTAAGACAAGATTCATTCATTTGAACTTTATTTTAGTGATAAAAAGATTGACTACTATCGAGGCATTGTTGCTGGTGGAAGGATAATCTGCAAAGTATCTTCTGTTCGAATAAGCTATCGAACAATCACAGTTACGTGACCATACAGGTTAAGAACTAACGCTAGTCGTTTGTCTTATCAGATAAGGATCATTTTTCTTTGTTTACAAAAAGGCTTTGACTATTTTCATTACACCGGAGGAGAATAATAGTATCTAGAAGAGTGCTGGGAAGAAGTAAATAAGAGAAACTTGCTAAGGAGGGAAGGAAATACTTTTGAGACAGAAGAACATTTGAATTCTCTGGAGCAAAACAAAGCACCTTGACATAAACATTTAAAGTTTAAGACATGTCTTTTTTTGCATCATTGTTTTGCTGCTTTGATAATACACAGGATCAGGAAAGACCCGAACAAAGACTCGCATCTAGTCGTACACATCTCTCAAGAACTCAATCTAATTTACAAAAAGCTCTGCACTATAAGAACAGTAGACAGAGTTTGGACGCTAACCAGAAGCTATCTCCAGGAAAGAAGACTTATTCTACTTTTGCACCAGATACAAAGAAGGATATTTCGGAAGTGGACGAGGAGAGAAAGTTAGATAAGGTGGCTACAGCAAAAAAAGAAGGTCGTTCATCTGACAAGGAGGAAATGCAACAATCCCAAGATATGCTTGCCATTCGATCCAAGAATATGGATCATTCTGATACAGCATCCACTAAGGAGGAAGAAGTTTGCGATTTGAAAGCTCAAACTGTCAATGAAATTACGGATCATGCAACGGATAGCTCAAAAGATGATGAGACGTTGAATAATGATCATAAGAAAATTGACAAGATGCCGAAAAATGACAAGGGAACCGCCGAATTACCAAGTGGAGTTGTAGAAATTGAGAATGGTGGGCAAGGAGATGCATCTGCAGATGCAGAAGGAGATGTTGAAATGGTCGAGGAAGCTGACGACGAGAGCTTAGAAGAAGAATTGTATGGTGGGGAAGCACAAATTCCGTCAGATCTTGACTTGACAAAAATATTAAGCGATCAAGTTGTTACAAAATCAGGATGGCTTTTAGACGACCAGCCGAAAAAGCTTAAGGGAAGGAAAACCCTTGTGCTCGATTTAGACGAGACCTTGGTGCACTCCTCTTTTAAATATGTCCGTCATTGCGACTTCGTGATTCCTGTCGAAATAGAAAATCAGATTCACAATGTTTATGTGATTAAAAGGCCAGGAGTGGATGAGTTTCTTCGTTGTTGTGGTGAACTTTTTGAAGTTGTGGTGTTCACAGCTTCCGTGGCTAGGTATGGTGACCCTCTCTTAGACATTTTGGACACCCACCATTCTGTGCATCAACGATTATTCAGAGAAAGTTGCTACAATTATCAGGGGAATTACATTAAGAATCTCTCTCAGATGGGAAGGCCCATGGAAGATCTAATAATTATCGATAACTCACCTGCATCTTACATTTTTCATCCCCAGCACTCTGTTCCAATATCTAGTTGGTTCAGCGATACACATGATTGTGAGTTAACAGACCTACTACCACTTCTTAGAGATCTGGCCGGCAAAGATGTTGAAGATGTCAGACTGGTATTGGATGTTAATATTTGATTAAAGTACTTTTTTTTTTTTTTTTGCAATGATGTTTTTATTCCTCATATTAGAGTTACACTTTGATTTGGTATGGAAGCAGGTTCTTCCATACTCATCAAAGACCAGATTTTGCTCTATCATATAAGTTACTCTTTACTACTTTTATTTTTCTAATTTTTTTTAACTGAAATTTCTTTTATCATCATTTATATTTTATCCTTCCTTTCTCTTTTTTTTTTATCTTTTTTTTTTTCATCTTTTTTATTTCAGAAATCTGTATATCTGTTACGTTTGTTTAAAGGGATTTAATAAAGACATTGACTAGCAAAAATTTAGTAACCTCAGCCATCAAATGTAGAGCCTTGAAGGAAGAGACTATGTAATGCCATCCGTGCATCTATGAAGTGCGGCACAGTATTTTGCTGAAATTTTTTTGTTCTTGTGCACCTTTTCAATAAATCAACAAGCAACTTTTTTTCTTCCGCATTCGAAAATTTAGAGCACAGAGGATTCATAGGGAAGTAAGGGAGAAAGAGTTAGAGCGAGAATGGGTGGGAGGGAAGAGAAAGAAGTGAGGCCCAATTCTTGTTCATAAAATTTCCCTCTTTTCAAGTTAATAGTGCTATTTTCTTTACATCTATGTATCTTAAACTTAATTTTATTTCCATCATACTGATATTTGACTTTAGAAATATTTGAATAATTGGTCAGACAAAGTTTATACTTCTATCTACGGCAATACTCTATATTTTGATTTTCTGTGAGGTACTACTTATTCATAGCATCATAGCGAGAATCATACAGAAGTTTTATACTATTGATTGAAAATACCACTGTTAGAAATATTATCTATATATATATTGTCAAGATTCATACAGTTTCACATATAAGTTAAAACATTATAGAACTGTTTGCAATACGTTTAGAATTTGTACAAATCAAACAAGTCTTTTGAATCCGAACATTTCTAAAGCTAGAATTTGAAATAGCGTCATGTCAACCGAAGATTGGAAAACCCAGCTGCACCTTCCCCCAAAGGATACGCGGCGTCAGACCAACGATGTTCTGGGAACAAAGGGTAATACATTTGAAAGTTTCCATCTGAAAAGGGAGTTACTGATGGGCATATTTGAAGCAGGCTTTGAAAAGCCTTCACCAATTCAGGAGGAGGCCATTCCTGTGGCACTTATGGGTAGGGATATTCTTGCACGTGCCAAGAATGGTACAGGAAAGACCGCCGCTTTTGTCATTCCAACATTAGAGAAAATTAAACCTCGTGTGAACAAGATTCAAGCACTTATTCTTGTTCCTACGAGAGAGTTAGCTTTACAGACATCCCAGGTGGTGAAAACTCTTTCCAAGCATATGGAAGTCAACACTATGGTTACTACTGGTGGTACATCGCTCCGAGATGACATTTTACGTTTGCACGATCCCGTTCATATAATGGTGGGCACCCCAGGAAGGGTTCTAGATTTGGCTTCAAGAAGATTAGCAGTGTTTGATGAATGTAAGGTTTTTGTCATGGACGAGGCTGATAAAATGCTTTCACGTGAGTTCAAGATCATCATTGAACAAATCCTTAAATTTTTCCCCCAGTCAGAACCTGGTAAAGGTAATGCTTACCAATCACTTTTATTCTCTGCTACTTTTCCAATTACTGTTAAGGCTTTCATGGACGCTCATTTGTACAAGCCTTACGAGATCAACTTGATGGATGAATTAACTCTAAAGGGTATCACTCAATTTTATGCATTTGTTGAGGAACGGCAGAAACTACACTGCTTGAACACCCTTTTTTCAAAGCTTCAAATTAACCAGGCTATTATATTCTGTAACTCCGCAAACAGGGTTGAACTATTAGCAAAGAAGATTACCGAGTTGGACTTCTCATGCTATTATTCGCATGCAAGAATGCCACAGGCAGAGAGAAATAAAGTATTTCATGAATTCCGTCAGGGTAAGGTGAGAAACTTGGTCTGCACAGATTTATTGACCAGAGGAATAGATATTCAGGCTGTTAACGTTGTTATAAACTTTGATTTTCCTAAAACTGCGGAGACTTATCTTCATAGAATTGGCCGTTCTGGAAGATTTGGTCATTATGGTATTGCTATCAATCTTATTAACTGGAACGATCGTTTTAACCTTTATAAGATTGAACAGGAGCTTGGTACCGAGATCAAGCCTATCCCAGCGCAAATTGATAAGTCGCTTTATGTTATTGATCAGCCATCATCAGTCCCAAGACCGTTTAAGATTGAAAATCTTCCTAAGGCTAATGAAAGAGCTCCTAGAAGGTTCCATAATGGCCAAGGTGAACAGGAGGGCCCTCCAGTCCCGCAGTACACGCCACAGCCTCAACAGCAGTACTGATCTAAAAAGCAATAAAACAAGGTGTTTGTCTTCTCTTTTTTTTTTCTTTCTTTCTTTGTTAGTTTATTTTCTCTCTTCTACTTTTTCTTTTATGTTTGATATCATCACTCAGTAGTGATCCATATTCGTTTTATTTGCTTTGATATGCAAAGGTTGGCTTTGAGTACAGTTGAAATGTGAGTGGTAGTTTATGACCATTCCATATCTTTTTTTTATCAGGGTCACTATTTCTATTACTCCGTTTACAACTGTATGATCATTTTTATTTCCAATTTCCAATTTCTTTTGATGTTCTTTGCTTTTTCTTTTATTTTCCTTTTTGCGCTTTTTTACTTGCTCCTTCTTTGCTTTTTGGGTGTTATTTTAGCTTTTTGCTTATATATCATGTCGGTTTGCTAGGACCTTTTTTTTTTTTTTTTTTTTTTTTTTTTTTTTTTAAGGTGTGTAATGTGTATACCTGATAGCATGGAACATTTTGTGAGATGCTACAAGCTGAAGACTTCACAATAAAAAAAATTCCACAAAATTTAGGGAATGTGAAAACTTCTGACTTTGGACTACCGATTGTAAAAATATCGTATTTATCTTTATTGAACAAGTGGCAAAGAAAACGTGAAAGAAGACTAAACTATAAAACTTAAAGAACAAGGTATTTATTTAACCCATTCGGTAATTATATCGTTTGCCAGGTTCTAGATATGACTGAAAATTCATCAAGCTACCGCTTGAAAAGCTTCTTTTTTATCGACTTTCATAGTTGTTCAATTCTGCTTCTTAGCCTTAGTCTTCTTTTGCGTAGATTTGATAAGAACACTGGAAACAAAAGCACCGACAAGGGTAACACCAACAATCAATAGGAAAGCAGGAATTTTGATCGCATAATCTCTAGGTAGGAAGAAATCTTGAATGATGTTATCTTCACTAAGGAATGGAAGAACAAAAGTCCATACAGTGTAATACCCAAATATAGCTGTAGCCACCAATAACATTAGCAGGCCAACAATTTGATCGAAATACTTCATAAAATTTATAGAGTACCAAGTTAGTAACAATCATTTTCAGTTAAAGCTTGGAAAACTAACACAGATTCTCTTCTGTGTACGTACCATATTATATGCAGCAATGCCGTCGTATTGCTATATATATATCAGAAAGCGAAAATCTAAATGTCAAAAGTGGAAAGCCAATGTAAGAATCAAAAGATGAAGATATCCAGCAATGCCTTTGCTGAAAGTTGTTGCTGTCAAATGATAGATGAGCCCTTGGAAATTTACATACGCGGAGAGGTGTTCAAATATGCGATGCCAAATATATTCACTTTGATAATTTATCTCTGTCATTTCCTCGGAGTACACCAGCGTCGATAGACGCGACAGGTTACTTTTTTTTTGCACGATTGTCAATTAATTACATTACACTAAGGATGGGATCATCGGTACTCTTGCTACTTTTACGATAGTTTCTATTGCGTGGGGCAAGACTAAACCAGATTTTTCTGCAATTGTGGCGACTGTAAATCAGCATGTAGCAATAATATTAGGGCCTAATTTTTCCCCCTCTCCACAAATTGATTGTTCCTTTGCGTGGATTCAGAAATAAGTAATTGGGTTAGTTTGGCAAAAGTACCTCACATTACCTTTGTTGTAGTACAAGAATATTCATTTGGTATTCATTCCTGCTTAATGTGATCGATATTATTTGTATTCAACATATAACTCTTGACTGATGTTTCAATTTGCACTTGACTTACCTCAAATTAAGAAAGAAAGTAAAGTACCAAAATGAAAAAAAAAGGAGGGGGAAAGGAAGAAAAAAAAAAAGATAGATAGAGAGAGATCTTCAGAGAAGAAAATACCACAAGACTTAATTTCTTCTATTTTTTTCCTTTCCTTATGCTTTCAATTCTCTTGCCTCTTAGCAAATTTAATATTGAGGTGCCAGAATATATTGTATGCTTATTCAGCACATTTAAGAGCGACGGAGCCCTAATTTTTTTTTGCCATAATTCAAGATGAGTGCGTGTTCTCCTCAAGGACGATTGATTGGCTTCATTAAACACATTTTGATGCATACATTCAGTTTTGTCATAGCAGCAGCTGAACAGGTTTTGTATTGAGCCAATATATTCAATATGTCTCTCGCAAAGAACGCAGTCAGGTCTACTCTTCCAAACATTACGAGGTTTCTCTCAACTGGAGCAGTACTAGGCAAATTTACACAGGTTAGCCTTCCTGAGCTAAAGTGGGGCTTTGGCGAGTTGGAGCCATTTATCTCTGGTAAGATAAATGAATTGCACTACACTAAGCATCATCAGACTTATGTCAATGGATTTAACAAAGCTGTCGAACAGCAAGCAGAGGCGTTAGCCACGGGTAATATCAAGCAAGCTGTTGCCTTGCAGCAGAATGTGAAGTTCCATGGTGGTGGATATCTCAATCACTGCCTCTTCTTTGGTAATCTTACTCCGCAGAAAAGTGGTGGTGGTGAATTGCCATCTTCGTCCTCTGCATTGTACAAGAAAGTTATCGATGAATATGGTTCATTTGACAACTTGAAGAAAATCACTAACGCAAAGTTGGCCGGTGTTCAGGGTTCTGGATGGGCCTTTGTCGTTAAGAACACCGAAAATGGAACTGTTGATGTTGTCCAAAGATACAATCAGGATATTGTCAGCGGCAACTTAGTTCCATTGGTTGCAATTGATGCCTGGGAGCATGCTTATTACTTGCAGTATCAGAACAAGAAAGTTGATTACTTTAAAGCTATCTGGAACGTGATCAATTGGGCCGAGGCTTCAAAGAGATTTGACCAGGCCTAAGTGAGCTGCTTTTTTTTTATCGTTGTATAAAATTTAGCCAAGCTTCTTGCATCTTTCAACATATTTATTTATTAAGAAACGTTTTGTATATTGGATCGCCTTCAACTGGGTTAACTATATAATACAAACTACCATATTAGTCATTCATTATAGAAGCCGTTTTCATTTTAGTATTATTGAGATGAAGTATTCTTATAGCACAGCACCGAAACCGAACGTCATCTTTATGGTCTTGATGTACTTATCCTCAAAGTTTTGCTGAACTAATTCTTCCTCACCAATCGGGACGCCTTCCAAGTGGAAGCTCATTTTAGTCTCACCATCTCCCTGGTTCAATGTAATGGTGATCGTTGTGTAATGACCTTCCTTCCAGTCATTTATTCTCCAAAGCATCTCAATCGACTTATTTGGGACGAGTTTTAAAAACTTTCCTTCTATATTTCTACCAAAGAGACGAAATCTTCCTCCTTCAACAGGGCTCACATCAGGCTCAGATCTTGTCCACAAGGCAACTCTTTCGGGCTGTATTAATGTTGTGTATAATTGCTCGGCTGTGGTGTTAAATGTTGATGAGAAGTCTAAAGTTGTCACGTTATATTTCGGAACATTATCTTCCTCCTTAGCGTCAACAACATCCTCACTGTTTGATTCCTTCTTTATATCATCAGACTTATTTATTGTCGTTCTCTCTACAACTTTAGGCTTAATGTAGCTTAACTTTTGGTTTTCCTGGGTAAACTTTGAGTGAACACGAGAAGCATCTTCTTGAATATCTGAGCCATGAACTTGAATCAATGTAGGTCCAAAGTTGACCAATACATCTCTGATTTGTGGAATGAGTTTCTTTCTTAAAATTGGCCTTGTTTTTTCATCTTCTTTATCAAATGACAAATTGAACTGATAATCCTCAGGTTCGGTGTCAAATGCAACCTCTGGAATAGAGACCACACCTTTAGCTGTCTCGCTTTCAAAAGCCACCTTCATTTGCAGATCAAAAATCGATATGATCCTTCCCTTTCTCTGACACACATCCGCATCTCCTGTTAAAGCTCTAAGAGATGTGATTTTTACAGTGGTGTCACCCTCAGTAGCTTGCAAACCCACAAGCTTTTCAGTGAAATAGTCTTTTGACCATTGGATACAATTTTTGTCCACCCAGTGCCAGTTATTTGGATTTTGAACACCCATTCTTTAAACTAACCTGTTTCCTGAATTCAAGCTGCTGTGTACTTATAGTTGCTTTTAAGCTTTGTTTAAGGCCTTCTAGCAGCTTGTGATGCAAGTAGAGATAACGGAAAGTTGGATATATAAGGCTTTTTTTGTACCGATTATATTATTTTCCTTCTTGCCGGTTTGTCGAGAACCTTTATTAGGGAAGAAAGAAGGATCGAGAAAAAAAAATTTTGAAAAGAAATACTTGATTATGAAAATATGCGTAATAAACTAAAATAATACGGCCATCGTACAAATGCATAATAAGGTTGGATTCAAAAAGAATAACTAAGTATATATGAAAATGAACACACATAAGAAGTCATTACTCATTCATTATAAAATATTATCATTGGATATTGACTTCACCAAAACACGGCAATCCGTTAAATAGTGTAAATGTGATGATCCCTTCTACTCATCTTCCTCTGGTATATTCAAATTCACAAAAACAGCTCTTTGCTGTGTAAAAAGATCCAAAGCATATGAGCCCAACTCTCTTCCTACACCAGACATTTTTTCACCGCCAAATGGCACATGGATGTCAGAATCACCGTTTGAATTGATCCAAACCATTCCGGCCTGTAATTTCTTGGCCACCTTGTGTGCCTTAGTAATGTTATTGGTGAAGATAGCTGCTGCTAAGCCATATGTCGTATCATTTGCTTTTTTCACAACCTCACTGACGGTAGAAAATTTCGAGATTGCCACCACCGGTCCAAAAATTTCGTTCTTCATGATTGCCATGTCTTCTAAGCAGTCACTGAAGATGAATGGCTCACAAAAGTATCCCTTTCCATCAAGAAACTTACCAGAAAGCAATTTAGCACCTTCTTTAACGCCTAAGTCGACATACTTTTTCACCTTTTGATATTGCGCATTCGAGACTAAAGGTCCAACAGTGCAATCTTTTTCAAATGGGGCCTTAACAATAGCATGCTCTTTGGTATACTGGACAAAGTTGGAAACAAATTTGTCGTATATAGAATCTTGCACGTAAAACCTGGATGTTGAGGTGCAAACCTCACCTTTATTGTAGAAGATTCCAGTGTATGCCCACTCCAAGCATGCCTTCATATTACAATCCTGGAATATGATAAAGGGTGACTTACCACCACATTCAAGCGAAACCTTCTTAATGTTGGACTGGCCGGCAGCTTCCATTATCTTCTTACCTGTAGCTGTTGAACCAGTAAATGCAATCTTCGCAACTTTAGGATGTGCGCTCAAAGCAGATCCAACGTCTTTTCCATAACCAGAAAGGATATTGAGAACTCCTTTAGGAAGACCTGCCTCCAATGCTATTTTTCCATACAAAAGAGCGCTCAATGGCGTGATTTCAGAAGACTTCATCACTAAAGTATTTCCTGTTGCAAGAGCAGGAGCGATTTTCCATGCCATCATATCGAATGGGAAATTCCATGGCACAATTCCTGCAACCACACCAAGAGGGACAGGATCAACGTAACAGATCTTGCTTTTCCCAAAAACCTGTGTGCCTAAAAATTGACCTGTGTGCTTATCAGCCCAGCCAGCGTAGTACCTGAAAACGTCTGCTGCCTCGACAAGATCACCGCATAAACTCTCTGCTTCGTAAGGCTTACCGTTATCCAAAGACTCGATTGCAGCAATCTTTTTAGCATCGCGCTTAATTATGTCAGACATCTTGTAGAGAAAAGTTGCCCTATCAGAACCACTGAGATCAGACCAAGATGGGTCTTCAAACGCATTTTGTGCTGCTTGCACTGCTTTGTCAACAGTTTGCTTATCCGCAATGTAAACGCTAGTGATTATTTCTTCATTCGATGGGTTAATCGTATCCAGAGTCCTTCCTGTTTTAACCCATTCATTATTGATAAATAAACCAAGCGGCTGTTCGATTTCTAATCCGTTTGGGACATTGATTGCTTTGAAAAGATCTGAAGACATTTGCGAGTGAAAAAACAAAAGAAATCTTTACTTTAGTTGCTGTATACTACTTGTGAATATCTTGATCAGTCATGGCTAGTTTTGCCGTTCCTGCTATCTAATTGCGTTCTCGGAATTTTTGCTGCATATTTATATCTGTCAACCCAAGAATTGCTCGCTTAGATAGAAGGGATATGAGAAAGGTGGTAGAACTTCCTAACTGGGAAGTACGTTGCCTATTTTTCACATGGTAGCGCTAACCATTCGAATCCCGCTAAAGTATAAAAATCTACAGTTTCAAGAAAAAGTAAACATACAAGTAGATAAAACACAGTAAAATATATAATATAAGAGTGCGCAATATTTAGTCCAGCTTATCAGATATGAACTAAAAAGTTGTCGAAATATACAAAAGTCTAACAATAGTTAGTTCATAGAATTAAGAATGTTATCGTTACAATATCCTTATACGAACTGAACTACAACTAGATAAAGCGGAGTTATTCCTTTGTTCATCTTATCAAGTATATACGTATTTTAAATACTACCATAAAGTTTTAATAGAATAGTTAAACTGGTACTATCAAGTTTAACAAGATAAGTATATACGTATTTTACATACTACCATAAAGTTTTAATAGAATACTTAAACTGGTACTATCAAGTTTAACAAGGGTTGACAAATTATTTTTTGATTTATCAAGCATAAAACAAAAAGATAATATTTACTCACAAACCAAAAAAGAGAAAGGCAGTTAATTCTTATTTGAAATATGCTTTAGGATATCTGTTTGCTTATTGGATAACCATCCTGTATACATTTCTGCCAAAACTAAACAGCTGAGAACAGCTAATGCTGTACTAATTCACCTAATGTGAAAATCTTTCAAATTTCTATTAATGTGGTCAAACGCTTGGTATAGTGAGTAAAAAATCCCTAGACAGTAATATATAATTGAAGCTACCATTTAACTATGATTTGATGAATTCATATATGCCAGGTTCTAACCTATCAATTTAATCCTGAAATTTCCTTTCTGCAACATCACAAATTGTCACATCAGTTATTAACCGACTCATATTTTTTTTTTCTTTTTCAGGAGAGCCGCGTACAAATTTTATTTACGTTAGAAGTACGTTTGTACTCACTCAATTAGCTTTTTCACTGAAGATTGTGTCTTTCCTCAGGATTCTAGTAATTAACTTGCTTTGGAGCAAATGGATCAGGTAAAAGAAAGGAAAGGAAAGGTGCACTCTAACCAACAAACTAGAGCACCACCACCATTGATTCCTGAATCTACATTAGACGCAGCTTCACAGAGAATATTTCTAATATCACTTTTTGTTCTAGCCCAGGCTTGGAAGATTTATGATTTATACATCTTACGGAATGACGAACTTCGGAAAGTACTGCTAGCAAGACAAACGTTTCATTTAATCTCTCCAGAAGCTAAATTTCTCGTCAAATACTGCTTGATAGATGGATTATTGATACTCGCTAACTACATCCTTAATGTGCCCAGACTAACATTTGGGGCATTAACATCTTTTGTTATAGCTTTATCGTTTTGTACTATCGACTTTGTTCTAGCATTCAGTATTGGGCTTCCTATTATAAGCTTCGGCATCCCTTCTCTCCTCAAACAGCTTACATTTTCGAGAGAACTTGCCATTAACGAAAATTACGTTGATCCGCTTATTGATCAATCATCTCACTTCAAAGGCAAAAAGACGCTTAGATTTGCACCTGATTCCTCAATTAAAATGAATCCATTTGAAGAGAGCTTTTGCTTACAGGCTCAGTACAAAAAAACAATTGAAATTCCAATAGTATATGAAACCCCTGCAGGATTAAAGCTGCTCCAAATCAGGTATAAGGATCTCAATAACGGCATTTCACTTTTGAACTATACCAGCAGTGATCTAAAGAGACTATTTGTAAAAAACATGCCTCTTAATGGTGAATATGATCCTGCAGCTAATGATTATCACATGCTTAAACTTCCGATAGAAAGACCAGGTTCTTACTCAATTAAATTGGCAATTGATGGCAAGGGAAAGCAGATTAAGCAGCAAAGAACGATGCTGATTATACCTGTCTGCCCTGAGGCATCTTTTAATGATGAACAAACTTCGGATAGATGCGTTGGTGAACCATTGGGCGATCTCTCAATTAATGTGCTAGGTGTTCCTCCATTTACATTATACTACGAAGAAGAAATTAACGGAGAACTTTCGCATGTTCCAAAGTCTATATTAGTTCCAGAGGAGGAAGATTTTTACTCCCCACTTCTTTCTAAAGAATTGTACACAGGTCAAAAGCCAAAATCTTTGCCACGGTTCAGCAAGGTGGATCTAAAAGATATTTCATGGGCAAAAAGTAGAAGTATTGATGTTTCGATTGGAAAGCGTACCATAGAAAAATCAGGAAGTTACATTTATACCATCAGTAAGGTGATCGATGGATTTGGAAACATTGTTGAGTATGTACCTGATGGTTCTGATAGCAGTACTTTTCGTTCAGTGAAGTCACATCCTTTACCTACCGTCAGTCTAGTGAACGCCGAACCCGATCTACCAATTTTACTCGAACATGAAAAATACCTTGAAGTTAAACTTAAACAAGTTCCATGTGTCAGCTGTGAAGTACCATATACAGTTGTCTTTAAGTATGTGCCGGAAGAAGATGGAACTACTGACCAGAAGTCTGAGGTATTCAGTAAGGTGTTCGATTTCAAGACACCTGCACGGATTTTAGCAACAAAACCAGGAACATACTCTATCGAGACAGCATCTTCCAAGTATTGCGGATGCAAACTTGGTACTTCCACATTGTCTATCAGCCAAGCTAAAACACCATCAGTGGATATCGGATTAGAAAGAATTGTTGACAAATGTGTTGGAACTACTGGATTCAAGTTCAATTTTGACTTTGTGGGAAGTGCACCATTTAGGATTGGATACCAGATTTCAAGGTTAGATCCTTCTAACCCCGAAAGGACAATTTCCTTGGAAAAAAAAGGATCAATCTATTCAGAATCAACAGTTAATGAGTACGAATTTGACCCTCCATCGGAAGGAAGCTTTGCTATTGAATTTCTATCCTTAAGTGACAAGTATTACCGCGATAAGGTCAAGTTTGTGAATCATGAGCATAGATATGTGACTTATTTCAAGCAGAGACCAAAAGCTTATTTTTCGAGGAATAACAAAGTGCAACGAATAAGCGCATGTAATGGTGGTAATGCCAACATGAGTCTTTATCTTGAAGGTAAGCCACCATTTGATGTGACTTATAGTTTGATATCACCGGACTATGAAATAAAGTCATATCAGTTGCGTAATATCACAGATTCAGTCACCTTCTTAACAACCCCTGCTTTGAATAAAGGTGGAGAGTACGTGCTAAGTTTAAGGAATGTCTCTGACTCTTCTAGCTGTCCAGTCGATTTCAAGGGTCAGGAAGTGCATATCAATGTGAGGAACGATGTCCCTCAACTTGATTTCTCTTCGACAAGCAACTATTCATTAGTTCAGGGTAAGTTGCTGTCTGTTCCGTTGAAATTAGATTCTGACCATCAGATAGACTTGACATATATGCATACTGCATTGAATGGGAACAAGAAAACAAGAACTTCAACAATTAATCCAGTTGATGGCCTTTCAGTAACCGAAGAAGGAATTTACTCATTACTTTCATTCCATCAAGATGGCTGTCCAGGGAAAGTGGGGGATGCTGATCATATATCTGTAAAATATTTGGATAAACCAACTATCAGCTTGATTAATAAAAGGGATAAACCTATTGGTTCAAATGCAGATACATTTAAGGTTAAGGAGATCTGTGAGAATTCGGATGGCGTTATAAATCTTCGTGCTTCGGGTGTTGGTCCATTTGTTATCCAATACTCAGTCAAATATCCAAATGGTGTAGTGGAACAGAAAAGACAGCAACAGCCAAACCGTAACTTTGCTCTTCAGCTTAAAACATCGGAAAGTGGAAAATATGTGTGGACCATCCACGGAATATACGACTCAATCTATACTGAGGAAATCCTGAATAGTCTTGAAAGAAAGGGGATATATCATTTCAAGCCGATTCAGATTGAGAGTGTGGTTAATTCTTTACCACAAGCCATAATAGTGAATAAGAAGGATGACTTTCAAACATGCATTTCGGCACTTGACTCTGAAAAAGATATCATGCCAATACAACTTTCCTTATCGGGAAAGCTTCCGATCGATGTAAAATTCACAATAGTTCATGATCAAGAAATTAAACGGGAAAGTGTTTGGTTGAGACATCTAGAGACGAGAACTGTGAATGTTAACGCGCTTTACAAATATCTGAATTTGGGAACTTATTATATTTCTGTCTCTGAGGTGAGAGATGCTAACGGATGCGTCTTTACCGATGTCAGCGATGAAAAACTCACGATTCAAGTGAATGATGTCCCAAAGATAAGACATCTCATTGAAGAATCGTCTGTGATATCAGATCATGGACAGAGTAAACTTGAGAAAGCTGATGCGGAAGGAGGAGATGATGTCAACTATTATTGTGTAGGTGACTATATCAACTATATGTTGAGTGGTGTTCCTCCATTCACAATCTATTACGAGTTCAATGGTCAGAAGCAAGTGGTAAATATAAAGTCTAACTACTTCAGAAGAAGAGCGCCCGAGTCTGGTGAACTAAACATTTTAGCTGTGTCTGATTCTTCTTCGAAAAATTGCATTGCCAATTTCACAGGAAAGGCCAAAAGTGACTTGAGAGCAGAAGTGTTTGATCTCCCATCTGTTGAAATAGATTCAGGGGAATCGGATGAGGAGGATATATACGAAGGTGATCAGGCAAATATTACACTTAGATTCATTGGCCACGCGCCATTCAAGGTGACATATGTCAGGAAAGATTTATCCGAGGAAGGGAAAATAGTAGAGACTGAGGTCATTGATAACATAATGGAGGATCAGTATCAGTTCTCAGCAAACATGGAGGGTACGTACGAGGCGATCGAAATACAGGATGCGTATTGCATTGCCAGAAACAATCAAATATAGGCAATCTCTTAAGAGATGAAAGCATGTACAATGTATAGATAATTCGTGTAAATGAAAGAGAAATAACATTCACATACTCGACACATGTTTTCTCCTTAGAACTCTACTTTAAAAATACCGTCCTTGTTGAGTTCAGTTTTGAGACTGTTTATAGATACTTCATATCCTTTCTTCTTTAAGATTTCCACAAATCCCAGTTGTAACAATTGCGTAGGAATTCCCACTCTGGACGTCCATCCCGATTCCTTCCAAATGACATTATTACGATAGTCCTTATTTCTTGACGGCGCAAATAAAAGATGCTTTTCCAATCCTAATGTATGCTGGCCCATCTCTGACAATAAAGGCATTCTCTTCAAAGTTTTATGAATTGGTAGTGGTTGGGACGTAGAAGGCGATGTCAACCCCTCGGAAACCTCAATTGGTATTTCTTGTGAAGATGAGTTAGTTGATGTAGCCTCATCACCCGATGGTTTTACTAGAACAACAGCCTCACCATTATTATATTTGACAGAATGATCAGCAACATCAGAAACAAATAAACTTTTAGTGTTAGAATCAGGAAGAACTGCTTTATCAGGGCTTGTGATAGTTCGAATTTTCAATCCAAGATTATCTGTATTTAACGGCGAATTCAGACTATCCAAAGTTATTGAGCTCCCTAGTTGCTCTTCCGTAACGGAACATTCTTTCTCAACAATTTTAGTTAAACATTTGAATACATCTGTAAGTAGTATCGCTTCTGCTGGAATCATTATATCGTCTTTCGAAGGCTCTATATTGACATCAACCATTTCTGGAGGCATATCGAGTTTGAGAAACCACGCTTGTGGCTTGAGTAACATGCAGTGATCATAAACTTCGTTTAACGCATGAGAGATAGCTCTACCAAATTTAAGGTTTAAGCTAAGTAGCCGATGATTCACAAGAAGCACTTTGAGCCGTCGGTTAGAAGCAACTTCATCCTGAGCTCTCATTCTAGGAAGAACACCAGATATATGAACTTTATAGTGATCTTCACTGTTGGGATCAGAAATATTCACGCTTTCATTAAGTTCAAAAAGAGACTCTTTCTTTCGAAGCTTTAACACATTCCCAGCCATCTGAAGTGGGGAAGACTTTGCTGGGATCATCATTTTATCTATGATAGAACATATGTTTCCACTGAAATTAATATCAAGCACCTTAAATTGAAATCGGATATTCCTATGGGCAAAAGCATATCCAATAATCATCTTCCTGATTTTTTCCATTTGACCCCTAGAGTGCTTTTGAAGAAATTGCTTCCTCACAGGTGTATTGAAAAATAATTGCTGTAGTTTCACAGATGTGCCAATTGGACCGGCCTTCTTCTCTGGGACAGCAGAAGGGATACCTGCGTCATTCACATCCCAAACTTCACAAATGTCATCTTCTGTGGTACGGGTAACTATCTGCATTTTCTGAGAGAGCTGACTTATAAGGTAGAGAGCTTCACCTCTAAATCCACAAGTAGTGATTCCATGGTTCAAATCGTCAATGGTTCTTAACTTGGATGTAGTACAATTTAAGCACATCAATGCACGCCCATCTTTAGGGACACCGCAACCATTATCAGACACAACTATGTGAGCAAGACCGGCAGATCTAGAATCTATCTCAACGTTTATTTGTCCATTGGTGCTCCCCACTAATGCATCTATACTATTTTCCACTAATTCCTTTATGACGCTGGCCTGTGAGTTAATAGAGCTGTTAGAAAGAATCGAAGAGAACACCTGTTTTGGTAACCTTTTTATACTCATGTTTGATCAAATCGCCCAACAAGAATTCAATTGATCAGCTTAGTAGGTCGTCATTACCATGCAAGTAGCTTGACACGCGTGCTAAGGAACTTATCACACACACAAAGATAACGCGGCCAATAATTCGCGTCTGTCGTCCCACGAATAACAGCTTCTCAAAAAATTAAACATTGCATTATTGAAGAAAGTAATTTGTCTAAGATGATATGGAAGCAAACAAACTGACAGATCTCTCTAGTTTGGTGAACAAACATAACGCTTTTATCGTATAATTTTGGTCTCCCATCAGTATTACACTCAATCCAACTGTTCTGATCATCACAGAAAATTAATTCTTTTGACGTATGACTTCATAGAAAGATCCTTATACTTCATTTTTTTCCCCGAGTATCCCAACATTTTACTTACTTTTTATGTACACATATTCACTATTAATAAATAGATAGAATCATGGATTTTCTTCGACGAATACTCGGAACACTTCTGATTATAGATAAACAGCTTTCAATAGGACCATCTTCATCTTCTCGTATAACAATATCAAGCATAGCGATATCTCCGATACTTGCCCCTAGATTCCCCATTACTATTATTGTTTTTTAATTTTTTCCCCTTTATCTCTTGATCTTGACTTTGATGTTGACAGTCGTATTATTATTATTATTTTTTTCTTTCTTCCTCATTATTATTAAATCAATTGTTGTACTGCCATTATCTTACCGTATATGGACCCCATCATAACTTCTGTAACTTTTCAGCTTTTTGCATTACTGCTGCCAACTTTTTTTTTCTTGAGTATTGTAATCAGGAAGACCAAACCAATAAACATATTCTAAAGCTTTAACTTCTCTCTTTCTGCCGAGTTTTACAAATTCCCTACTGCTCTGCTAATATTGAGCTCTTACTAAAACTTTCGACTCAGGTCTTCAGGTCACATAATCATCGCAATTTTCATCTCGATGATTGCAGAGCTCAGAAAACTTCTTCAGTTCGTTGGGCCCGGACTTTTAGTGTCTTGTGCTTACATTGATCCGGGAAACTACTCAACTTCAACCTCCGCAGGTGCACAATTTGGATATAACCATCTTTTTATCGTGCTGCTTTCAAATTGCTATGCTGTGATTTTACAGTGTCTTTGTATCAAGCTTGGTTCAGTCACAGGTCTTGATCTTGCAGAAAATTGTCATAGGTATCTACCAGGATGGCTTAATATGATAATATATATTTTGGCAGAACTTGCTATCATTTTTACCGATTTGGCCGAGGTCGTTGGTACTGCAATTTCTTTGAATATTCTCTTCAACATACCTTTGAAATTGGGTGTTCTTCTTACGATTCTTGATGTCTTGGTAATCATGTTTGCATACAATCCAGATGGTAGTATGCGCCAGATCAGAAAGTTCGAGCTGTTCGTATCATTTTTTGTTTTCCTAACCTTTGCATGCTTTGTGATGCTTCTCGACAGAGTCGATATTCCTGTGAAGTCAGATGTTCTCGAAGGCTTTTTACCATCAAAGATATTATTTTCGGATAAGAAAGCAACCTACTTGGCCCTAGGAATAATTGGAGCGACGGTGATGCCACATTCGCTCTATTTGGGCTCTAATTTGGTCAAGCCTAGACTTAAACAATATGACTTATTGCATGGCTATTATATTCCTCATACTCCATCACCAGATGAAGATGCTGCTGATTATGAATGGAACCACACATATAAACCGTCACTTCAATCTATAGAGTACTGCTTGAACTATTCTTATGCTGAGCTTATTATCAGTCTCTGTGTGGTTGCAGTGTTCATCAACTCTGCCATCTTGATTGTCTCTGGTGCATCACTTTACGGAAAACCTGGTGCGGCAGGTGCTGACTTACTATCCATCTATGAAATGCTCAGAGACTATATATCCAAGCAGGCAGGTTTGATATTTGCCATCGCTATGCTTTTTTCTTCCATTGCGGCTGGTGTCATCTGTACTATGTCGGGAATGATTGTTGCAGAAGGAGGTATGCACTGGACCTTGAGTCCAATAGTGAGGAGACTGATTACTAGAACCATCGCTATTATTCCATGTATGTTCATGGTTCTTTTCATGGGAAGATCTGGTATCTCTTTGGTTTTGAACCTTTCTCAAGTTATTCTTTCATTGATTCTACCATTCTGCTCAGCACCATTATTATTCTTTACCGCAAATCCAAAAATAATGAGGGTGGCTGTTCAAAACATTTCAACTAATGAAGAAGGTAACATTCAGAAAAGAGGCGTTACAAATCAAGATACTGCAGCACCTGACTCAAGTTCTAATGCCAATATAGCTTCTGTAGGAAATGCAGTTCCAACTGAGACAGACCACATTTCCACCGAGACATCTCCTCTTGTTCAGAGGACAAAGAGTAAGGATAATCTTGGTCCCATTAAGTACCACGATTTTAGTAACTCTGTGATCATGAACTTTTTGGGAATTTCTACGTGGGCTGTTATCAGCTTTCTAAACATATATATGATCGTTCAATATATGCGCGGTGAGGACGTTCATTTCTAACTTTGCATTGCGCTTTTACCTCTTTGATACAATTTTTGGGCTTTTCTTTTGTGTGTGCAGACTACGGCGTATAAGCATTAGTGTGTACTAAGTAATTACTGATATTAGACAACGTAATTTGACATATCGGTACACATTTATATAACATGAATACAAAGACGGGTGAAATAAAAGTCATAAAAGGATTAATGAGGGGAGGGGGAAATACACATAGAGATATACAACCATCACATTTCTATTGAATCTTCTGCGTTCAGTTTATCAGATGGAATCTCCTTATCGTCCATATCACCTTGTGACGCATCCGTAAAAATATCTTTATCTTCCTCACCCTTACCATCATCATCTTCTTTACTGTCCTCTGCATTTTCTTCGTCAATCGGATCAAGAATATCCACACTTTTGTTCTCCTTATCCATATTCGCTTTGTGTTCATTCTGCCCAGAAATAACTTCATCAATTGTTCCTGTTGTAATATCCTTAGTATCATTTTTCTGTGCTATTTCATTATTTCCACCTTCAATAGCTGTTTGGCTAGCAACAGAAGTCTTTTCAGCTATACCTTTTAAAACATGCTCATTCCTCTTCTTTTCTTCAGCTTCCCATTTATCTTGGTCATCTATAAAGAATGAAGTAGCGATCAACTTTTTCTTCGTCTGAGTGATCTTTCCATTAGGTGGAATCTTTGGTCTATTGTTCCTTTGCTTAATTGGAAGATCATCATCTTCTATAACTTTCAAGTCATCCAAGTTCTTGTACTCCACAAACTTTTCATTCGGATCAGCAGTCCCATTTGCAACATGCTGCTGATGTCTTCGTAACTGCTTCGCGTACATAGTCTCACTCTTAGCAAGTAAATTATCATAATAATGCTTGAGGACACCGATCTGCTTTGGAAGATCTTTTTTCCGAAGTTTTGGAAACTTGAACTCTTTAAAGTCATTGTACTTCTCCTTCTTTGTTTTGCTGTTCAATTGGTTAAATTGATAAGAAAGACGTGAATGTAATAAATGCAATGGAACACTGGCAGATAAGATACCAAATTCTTTGTCCAAACCCAGTTCTCTAAACCCAAAGAAATCGTCACCAATTTCTTCAGAGAACTCACCTGTCATAAACTGGTCGGAGTTGTCGCTGAATTGTGTTTCATTGATATCTTGTAATCCTGGTCTCAATAAGTCTTTCAAGAACTCTTCCAGAGCAGTCTTAATATCTTTAAGTTTCTTATTTCTTTTGGCAAGGTACTCCTTGTAGTACGTGTATATTATGTCAGGCTTGTCAATACCATTTTCCTCAAGAGACATTTGAACAATGTCTTTGACATTTGTTGGAGAAACACCTCTAATGTTCATTTTATTTATTGAGTTCGATTCCTCGTGCAACTTCATAGATTTTGCAAGATTTCCAAGATGTTCTTCCGCAAGCTGCGTCATTATGGATGCGCAAAACGGATTGCTTGTCTCAAATCCTGTCGCCATCAATATTGCTGAAACTGATTTCTGTAAGGATCTAAATGCAACATCACTACTCAGCGGATCCCTAGTAGGAAACTTAGACAGCGGATCGATATCATTAAATTGTATTTCTTTAATATCTGGTGCAAACATTTGTGACCTGTGAACAAATTGTGACGTTTGCATCTGCCTGATAAGGTTGATTCTAAAGCAGATTTTTCTAATTTGTTGCATGGTTTTGATGTTATCCACAATGACACTGTTAGAGCCCTTCACTTTCACTTTCAGAGAACTATCTGGAAGCGATTCTAGAGTTTCGCCTTGAGAAAGCAACTTTTCAATCATCTTGTTTTCTTCTTTCTCAAAGTTGATACCTTCAAATTTGATAGGTGGCACTCCACCCTTGACATCGTACTCTATCAAATACGGATCATCGTGCTCATCAAAATATCTATTCTTATGAATTACCAAATCTCCATTATCTGTAAGGTAATTCAGAAAATTTGTCATCTGACTTTCATCCCTATAGAGCGATTCCACATTTGGATCTATTTTGTTTGCTTTGAACATCTTGTTCCTGGCCTCGCATAATTTGTACCTTGTGTTTGCAGTCAATGTCTTCCATGTCGAAGCTTCTAAATCCTCAATTACATCATTATCATCATCGTTCCGCTCAGTTCGAAGTTCCTCCAAAGCTTCATCCAATTCATCATTTTCTTCATCAATACTCTGGATCTGTGCCTCAGAAGCACCCGAGCCTGCTGTATGGATTTCTGACTCAATCCTGGATGAACTTCTCGCCAGCTTTATTGGTAAATGGTCCTCCACATGAGCCGATGATGGTGTTTCTGTGCTGAGCGGAGTGCCGGAAACAGTAGTGGTAGTAGTAACAGCTTCTTCTTCAACCTTCTGGTCTGGATTTTCACTCTTTTCTTTAGTCTCTGATCCATCAATTTTATTTTCTTCCTGAGTTGGACCCTTTCTATGCTTTTTAGCTGCCTGTTTGCCACCTGTTCCAACAGCACCAACAGCCCTACCTGATCTGGCTGTATTTTCGGTGTCCTGTTCAGCTTCCTGTTCTTCCTTGTCTTGCTTTGCAGCTAGTGCGGCTTCTTTTTCAACTTCAGCTCTATCCCTAACCACTATATCAGGTATTAGTGGGATCAAAGATTGAGCTTTTTTCTGCATTGCTATTGCATCTACGCGAAGATAATGTTTTGGATCGGTATTGTAAGTCAAACAGTTTTGCCAGATTAACATTAAATCATCAACAAACTGTTTTTTACTTTTATACTGCAAGTTTCTCAGCTTTCTCATAACGGTATTCAAGTCCATTGGCTTCTTGATTATTTCATAGTAATTAGGGGCCTCTCTTTTAGAAACCCTGTTTAAGAAAGGTGTGGAATGCTCTGTATAACCTCTCAATTCGGTGACGACTTTTTCACAGGCCTCATAAAGCTCCTCCTGCCCAATTCTATTGTAATTTGCCCATTTTGATCTGTTTTTTCTAACATCCATCATCAAGTTCTTAAGCTCAATATCGGTGATATTAAGCTTATTCCTGTTATCTTCTATTCTTCCTAAAAGATTTTTTAAGGATAAGTTCGCAGCTCCGCCAAGACTCATTAGTTTGCTAACACTTTGATCAAGCTTTCCATCAGTTTTACTTGCATTAGAGTCATCTGATTCGAGTCCCAATTGTTGATTACTTTTCTCAAGCTTTCTGCGCTTGACAATATTTTGTAAATCATCTTCGAAACCATGATATATTTTATTAAAGTTTTTGATCAACTTTAGCTCATTCTGCTTTTCAAGACTCGATTCAATGGCAGATGATGTACTAAGAATTGGATGGACAACTTTTCCAATCGCTTCATCAGCGGGTGTAAATGAGTCAGGCAGACTTGGATAATTCGGTTTCAATAATATGACACTTTGAGGGACTTTCAGTATTGTTTCTCCATGTGGACCCTTCTCAATATATTTATGAGAGATGGCTGTGCTTTCATCAGCCATGTTGGACTTTTCATCATCGATTGCCTTAACTTGCTCGAATTCCACTTCCTTACCATCTATCGATGTTTTAGAAATCTCATCTTCAGTATGGTCATTCTTATCGTCCTCCTTTTGACCTGTATCATCAGTCTTTTTATCGTCATCATCATAATCATCATCATAATCATCATCATCTGATTCGCTACCTTTATTTTCAACATCCTTGTTATCATCATCATCATCATCCATATCATCATAATCATCGTCTTCAGTGGTGCTTTTAGCATTGTTCATTTTATCTCCTGAAATTTCTGCTTGATTACTTGAAGTCTCTATAGAATCTTTATTACAAGTGTTTTCATCCACCAATAATTCAAAATCATGGAACTTGCTATCCCTGTTATGAAATTCATCAAAAAAGTAGTCAACAGCCTGCTCGTAAAGAAGATATCGCAAGGTTATACAAAGATTTCTAGCCGAAGTGAAACCTGACTTCAAATATAAATCATTGTCGACGGAGCTATTAAGAACACGACCTTCTTCAATATCTCTATCCGTATAGTATGAGTCATCATTTGTGACACTCATATTGAAATCATCTTCATTATCTATGCTATCGTTGCGATCATTGTTACCATCACCTTTGCTATTGTCATCCTCGTTGTCTGAATTTGTCTGTCCAACAATATTTGATGCTTTACTTTCACGCTTCTTCGAAGAATCAGATGGTTTATCATCGAAGAATTCAATAAAAAGGCTGCAGTCCATCAATGCCTCCCAAGCCACGAGAGATTGCTCATCCATATCATTATTTGTAGGTGTATGATTATAATTTTTTAGAATGAAACCGAGAAGATTAAACAACTGAGGACTAAGATAACAGTTGAAAAATCCTTCATCGAAAAGTTTGACAGCCAAACGTCGCAGCAACTTCTTATTGTTTCCTTTAAAGGCCTTAAGTTTATAGTCTGCCATTATTATGAGTATTTGATCTGCTGGTCAAGGGGGAAAAGAACAATCGATCTATTACAGATCTTGAAATGATCAATAAGCACAATTTCAAGAATAATATGACTCGCTGACTGTCAACGGTGAAATGCCCTTGTACAGTGATATTAACTCCCCAAAATAAGCAGCGAATTAATGACGAATAGCAGAATAATTTGCGATAGTTGAAATTCGTGATTATCAAGACAGTGCTATCATACAACAACAAACTTGAAAGATTGATAGATATGGTCGATGTGAAGCGAGGAAGGAAATAGAGGGAAAAAAAAAAATAAATAGAGAATCAAGAGAGCCTGCCCATTACTACGAAAGAAGTCGATCGACGAAGTCTTGAGTATATATTTTTTTTTATTTCAGGGTTCATTGTGCGTCTTCGGAGGGCACCAGGAAAACAGCAGAAAGCGTACGAGAAGATATTTCTTTTTTCGGAGCTTAGACAGGTTGGTCATACTAATTGACTTAGTCAACAGATTTGGAATAAAACCCACCGAATATATTTTTTTGCAATTTTACTTTTGAAGTACGGAAAGGCAATCATCGTACTAACCAGACCGAAGAAGCGAAGGGAGAAATACTTGATAAAAAATGCCTGATTTTGTGGATAAGACGTTTGATGCGGTGTATTCTGTGTACCAAACAGCAGCTACCGCATTAAATGGGGCATACGATAGGGCTAAAGATGCTGGACAAAGCATAATGGAGTGTACAAAGGTGGGGGCGCAAAAAGTGCAGCTAAAGACTGGGGATCTAATTGAAAAAGCTACCCCACAACCACCAGAAGCTCCTCCAACTGCTTTGGATGAAGCGAGGAAATTTGCAATAGATCATGCTTTTCAAATCGGATTATATGGTGGTATTCCCCTCTCAGTTTTCACTTTACACAAGATTCTTCGTGTGTTTGTTCCTTACAAAAGAAGAGCACAAAAACTCAGGGATGGTAGTCGATATGAGGTCATTGTAATTCTGGGTCCTATCCATTCGAATTTTGTTAAAAAATTGATTTATGACTTGAATGGAAGGGGATATATAGTGTTTGTTGTCGTTAGCAATGAAAAACAACTTCGACTAGTCGAGGAGCAGAAAGACGAAGATGTTCGGCCCCTAATAGTGGATTTTCAAAGTCCAACAACGGTGAAGGCAGGACTTCTAAGGTTGGCACGGTTTTTGGACAAGCCCAGAAATGGCATCTATTATCATTTAAGGGGATGCATTTTTATTCCTGATTATGTCAGATTACCTAAAGTTTCAAAAATTGGCCAGATATCTGTGAAAGAGTTTAAGAGAGTTTTAGATGACTCGTTCTTCAAAATAAATTTGATGTTGGCCAATGGTATGACCACATTTTTGAAGGAGAGCAATAAAAGGAGAAACGCTGTAGCAAAAGCTAATAACGTACGGATCAAGGGTGGCTTCTCCAAATTACTTTTTGTTGACTTTAGCGTTTCTGAAAATAACGAAAAGCGGGTTTTATTTAGAAAGATCGTTCAAAAGATGAACCATATGCTTTATGATGAATTATATAAGGAATACTCACCATCAAAAATGGACTCGCTACTTCGAGTTTTTGGGAAAGATCCCGATCCTTCGAGAATCGATATTACAAAACTTTCTGTGGAGTATCATAAGAATTCAGAATCTCACTTAATAAGGAATTCATTCATGATGACTAGTTCTGGTTTGAACAGGAAAATGAATGTTACCGGCGTTCATTATAAGATTTTTGATATTCTTAATAGTTCGTGGCTCAGAAAGGACTATTACATTTGCAATTAGCCAATACCCCAGCGATCTTTTTCAACAGATTCCGATTACAATACCCAAAATAACGATGTGTAAGAAGAACAACGATCAACGACCAAAATGAATAATGAATGAAAACAATAGTAAATATGTATAATATACATATATATGTAATTATTTAACACTGCTTATATACATACTCAAGTTATTATTTTACAACGTGTAACAGACTGATCTTCAACTGTACCAGCAGTAAAATCAGAGATTGTTAAAAGTCCTTTTCTATCGATAATGTAAAGCTTGTAGCCACAACTATCAAATCTCATGGATGCCGATTCCCCAACGGTAAAAGAGTTAGCGACATCTGTAGCAACAACAATTCGTTTATTATCACTGTCATCCATCCTAGGACACATCATAATATATACTGTTCCAGATCTATCCAAATAGGCAATTGCGTCACCCCTTGGAGAAATAGTGCATTTATGAATTGTACTACCAACTTCACTCACCTTCAGCAACAGTTTAGGCTTAGCAATCCCTTTTGGTCCTGAAATAGATGTAATATTTGTATCTATCACTATTGGGGTCGAATTGCTTGCAACAGATGTTATGCACATAATCCTGTCATCCGGGAAAAATTGCATGTCAGTTATTCCTTCACTATCTAATGAAGTATCCAGCTTCCTTTGCGATTTCATCACTAGAATAGGTCTATTTGGATCTGTGATATTGATTGTGAGAAATCTCGACTCCATTGCTGTAGCAACTGACAACATCTTGGAATTAGGTGAAAATTGCAAAATGTTTATAGGATCTCTGTATGGAAGATTAAATGGAAATGCCGTTAAATGTAAACCAACCTGTGCTCCTTCGGATGTTGGAAACGTTGATAGTACGCTTCTTGAAGGCTTTATATTATCATTGGCTTTGATTGCGGCAGGATGAAACAATGAATACATCGCTTTATTACTACTCGTTAGACTTATATTTGTGCTTTCTGTATCTGCCAAATCGTCAAAATCTAAACGTAAAAGAATCACAAACGCTTGTTCAACCATCGTGTACTTATCCTTACCAGTAATCCCTATACTGATGAAATTTCCATCAGGTGACACATCCATACACCTAATTGGAAACTTACATTGGTAAGTGAAGATGCATCTTCCACTAAATGAGAGATCATGGATTCGCAACAATCCACGGCTACCAACAATCACAAGAAGGTTATTGACAACTTTGCATGAATGGTGTTCCCATTTTGTGAGCGCCTCTAAGGGTAATGAAGGTGAATCTGTAAAGTTTGAACTTCTCACAACTTCTTCATCACTAATAACATGATGATCTGAGTAATCTGAACCATACTCTCCATTATTTTTACCACAACAAATTAGTTTTGGAGCTTGTCCCGGCTTTTCTGGATCCAAAGAATACACTTCAAACTTCTTCTCTGTTAAAAGTGCTATACGCTTTAAATCAGGCGAAATGGATGTACAAATGAAAAGTTTTGATCGTGGGAAGAATCTTGACTGATGAAGTCGATATTGAAACAACTTTCGAAAAAAGGGGAAATTCTTTCCATATATAAGTTCTTTATTTGCATCTGTACTTTGTGAACAGCCTTGGTCTTTTTTCACGATTGTTTTATCATTGTTGGAAGATGAAGTGAGCAATTTTGTTAGATTGGATGTCTGGAACGAATTTCTTGTTCTTTGTTTTGAAACAGACTGAAGCGAAGAAGGAGTAAAGTTGCTTCCCGGTGAGGTTGATGCAACAGATTGTGCATATTGCTGTTCGCCTTGTAATCTCCTATCTCGATATGAAACCGAGCCGTTAGAGAGACGACCATGCTCCCTGCTACTGTAGCTGGACGACTGCGTATTTATTGAGATATATCCGTCCTTCTTATAATCATCAATTCGAGATACATTATTAACTTCAGTAAAAACTTCAGTAAATGCAGAGAGAAAAGTTATCTTTTGCTGCTTTTCCAACTGTGACTGTTGACTGGAAGCATTCTGCTTCATATTCTCAAAGCTGGAATTCCCATCATACAGCAAAAGGTCTTTCAATCCGACCACATACTTCACTAGTGAGCGAATGTTGGAGCAAGGCTTCAGAAGATACACATCTGTGCTATGACATTCGGGACAAACAAATGTTTTAGAATGTGTACCCAACTCTTTTGCCAATTTTTCCGATATTAAACATCCACAGGATAATACCGAACAGTCATCACAAAGCGCTTTAACCACAGACGGAGGGAATTCGGAATAGTTAATAGTCTTCGGGACAGAAAGATATTGCTCTAATTCGTTAATAACATCGCCAAGTTCAATATCTCCTGCCTGCAGGATTTTAGCCTCTGATTTAGATGAGGCTGATGGCATACGAATTTAATCTTCGAGTCTGATCGCAATATATGACAATAAAATCGGGATAGTTAACTTGACTCTCTATGGATGTGATAAATAATATTGTGCAAATAATGAATATGAAGAATTTTAAAGTGAGAAATACTATCTAATAAATGTTCCGTGAATTTTATTTATAAGTGTGTTATCAGCATCCTTTCTTTATCGTGATTATTCTTAATAACTGCATCAAAAGATAAGCAAAGACAAACTGCTCCCTACTGAAATTTAAAAAAAAATCGGGAGGCAGGAAATAGCGAGGAAGTGAGAGAGCAGCTAAAATAATACAAAGCATTTGAAAATAGTTTATACAGGCCTGTGTTTCCCGTGTTCTTTATGCCTTGTCTCATTTTCCTCTGCTACAGAATCTGTAGTATTTCGGCTTCTAAAAATGACGTGCTTACTATATAGCTTTTCAAGTCAATCGACGCCTTAACAATCGCATGAAAATTCGATGAAAAAAAAAACGAAAAAAAAAAACGAAAAAAAAAAACCGAAAAAAACATTTGAGAGACAACGATAACTTTGGGTTCTTCGAGTATCGTCAATCTCATCTTTATAGCATTTGTTAAAGTGAACACTTCTTAAATTGTCACACAGATTTGAACAGATTTGCAACGAAATGTCGCAATTTTGTGGATACACACTTGAGATAGTGCTTAACGATCCAAGTCACACGACTATCAGAGGAATAATCAAGAAAATTATTGACAAGAATTTACTTGTTTCCAATCCCATTTACTTGGACGGTACAAAGTACAAGGATAACGAGGCTTTGATTAAGGGTACCGATATCAAGGACCTCAAGGTTGTAGAACTTCCTAAGAAGAAAAAGAAAGGAAAGAAGAAGGATTCAACAAAACAAGAGAAGCGTACTCAACAAAAGAAAAGTAACAAGGAAAATGGTAAGAAGATTAAATCAAAGTTGCCCAAGAACCGCTCGTATGACGATGATCAAGACGTGGTCTATAAGCAGTCTACCCCATCGAATGTTATAGAAACGGGATCTGGATGGGATGCAGAGGATGCCACAAAAGTGAAGAAGATGGATGACTTTGATTTTCAATCTAATCTGGAAAAGTTTGATAAGAAGTCAGTTTTTGAAGAGATATCAAAGCAGGACAGCATTAATCCATCAGATAGATTGGTTAGTGTGAACAAAGTGGCTCCAGAAGAACGGAAATATGGAAATAATGAGATGGTTTTAGAGAAACATAAGGATGTGTGGGATAATATTCATGATGAAGACTATAGCACTGGAAGCAACATTAAAGCTAAGAATAGCACAACTACAGGTAGTAGCAATATCGGCAGTTCTAAAGAAAATGACAGCTTTATAGATGCTAATGAAACATTGATTAAGGGTGGCATTCCACTTATGGACTCTATGAGGCTTTCCATTAAGGAAACAGGAAAGCCTGCAGCCACATGTTCCCCACTTCAATTAGCTGAGATAGAAAATATTTCTAGAGAGAAGTTCCATATGAATAGGCAGACCCTCGTAGAGAATTGTTCTCGCAACATTGCTGAACTAATAATCAAGAAAGTTCTTGGGGAGTTTAGGGTTAATTCATCCAACCACAATAGCCCACCATTAGTACTACTCTTAGTAGGAAATAATAGAGCTGGATCGATTGCTCTTGGAACTGGAAGAATGCTCTTTAACCATGGAATTCGTACCATTGCTTATTTGCTGCATGATTTCGAACAATCTGAAGATGAGCTCACCAACGAAGTCCAGTGTAATTTGGACACCTTTGAGGCCTGTGGCGGAAAGGTTGTCACACAGCTGCAAAGCTTAAGCCAAATACTTAGCAAATTAGATTCTCCATTAGAGTTTATTCTTGATGGTCTTCAAGGCTACGACACCGATCTTAATGACTACATTGAACCAGAATTGACACGCTCAAAAGAACTTGTTAGGTGGTGTAACTCGTTGGATCTTCCAATTATGTCGATAGATATACCATCTGGACTTAACGCATCATCGGGCACTGCCGATTTTGGTAACTATCTAAAGGCTCAGTACTTGATATCCATAGGTTTACCTTTGAATTCTATTTTGAATACTTACAAGTTTGGTTATTTCAAGCCATCAGAATTGATGCATTTTGTTGTTGACAACGGCTTGCCAAAAAACGTGTTTAGGAGCAAGTCCAGTTTCAGGAAATTTGAGAAATCCTGGTTCAGTGCCTCCTGGAGCTATCAGCTTACAGCTTGATGATATATGTTGTAATATAAAATCTTTTTTGTATATTTACAGCGGAATTTATTACTCTGATGTTTTGTTCGCGAACTTATCAGCGCTTAAGTTCATCGTCATTCCCTAAATAATTCGCACTAAACCTTTTTTTTTGCAGGTGCTGAATGCGGATTTAAAAGACACCGTTTTAGATAACTAAGTAGTTAAGGATGCTCGTCCAGGATAATGATTAGCGTATTCAAAATATTTGCTATTCGCTGCATTTGGATCATTCCGATATTCCATTCTAACGGCGCATAACACTAAGAAACATTTCTATTATAAGTTTAAACGAAAGCATTTTTATTGCTTTCTGGTGCTTGGAGCTTAAATAATAGCCGTGAGTTACAACATACTATCATAGACCTGTGAAAAATCATAGCATTTATTACCCACACTCGAATTAGTATTGGTGTAATTCTGACAGCATTATTAACAATATACATCCAGCTAACTTTCCTAATACTTATAAGAATACAAAAATGCCTAATAAACGGGCCTCTAAATATAAGCTTTCCCCTAAAGACCAGAATGTATTTGCGGAGTTGGAAAGACTGCGAGAGGAAACACAAGTAGAATTAGAATCACAGCAGAAGGATTCCGAACTGTCCAATCATGTAAATTCAAATCATGGACGATACTTACGAGGTATCTCAGATACAAAAGACAGAAATGATAAAAGCGGAAAGGAAGATGCTGCTTCTAGCAAGCACAAAACAGACGAGGGAGGCAATGAAGGAGGCAACCATAGAGTTAAGATAAGATACACACCCGATCAATTACGACAATTATCATCAGAAGAACTACCACATACGAAAATAAAAATTTCCGATAGCAGCTTCAGTCGATGGAAAAGCACAGGAAAGCAAAAAACGGAACATTGTACTTCAGAGAAATATCAGTCTTTTGGATCTCATAGTTCAAGAAAATGGATTCCTGCATTTCAGAATGGGCAGTATAATAAAGAAAGAAAACAGACTCAATATTCGGATGGGCCAGATGAAGAAGATGAGGGTATCCCAGAATGGGCAGATGAAACAGATTTTACTGTGGATAAGGACCTTTCCATATATTCAGCGTTCAACAAAACAAAGATCGATAATAATTCAAAACAAGATCCTTCAAATAAGAATGACCAAACTATTGGCTCTCGCAGTCAAAATGATGGGCAGTTCTCGTTGTTTTCGGAAGCAGACATGGCATTTTCATTAAAGGAGGACACAAGCAATAGCACTACACCTGGCCACTCACCGTTTCAAACTTCAAAGTTCTCGTCTATGTTTTCATCTTGCACTCAGGATCAAGAACATTTATCCAAAAACAAGACGCCGAAATTTCCACCCGGTCTTGCTCCTCCACTAACAAATAATTTCAAATCAGATAAACCTGAAAGCCAATCATTCGTTTCTTCTGTTAAAAATGAAATGGATACTTCAAATCAACCGCAAGCATTTAATGAGAGTATGGCAAGCACTATTGGTGTACCGAGTGATCAACAGATCAAAGATAGTCGTATACCTTGTTATATGAATGCTCAGAATGGACAATGTATTCAAGGACGTATTCCCGTACAACAGCAACCAGATCTGCCACCTGAATTACAGATTGCTCCTCAAATACAACAACAGTTTCAATCTAGAATACCGCAACAGGGATTACAACAAACACCAAGACAGATACCACAGGAACTACCTCCTCCCCCTCCGGAAATGTTGGAGTTAATCAGGCAAGGTAGGTTACCACCATTGACTAGTTGTCCAATTAGTATTCAGCAAAGTTCCCAAAGTCCACCAATTATGCTCCCACCACCTACCCAGTTGCCGTCTCCTGACAGATTACCTCCAAAATTGCAGGCAATATACTTTGAAATACAATCTAGATTACTTGACTGCCAAAGAAGAGCCATAATGCCTCCTCCTCAATTGATACAGCAAATGCAACAGTTTCAGCTCATAGTACAGCAGCATTCAATGATGACAAAAAATCAGAACTAAATTCTGTCTCAACATATTTAATTAGCATATATGTGCATTTATAGGTAAAATATTGGGGACTATTACTATGAGTAACAAGGTATACTTTTCAAACATACGTGATATGCATTATAGGGTTGGTTATTTTTCTCTACATTTTCTTTGCTTTTCCTGAGCTGATGTCATATGCGGACATAATACTTATTTTATCTTTCTACCTTATTGGTAAGGCTTTCTGGGCAAGTGGGAGATTGTTGACTTTTTCTTTATATATATATTTGCACTACTTACTATCGTCAATTTTTTTTTTTTTTTTTTTTTTTTTTTTTTTTTTTTTTTTCATATGCTTTAATCTAGTTTGACAGTTCAAGCGTCTCTAACTGGCATCACGATACTTTGAAAAAGTAACAACAACTATCTAAATAAGATTAATAGCCGTCTAACATATTGTATACTTTAGCACTATGAAAATCGAGGTTTCTCGTGATAAGCTACTTTCAAACTATGAGGTGTATGAACACTTGTCCAAGATTCAAGATAAAAATGCATGGTTCTTCACAGTTCCAGAGACTAGAACCAAGACTGGAAAGAAGAAGAAAAGAAGAAATATAGACTCTCTGATAGATCTAGAAATTATAACAAAGGATCTTTCTCGATATCTGGTTCAGAACAACCAGTCAAATGATACACCAGTTCAAAGTGTTATAAATTTAGTTCTTGGGTTGAACATGTATAAACTAGAGATGATAGAAAAACTACAAATATTAAATATGCTTCCTCGGAGTATGGTGCTTTTATACGCAATAATCGAAGACTGCGATCAAAGATTTTCTGAGGAGGAATGTGAGGACCTGCTCTCCCTTGTTAACTCTAGCTTCCCTTTGCATGATAACGAAAAAATAACAGATGGTGACGGGGCAGATGATAAGCAGGACGAAGAAATGGAAGATGCAGTGGGTGAAGAAAGTGGCAATAGAGGTGAAGAAGATGAGAAAGCGTTTGAGGATCTTAACGGTGACCTACAGCATGAAGTCCCTGGACAAAAGCCTGCTAAGAAAGAAGAAGAGGAAGAATAATAAGTGCATTGTCTCAAAGCTGTAATTCCACTTCCAATTTCACGCATATACTTTAATACATTGTACAATACTTACTGAATTGTTCATGCGATTTGTAGTTTAGACTCTTTTTACATTGAATATCTTCTTTCTTTGTCATTTATACAGAGAAATATATGTGGTATTTATAAGAATATTAAAAATTTGAGGCTTCGTATTAAACTGCTCCATATGAAATCACTACTAGCCTTTACAATAAATTTTGATGCCTTTATCACTTAGATAGCTATCATATATATATATTAAACGTTAGTGTATCACAAAATACCTTAGAAAAGACCTAAAATATCATTGTTCTTTTGCGTGCCTTTATTCCCCATCTGTTGAGCGGCAGGTTGTGTCGACATTCCAGCAAATAGATCGCTAAGTTCATCAAGAATCTGATTTGCGTTTGCAGCAGGATTCGTTGAATTTTTCTCTACAGTTTTCTCATCTTCAAATTCAGTTAACTCGTCATCTTCATTTCCAGTATCGGAATCATCAAAGTCAAGAAGATTTTCGGCTCTAGCAGCATTCTGAACTATTTCCGTCTTAGCAATTTGTTGAAGCTCCTCTAGTTTTCTGGACTGTAGCTTTTTCTTGTTTATAAATGCACTGTCCGAGTACTTTGGCTTAATAAATGCCAATGGTGGCTTATAGAAGACGGATCCCAAATTTGAAATTTCATTAACAAGTTTGTTAAGAAGGCCTGGAGAAAATGTCTCAATAGTAGTTTCTAGTGTTGGTAACTTTCTCAAGATAATTTTCTTTTGTAATGCTTTATCGTCAGTTGAAAGTATTCTCCAGTATATATATGCTTGATCCCTGACATCCGCATTCTCAATTTCATTTGTAGCTTCGTTAAGCACCTTTTGTAACAGTTGTCTCGTTTTAACAGATGGTTTTGTCAAATTCACTTTAACTATGCATGTAAGGGCTGCTGATTGGACCAATGGATCCATTTCACCAAACTGTTCAGACATCACCTCCAATCTATCTTCCAAATGTGGAATCTCTTTACAATATTGACCAAGAATCCAAATATACGATGACATTGCCTCTGGCGTATCTATATCATCAAACTTGAGATCTGCAATCACAGTGATGACTGTAGGTAAATATTTCTTATCAAAACGCCGCAAAATATTTTGGATAACAACAACTAATTCCTCCAGCACATATGAAGATCTGTTTAGGTAGAGCTCGTATAAGACATCAACTGCCTTCTTAGATATTGGTTCAATTTTAATCGAAAGTTGACCAATGGCCTCGATGGCACGGCTCACCACCTGTATATCCACATCCATTGCATATTCTCGTAACTCAGATAACAATGTGGAAGCATTCTGCTCAGTAGATATTCTCACAAGTATGTCTATTTTCTCTAGTTTCAAGTAGAGAGGATCGTTGTACTTAATGAAGAATGCTTGAAGGTCTCTTGCCAATATCTGCGGGTATTTTTCCAAAATGATTCTAATGTTCTTCAAAGCGACATACTGGATTTCTGGTGGATTTGTAAGTAAAGAACAAAGTGGTGATGTCAGACGACGAAGCATTCTCTCCCTCGTATCATCTGACAACTTGTCAAGCTGCTTAACAATAACCTTTATACTGCTCAATACAACTGCCGGATTCTCGTGCTGAAGCTGCGGAGTAACCTTTTCTATTATCTTTTCCACTTCTCCAGAGTCGCCCGTATCGTAATCCGCTAATGCCACTAAAATTGAAATTCTTCCCCATTCTGTACACTCGTTCAGAGTGAGGAGTAAACGCCTCAAGATAGTGCCATTAACATTCAATAGCTTTGAGTCGGACATCTTTGATATTTCAAGAAGAGCAGATATTGCATTTGCAACCACCGTCTGATTGGAATCGTTAAGCATCTCCAACAATGAATCAATAAATCCTTGTTCGACACAAAGCTTCGAGTTTAAGTCAAACAACTTTGCAACACATATTGCCGCCGTTTTCCGCACATATGGGTTGTCATCCTTGAGAGTTTCTTTTAGTGGAATACATAGATAATCAACCATTTTATCCACCCTAATACATCCCATGGTACGAATTGCCAATGCCCTAACTAATGGGTTTGGATCACGTGTATCCTGAACAAAAGTGTTTGTAGCAAGAATGCAGAGCTCTGGATTGGTCTTGGCATAATTCATTAAGTACAAATACACCAACTTCTTCTGTTCCAAATCATGTGTCGCTATATTCTTGAGGATGTCTGGAAATAATGATGACACATCCTTACCAACGGTCATTGCCGCAATAACTCGTTGAATAGTATCCTTTCTTTCATCTGAATATTGAGACACCAATCCAGTTCGGAATTCACTGTTTTCACCCTTTTTGGTAACGTTGAAAATCCGCCTTAGCTTTCTCTGAAGGTGCCCAACTCCCATTATTGGTTGTGATGATACTGCCTAAAGTATTGTTTAAGGATCAATACTGATGTTAACCTTCCGTTAATTGGATTAGAAAATTTTCTAAATGAAAAGTAATCCTACTTCAAAAGGACAAGAGAATATTAGTAGCACTTTCAATAATGCAGGTCCTTGCTTATATATTGTAATAAGAGCTGAAGATTAGAAGGCATGGTAGAGAATGTTTTGGATTCTCTATCTTTTTTTTTCCCCTTGAAACCTGGCCTAATTTTGGTGGAGCAAAAATAGTGAATATTTCTCTATCTTTTTTTTCCCCTTGAAACCTGGCCAATTTTGGTGGAGCAAAAATAGTGAATATGATAGAAGCAACAACAAAAAAAAAAAAATTCAGATCGCGGCCTCGTATACTGAGAATCAGGATTACACCCCATGATAAACTGTAATTTTTCAGATCTATGTATGTATATGTATGTATAACTATATATTAATTTCGTTAGAATTTGAAAGCAGACAGCCGAAATATAATTACACTACTTACATAAATTCTTGGTATTAATTTATCAAGCTTGTAAGCCTTTAATTTCTCGTTGGATCTTTAGCTTCGCCGTATAAGGTCCTGCATATTTTTCACTATGCCTATTAGTCTCGGGTTAACAAGGATAGTAAAACTTCTCAAAGCTTTGGGAAATCCGCATTTAACGGGAAATTTTAAAGCAGTTCATGTTGCTGGCACAAATGGAAAGGGCTCTATTTGCAACTATCTCTCGCATATATTGACTGCAAGCAACATCAGCAATGGACGATTTACGTCTCCTCATCTTCTCACCAGAAGTGACTCCATCCAAATAAATGATATTCCAATAGATCCCCAAGTGTTTCGCACCTTTGAAAGCCAGGTGATAGATATAGACAGGCGATTTTCTATTGGTTGTACGGAGTTTGAACTTCTGACTTGTGTTGCTTTCGAAGTTTTCAAAGAAAGAAATGTGGAGGTTGCAATATTTGAAGTTGGCGTTGGTGGTAGATTAGATGCCACTAACGTTTTACATTCATCAAATTTGCTCTGTACAGGTGTTGCAAAAATTGGTATGGACCACCAGAAACTGTTGGGAAATACTATTGAGGAGATAGCCACTCAGAAGCTTGGTATCATGAAAGAGGGAGTTCCGTGTGTTATCGATGGAACAAATGTTTCATCTGTCTTAGAGTTGGCAAAAAAAACAGCCAGAAAATTACATAGTAAACTCTATGAAGCTTCCACGAATCCTCAAACAAAGTATAGCTTTGGTCTGTATCATGATTTTAAGACACCGCTTCATGGAAAGTATCAACAAAACAACCTTTCTGTTGCATTAAAGCTTCTTGACATAGCCAAAGAGCAAGGCTTTTCCAATATTACAAAACAATCAATATTGAAAGGCTTAAGAGAAACAAAATGGCCAGGAAGACTGGATGAATTTAAGTTGCAACTCCCAAATTCAAGAAATCTTCCTGTACTCCTTGATGGGGCTCATAATTTGAACGCAGTGACGGAATTGATACAATATCTTGAACAAAACTACAGAACAAAGCATGAAAATAAATCCAGCAACCTTATCTATGTGATGGCAGTTAAAAAGGACAAAAACATTAAATCATTGTTTAGGAGACTCTTCCGACCAGATGACAATGTCATCTTTACTACGTTTGATGAAAATATTGAAGGGATGCCTTGGGTTCGGTGTACACAACCTAAGCTTCTTGAGGAAGAAGCAGTGGACACCTCGAAGACTATAGTATTAAAGCCCAACATGAGTGATGCTTTAAATGAGGCTTATGACCAACATTTGAAGACCGGTAAAGATGTTGTGATTTGTGGAAGTTTGTATTTAGTTTCCGACGTGCTAAGATATCATGTCGCAAATGGAGGATTTATAAGTGGATATAGCAACAATGAGTGATAAGACTTTGAGTTTATATCTTCATTTAATCAATAGAAAAGCAATTATGTATTTATCAAAATTGTAAGTTGTAATATAAAAAATATCTGTACCGAAGAAAGAATTTGGTACATCAGAATAAGCCATTTCTACAGTATTTTAAAAACTTGCTGACTTTTTGCGTACCATTCTAATTCAATAAGCTTCTAATAAAGAAGAGTACAAATCAAGCAACAATAATGTCTTTGTTTTCTCTCACAAAGATATTCTTTCTCGTGATTCCCATTCTAATTCGGATCATTTCACTGGTCTACCTTTCTCGATTCTTCTTACATTTTTAGCCCATCTCTTGATTGGACTTCTGTACGTTTGATTCACCCTAAAGCCGTCAGGATCCACAAAATCAGAAAGAAAAGCATGTCTCATTAGTTCTCGGGGACCCGCACGTTGATTTTCTCTCTTCAAGCATTTTGAAACAAAATCGCAGAGTTCTACTGAGTATCCATCGGATGGTTTGAGTTGGGGAGGAGCTTCGTTTACAATACGCTGCAGAAGTTCCAGTATTGAGTCTGGGTCATGGTTTGGATCGTTCTCATCAGAATACGCGTGCCTGCCAGAGGCCAGCTCATAAAGCATTATTCCCAATGACCACACATCACCTTTCACAGTATAGACACCACCTTGGATCCTCTCTGGAGACATGTATGTGGAGGTACCGACAAATGTATCTGCCATCGAGTTAATCAGCTCTTTGGAAACGCCAAAATCACAAAGTTTTATATGTCCTCTTGAGTCCAAAAGTACATTAGATGGCTTGACATCTCTGTGAATTATTCGGTGTGTATCATACAGATAGTTGAGGCCCGAAAGTACAGAATAGGCAACATGCTTGAGCATAAATTCGGGCAGTGGACCGGTTAACCTGAGGATTTTGTCAAATGAGCCGCAGTCGACGTATTCCATGCATATCACCACATCTCCCTCGTGCAGAAATGCGCCGTAAAACCCAATTATGAATGGTGAGTCGCATTCGTGCATGATGCGAAGCTCTCTAATGATTTGTGATTGAACCACCTCTTTTGCTTCCAGATGGATAACCTTTCTTGCCATTATCTTCTGCGTAGGAATGTGTAACACCTTTGAAACTGTACCTGAATTACCAGAGCCCAGCTTCTTCAACTGGACCAACTCCTCAGCCTTAATCGGGACCTGATACTCCACTCCTAACTCAAGATGTTGAATGTTATTTATAAGCTCGTCTGTAGATGCTTTTCTCTCGGGATCTAGGTTGTAAATCGAATGTCGGTGTGTTTCGGCAAGCGGTGTCAGGGTGCTAGTTTTCGAGTCACCCGGTGGTTTGGTGCTTTTTTTGGCGGTTTTTTCTTTCTCTACCTGTTTCTTTCCTATTTGTTCAACAGGTTTGAGAGTTAGTTTTTTCAAGTTCCGTCTGTTCAGCGAGCGTGACTCAAGTTTGATTTCAGGCCTTTTTCGAGACAGAGATCTTGCGGATATCATATTCGCGCTGCTCTTGTGGTTTATGATAACATTCCCCTCTTCAGATGGGGTCATTTTGTGCTCATAAAATGGTGTATGCGGAGACTCAGACATTGATGTATCCGAACTTGCTGAACTTACTGAACGTGGAGAACCAACAGAATGAGAAGATTTACCAGGCTGCCTGAGTGTCAAAGGTGGTGGTCTCTTTGACTTTCTAGATTTTAGACCTGAAGTTTGTTTGCGTCCATCTTCCTTAACATTGGCAGAAGTCCTTATGTGCTGTTTAAACTTCCGTATCTCGTCAGGGAGAGGTGGAAGCACTTTGTTTTTAGCTGCTTCATTCATACTGGATTTATTTTGTTAAGGACTTGAAAGTGCTTTAGAGCTCTGTCTAGTATTGGTTAAATTTGGAGTCGATATCCCGGTGTCTAGGTATTTTTTTCCTTTATTTTTTTCTTTTTGATTTCCTCAATCTCCTCTATTCCGTATCTCTCTGTTTGGGTGTAGTAAGGTTTCAGTTTCGTTGTGAGATAACGATTTTGGGGGAATGAACAAGTGATGACAATATTCTTTACAGTTCAATCCGGATGTAAGATGAAGTACTTCGGAATACAATGATTAAATTCAGATTAATTATTGTTCTGTTTGTACTTGAAATGATATCATACTCCGGAGGGGTAGCAGTAAGTTAGGGTGTGAAACAGCGGAGAAAATAAATAGTAAGTACGGTTGGGCCAGAAAGCGGGATAGTGCTTGGATGAGACACATTTAAAAAATAAACTGAGAAAATATCAACTAAAAAAATGTATATAAATATTTGAGAGGGAATATAAAAATAGAAGAATGGATATAATGACGATTGTTAGGAAAGACCCAATAGTGCCCGAAGGTAAGCCAAATGAAGCTATTAAGTTACATTTTTGGCACAATAACCAATTTTACAATCGACTTCAATAGGGTGTGCTTTCTTTTTTCCTTCCATAGCTTTGTATACTTCTGTTCTTGGATTGGGATTTCCTTAGAACTTCAAAAGAATGTTAGGGTTAAACGAAAAGGGGATGTAAGAAAGTGGATCACATATTGGTTTCCCGGTTTTTGCTATCTTTTTTTACTAATACATATATCCTATTCTTACAAAATAGTATCGACCATCTTTTGTTACTTCCCCTGATATCTCATGCTCAAGATCACAACACCTGAGTTATCTCTCTGTATAAACTGCCATCCAAATTGTGAATTAAGATGAATACAAAGGTAGATAGATAAAATAATGCCCAAGTGAATATACTAAGTAGATAGTTGGTCTAATCAGTTTATTAACAATAAGCTTAGTTTGTTTTCTAGATGTTCATATAATGCAGACTGGATAATGTACTAAAAAGAATATTTAAATTTTATTTCCAGACTAACTTGGTCGCCGCATATGGCATACGTGCAGGGGCTTACCTTATTGGAATCACAACATTTTTTCGTGCAGTAAGCGCATTATTAAAATGATCAAGTACACATCGAGTTTTTTTTTGTCAATCACAAATACTCCCTTTCTTATGAAGGGGATACCTCGTACGGACATAAGCAGCAGAGAAATGACAACGTCAAAAGAATTGGGAGACACAGTTTTGGTTTATCAAGGCCCTTTACTTTATGATTCGAAGATACTTCGAATTTACGATGCAAAAACACGTAAGGTCAAAAGCTGGAACGAAAAGCAGAAAGAGATAGTTGAAGTAAAATCCGATCGTTCTCTCCCAGCAAAGTTGAAATCACAGAGCGCATATTATGTGCATTATCAGGGATGGAATAAAAAGTGGGATGAATGGGTCAGTGATGACCGTATGATAGAGAAAAACGCTGAGAACGTAACTCTACAAAAAAGTCTTAAGCTTCAACTGAAGGTTCGTCAGGAGCTCTCCAAGACTCCCAAAGCTCCCAAGGTTTCAAGCTCTGTAATAGATAGATCGCATTCGAGATCCAGAAGTCGCTCTGGAAGTCATGCCCCTTCCAAAGGAGTAAAGAAAGAACATGGTGTGGTAGAAAAGCATAGCTCGCTTAATCACAATGGCGAAAGCCGAAATCAACAACATAAAGCATCGAAGTCAAGATCGCCACGTACATATGCGAACACATTCTACGAGCAACTTTCAAAGCATTCATCTGAGTTTACTGTTGCTGTTCCCTCACAAATTAAGCTCATTTTGGTGAAAGACTGGGAAAATATCACTAAGAACGAAAAGCAGGTTATTTTAGATAAGCCTTGCAGTGTTTCTGCAGTTCTTCGACAGTTTACGAAGTACATCTGTCAGGATTTGACTGGAAGTAGTGATTTGTCATCTGATAAAGAAGAAGAAAAAATAAAATTATTAGATGATGCGGCGGTTGATAATTTTCTCGAGATATCTGAAAGTTTGAAGTTATACTTCAATAGATCACTTGGCTCGTTGCTTCTGTATAGATATGAACGTGAGCAGTATAAAGAAGTTTTAAAGGAGCATGAGATGGACGAGATGGCTGATGTTTATCCTCCAGTCTTTCTTCTTCGCCTATGTGTGATCTTCCCAAACTTAATGATAGAGAGCAAAATGGATGTGAACAGTTTGAAGGTAGTTCAACAGTTTTTAGAACAATTCTATGGCTGGCTAATTAGCCATAAAGACGAATACTTAAAGGTGGAATATGAAAATTGCATGCCGCTTATTCCATTTATGCAATGAAGAGAGAAACATATTTGTTGCATGTTTTTTTTTCACGTTGATTTGCATTACCGCATTACAACATTTTAGAAATAGAAGCAATACATAGACATGTGTTACATACATTATAGCATATTTGACATATTTTATTTTTTTATTTTTTTTTACATGTATTTGCACATAGAAGGGGTATCATATAGATCAGATTTGTTGCAAAAGCTTTATTGATGAAAAGCTGGTAATGGCTACACATTTTGCTGTAATCCGTTGTTATTGTAAAGACTGTGGTTGAACAAAGTTGGAGAAGAATTCGTGCTCCAAGTTGTTTGAGAGAATTTGCTCGTCTGTACTGGGGTCAGAACATAGTTTTTGCTATTTTGGGAAGCAACACAAGTCACTGAAGACGAACTTCTTGGTCTTCCTTCGGTCAGTCTTGAATGGAGTCCAAGAAACTCGTCATCGATTGTTAATATTGATTCACTGGTGGTACAACTTGTCATATCATTGATTGGTCCGTCAGACGCATATATTGGCGTACCTATCTCACTGAGGGTAACATCTGTATTGTGTCCATCGTGAATTGTACATCTTATTGGCTGGTTGCTTCTGTCCATAGTGTCAATGTTAAGATCTTTCAAATTCCAGTGCACCAATTTACCATCATCTGAAGTACTGAAAATGCTGTCTTTCCTGTCCCAGCTCACAGAGTTGATACCTGGGGCGTTTTGTTTTAAGTTTGCAAGAGGTTTTAGCATCCGTATATCCCAGACCATTATTGTGCTGTCAATTGATGCTGAACACATGTAGTTTGGATCCAATTTGCACCAGCTTAAAGCAACAGATTCTTTATTGTACTTACTGGGTATAAATAGAAGTGATGCCTGTTTCTGTGTTTGCCGAAGATCACATAGTGAGACACCAAAACGCCCAGAAAGAGCAAGTACGCCGTCTGTAGATGGGTTACAGTCAAAAGACGAAGTTTTCCCGACTCTACTACAAAGCAGTGGTCTTCTTGATCTGCTTGTATCCCATAGGAATAAATGCTCATCATACAATGACAACAGAGAGTTTCTGTTGCATCCCGTCCAAGTTCTTGGTGTCACCTGCATCTGCTGAATTTTGGCAGGAGATTGTATATGACTTCGAATTGAGGCTTTAGAATCTGCCAGGTCCGTGTAATTGAGAAGCTGCTTTTTATGATTGAATTGTTTGATGATCTGGGCGTGCTCCACACCAGAAGAAGAATCGAGTGGAACCATAATCAGATTTACAATACCGTCAGAGTGGCCTGTAAGTAAAAAGCGAAGTCCACTTTCTGATTGGTCATCTGTTGGATCATATAGCCACTCCAAAGATTTAATGTCTGGTATGGATATACTGCTTAGATGGGTCATCCTGTGTATTTCGGTATCCACGCCATATATGCGAAGATTGCTTGTCTTTTCTGAGGATGCCACTGCAACCAAGTTATCGACGGCTGAAACACATTCAAGTTTTGGAGGCAACCCTTTATTTTTGTTGTCATTATCATTATTACCATTATTCTTCACAAGTTTCCAATAGCTGGATTTTATTTTGTAATCCTGCTCATCCTGTTCATCATATTTTTTCTCACTTAAGCTTTCTTCCAAAGTGCTAACAGAGTCCAAAAGAACCTCCTGTTTAGTTTTATCTATCTGTCTGTAGAGATCTTCAATTGCTGAAACAGAAAAAGAATTCATTATCGTTAGACTCCTATCTGAATGAAATGCCCGGATTTTGCCTCGTGGATTCTGAATGCCAATTTCGTTTTCTTCAGGTCTTTTTCAATCTTCCAGAAATGGTCTGTCACATTCTAATAATTTCATCAAATAGTTGGACTTATATTAAATTTGGACTGCGTTTATATATTTATACTTGCATGGTGCTAAATGAACCAAAAAGCAAAGCCACTCCTAACAGGTGGGCTGGATGAAAAAAAATTCCCCTTACGGAAGTCATGATACCGCATTAGGAAAAATGATTACCATATTCGATTTGATCATCTTAAATCAGTCCCATATGGTCTCTTCACTCATAATATCATTGCCCAGCCATCTATTACCCATTTAATTGTTAATTATGTCCTGATTATTTCCAATAGTGGTTTTCTTCTTTGTACTTTTGCTGGGTTTCGGTGTGCTAAGCAAAGAATTTGTCAGGAGGTTTCTCAGATTTATCTCTAAATCAGTGTAAGGATGTGTCCCTTTAAGTTTTTTCTTCTGCATTTCTCGTGATAAGTTTAGTTTTTCCGGGCAACTTCTAATTTTTAGAAAATAACTCAGCCGCAGTAGATAGATAGAGTCACTAATAATGATCTGAACTCTATACTATAATACTCAATTTTCAATTTTTTTCGGCAGACCTGATAGGGGAAAAGCTAATATCTTTTTTTGAAATGGTCGATCCAACTATCATATAGCATATATAACTGGATATCAAAAAATGGTCTTCTACACTTTGGTACAATTTTGGTCTGTTCTGGGAGACTTGACTGTGCCTCCATTCTGATAACTTAGAACGATATATATTAATCACCGGCCAATGAACTCCTTTGTCGGCGTATTATACCGATTTTGACCATCTTATTTTCTCTTCCTTTTTTATTATTTTTTTCTTGCTACGATCCGCGAACTTTATGTGCTCGGATTTATTTCAGCCTTTATTGGAGTTCCTTATGTCTAATACCAGAGAGGAGTACGACGACATGTATTCTACTAGAACCATAAAAAATGTAAATATCTGACTCTTTTGAAGGCACCACCATAGGCTTAAAACTGCTTTAATTTTATATATCGTTGTGAGAGATTATGTGGTAATTGTACGAAAGATCCATAAAGCAATATTACTATATTTTACAGTTTCAGTAACCTCGTCTAAGGCAACAACGCATTCTTGTAATAATTTTTTTTCCCTATTTCCAATTTTTTTTTTTTGGATACATCCATCCTCCATTTTTTCCTTCACACTTTTTTTAGCAGAACAGCTGAGGGAAAACAGAAAAAAACGCAATTTTCAATTAAACAAACTTTACTTTATACCTTCTTCTCCAGTATTTTTGTTATCGGCTCCAATATTTCATCTTTAAGACTGGTTTTACGAAACACACGATATCACTGAAGTGGCTGACCTTTTTGTTTTAGTGAATAAAGGAAGGCAGATCAATTTTTGAAACTATAAAGTATTGCAAAGCCATAGCGTGTGATTTGAATTTGGAAGCATCATTGACCATACAAATATACATCGATACAGTCGATCAGTTGTTTTTCCCTTCCACATAGGCAAGCTTTTGTGTGATCACGCATAATTTACATATATCTTCAACGTTATCGTCTTATTGGTTGATTTCTTACCGTATATTGTCATTATTCAACTAGGACAAAGAAAGGAGCTACCAATATTGCGTTCTATTATAGAGACACTCATCGGAAATTCACGGGTTAAGTTTGAGCGCCAATCATAGATTTCTAACGTTTAAATTCAGAAAATATACATTTGTTTAAGTTCAAAGTCATTTTGGAATAAACAAACAGGCAATTATTTTTATTGAAAGAGTAAAGGGTCAAAGACAGACTTTGAAGGCAAGATCAAGACTGACAAAAAGAGTAAAATGGCTGTTCGTGCGAAAATATTAGTGAGACTTATCGCTGCTGAAGGTCTTTATAAGAGAGATCTGTTCCGGTCACCGGATCCGTTCGCGGTCCTTACAGTTGATGGATCGCAAACGAAAACAACAGAAACTGCAAAAAAGACGTTGTCACCACACTGGAATCAGACTTTCGAGTTCAACGTTACCGAGGGATCGATTTTAATCATTCAGGTTTTCGACCAGAAGAAATTCAAAAAGAAGGATCAGGGCTTTTTAGGTGTTGTGAATGTTAGAATAGGAGATGTCATTAGTCTTCAGGACACTACAAGTGAACAAACAATAACGGAAGAGCTAAAACGGTCAAACTCTAACCTTAATGTCTCAGGAAAAATTGTTGTCACACTTTCTCATCCACCTATTGCAGGCAATGCTACTGCTCAAGTCTCTCCTACGGCCGCAACATCTCCAGCTGCTTCAGCACCGGCTGTTCCAACTGATGAAGCCTCGCCCGAGTATTCAAGCAACTCTGGATCCGGTCAGAATCTCAGTCAGCAGTTCCCCGGTTCTGCTGCTGCTGTTACACAGCAGGCTTCTAGAGGTCGTCCTGCTGCTCCTCAGAGACAGTTTTCGTCCTTTGAAGATCAGCTAGGACGTCTTCCACCTGGATGGGAACGTCGGACGGATAATTTTGGTCGTACATACTATGTGGATCACAACACAAGGACTACGACCTGGAAAAGGCCAACCTTAGATGCATCCGACCACCGGCCAGTGGAAAACAGGACGTCTTCTGCAGCTGCCAGCCCACAATCGACAGGTGCATCAGTGTCTCCAGGAGTAGACCAGGCGACGGCAATGCAAATGGCAGCTTCTGGAGCTACTACTGCTGGATTGGGAGAGCTTCCAAGAGGCTGGGAGCAGAGATTCACGCCTGAAGGCCGTCCATATTATGTGGACCATAATACGAGAACCACAACGTGGGTTGATCCCAGAAGGCAGCAGTTCATCAAGAGTTTTGGTTCAAACAATGGATACAATGCACAGAGGTTGTCAGCCCTGGGCCCTCTACCTAGTGGCTGGGAAATGAGGTTGGCAAACACGTCGCGTGTTTATTTCGTTGATCATAACACAAAAACTACGACTTGGGATGATCCACGTTTACCATCATCCTTGGATCAGAATGTGCCTCAGTACAAGCGTGACTTCCGCCGGAAGCTTGTGTACTTTAGATCGCAACCTGCACTTCGTATATTGCCGGGCCAGTGTCACATCAAGGTGCGGAGAAACAACTTGATGGAGGATTCATACAGGGAGGTGATGAGACAGACGCCCGAAGACTTGAAGAAGCGTTTGATGATTAAGTTTGACGGTGAGGAAGGTTTGGACTATGGTGGAGTGTCGCGTGAGTTCTTCCAGCAGCTTTCGCATGAGATTTTCAACCCTATATATTGTTTGTTCAAGTATGCCTCGAGTGACAACTACACGCTTCAGATTAACCCCGACTCTGGTATTAATCCAGAGCATTTGAGTTATTTCAAGTTTATTGGCAGAACCGTTGGTTTGGGTGTCTTCCATAGGAGATTCCTTGACGCCTTCTTTGTGGGTGCCATGTACAAAATGATGCTCCACAAAAAGATTGTCTTGCAAGATTTGGAGAGTGTCGATTCTGAGATGTACAGATCTCTGTGCTGGATGTTGAAGAATGACATAACAGATGTGATCTTCGAGACATTCTCTGTGGAGGTCGATCACTTTGGAAAGAAAGAAGTCATTGACTTGAAGCCCGATGGACAAAACATCGAGGTGACAAACGAGAATAAAAAGGAATTTGTCGAGCTGAAGACTGAGTGGATTATTTCAAAGCCTATCGAGCAGCAATTCAAAGCATTCATGGATGGATTTAATGAACTTATTCCTGAAGATCTGGTTCAGGTGTTTGACGAGAGAGAACTTGAATTGCTCATTGGTGGACTTTCCGACATTGATATTGATGACTGGAAGAGGCATACCGACTACAGGGGATATCAGGAGAGTGATCAGGTTATTGAATGGCTTTGGAAATGTATTGCTGAGTGGGAAAGCGACCAGAGAGCAAGATTGCTTCAATTTGCAACTGGTACGTCTCGTATTCCCGTCAATGGTTTCAAGGACTTACAAGGATCTGATGGACCGAGAAGGTTTACAGTTGAAAAGGCTGGGGATCCGGATCAGTTGCCTAAGTCCCACACTTGCTTCAATAGAATAGATCTTCCTCCATACAAGGACTATGAATCATTGAGAAAGAAACTCACTATGGCTGTGGAAGAAACTGTTGGTTTTGGACAAGAATGATATAGTAAAAGCAGACCAAATCAAAAATATAAAGAAAAAAACAACTCACACATAAACGAAAAAATAAAATAAATTTTGTCTTCTGCATTTGCCGTCTCTAAAGAAGAGCTACTATTATGCCTTTTGCTCAATGTTGTGTCCACTACTTATCATTTGTCCCGTCGCCTTTGGGGCGTAGGGCTTCTTTCATAACCTCAGCCGCCGAGATGCATCCAACCTATTTTCATTTTTTGCACCTTTGAATTCATTTTAGCACTTTTTTTTTTCTTATTTTTGCTCTCCTTTACATCTACGATCTGCTTTAGATTGATCCCGGCGACTAGCTTTTGTTATTCTTATTGATCTTGTTTCCTTGCTGCTTTGGTTTATATTGAGCTGTTGACGATTCTCTTTTCTCTATACAATTAATTTAATACTTCATCCGACTCAAAAGACTACTGGGGAAAAAGGGCTTGTATAAAAATGTCCGTGTCACTGGAGACATTGATTCGACCGAAAGTAATTTTTAACGAATCAATGTACTATGATACACGTTTCTGTCGATTTATCCTCAGCTCTCGATATTGATCACATAAACAACGTACAAAAACAAAACGCTTCTGTAACAAGCTGCTCTTTTAACGAAGCAGTGTTGAATATGCTTTAGAGCGTCACTATCTGACCCTAAATGACCATCCTGAAGAACGAGGAAACCTCCAGTAGCGCAAAATGTACTCATTTTGGGTATGCTGGATTGTTGAAATCTTGTGGAAAGAAGAAGCAGTCGTATTTGAGTAAAAAGTAGAGAAATGTTTATGAAAGTTTAAGATTGGAATTCTTTGAGGTTTTGGTTTTATATGTTAGTGAAATTTTTTCAGCGTCAGATAAGTTTCAAATTTTTTGTTGTCAAATTTGGCAAGTCTATCTATAATTTACCAGGGATTGAACTATTTGTGTTTTAGGTTGCTATAAATATTAATTAAAACTTCAAGCATCTTTAATAATCCTTCAAACATATATATGAAAAGTGTAATATAAATATATTAGTAATATTTAGGAGTCTTCTTGCCAAATAAACTGTTCGTATTTAACATTCAAATGTTGGGGTAGAACTAAAAAATCAATTATTTCAATTTTCTCATTAACTTCATATTATGGATTTTCTAGTATATACAAGGATACTCTAGCTTTTAATTTAGTTTACAGCAATAAGAAGAAAAATGATGACATGAAAGTGTTTCATTTGTTTTCAGGATTAACTTTTTGACAGACCGTTACAGCCGAAACTTCTTCACTCGTTAGGACAAATACTTGTGTCGTATGCATATACTTGGTGTACGGAGGTCCTTCCAAGCATTAGCAAGTATTTTAGAAGGTCACATTTTTCATTCCTACTTCACTTAAGCTAAAGATTATATAGAATAACAGTTTTAGGCTGGTATGGTAAGACATGGAAATTAAAGTACTTGACAAGAAAAACCAGAAACTTCTACAAGGAACACTTACCATAGGAAACGTCTCGGACATTGTAAAGGAGTTTATTCAGAATGCGATAGATGCAAAAGCAAAGGAGATCAAGATAACTTTGAAATTAGATGTCGAGGGCAATTGCCTCAATGTTATATGCCAGGACAACGGAACAGGGATCACACTATGTGATATGGGAGTTATAGGAAAGCGCTATTATACATCAAAAAGTTCAAATCAGCCAGAGATTTTGGGGTATAGGGGTCAGGCACTTAACTCTATCATTAGTATCAGTGCGATCTGCATTGTGACATCGAAAACGGCGGATGGCTCAAATATAAACCGTCTTATGCTTTCAAGAGGACAACAAGGTAAAATCTCTAGAAGCATAACCACGGATAAACCGAATGACTTTATAGACAAAGGCAAATGCTCATTGATAAGCTCAGTGGGTCATGGAACGAGGATGTATGCATATGACGTGTTTGGCACAATACCAGTTCGAAAAAAACAGATTTTCAACCATGATGTCAATCAAACAAACCGAAATTTGCACAAAATATACTCACAGATACGACGAGTAGCTTTGGATTGCTGTATCTGGGATTCTTCCGTAACTTTACAAGTGGAGATTGAAGAAAAACACAGCAAGAAAATGTTGATACACGTTTCAGGGAATAGTATCTTGGGTGACCTGAAACATTCAATCAATGCATTTAAAGAGATATACGGGGCAAGTACACTACGAGAGTTTTCTATAATCAAGAAAACCAAAGGAGATGTAGCAATAGAAATGGCGATAGGGCCAACACGCGTGAACAGTAAATGGAATCGGGTTTTATATTTGAACAGACGGCCGATGACTGAGGGCGTAATCTGGAACAACTTCTTATCGAAAATTCAGAACAAAAGGTATAATGAAAGATTTGAGTTCATTGTGCTGATTAAATGTAACGAAATAAATTCTGGGATGCTAAAGTTTGTGGGAGAGAATCATCTAAGAACCGAAGACAGAAAGCAAATCTTAAGCTTAGTTGAAGCGGTTCTTGAAGAGTACTTTTTAGAACGGAATTACACAAGTGCTTGCTTACATAGTACAAGAGAGCCCTACGATATGAAACAAGTTCAGAAGCTTCCTGAGGGACGTTTATTTGCAAAGTCCAGGTACTTTTCTGAAATTGGAACACTCAAAATCAATAAATTCAAAGTGATTCAGAATTTAAATGTGGTCAACCAAGTAGACCGTAAATTTATCCTTTGCAGAATTGCAAATCAAAATGGAGAGTATCTTGTGGCCTTTGATCAACACGCATGCCAGGAACGGATAAATCTCGAGAAAATATATAGACAAGCATTTGGGATGGAATTCAGGCAACAACTCGATAATCCAATAAAGATACAGTTGAACGAGGAGGAAAAGGATGAATTAAATGACTTCAGAGAAACACTTGAATTTTGGGGCATCAAAATGATGAATGATGATTATGAATGTGTCATTAAGGAGTTACCCCAGTTTGTGGTGAAAAGTATGAATACCTCTGGCTTGACTTGTGAAAAGATAGAATCAGAGATTTGTCAGTTTATGGAAGACTTGAGTTCGGGCAAGAAAAATGAGATTAAATCAACCGGAACATCTCGGGATTGGCTGACCCTGATCGGTCAGATGCCGGATCTTTGGTGCGATATCCTTAAGAAGAGATCTTGCCGTATGTCGACAAAGTTTGGTGAAAGGATGACTAAGTCAGAATGTCAAATATTAGTAGCACAATTGTTTGAATGTCAAGATCCGTTTCATTGTGCTCATGGAAGAACCACGATGTATCCGTTGTGTCGTTTATAAAAGATACAGGAAGTCATAATTTGGGAAAAGCGAATGATGGTAAGAGCAATTTCCATCATGACGTCCTTTCGCTGCATTCTTTTTTTTCTTGCCTCACAAAAGCTATATGAAAGAAACCAGATTTGAAGATTCTGAAGATTTTGAAGATGTTCCGCCCATGTTCACCGGCTTCTGTTGAGCAGTTTTATTGTGAGTAATTTTATATTACACTAATCTAGTGATCTCCTGATTTTGAATGTCCCACATATATTACTATATCCGATTCACACTTAGTCATTTCCCCACGTTTTTCCTAACCGGAATGTCTCGGGAAATTGACCACACACGGCTTTTCCACAAGAAGGAGCCTTTTTTCCCCACAAAATTTCATGCTAAGGCCCTGCAAGGAAGAATTATATGATCACGGGAAAATGTGCATGGCGAAACAATGGAGAGTGATGAAACAAAGAAAAAGCGTGCCTCGCTTTCGTGATAAAAATTCCCAACAATACCAGAATATAGGGGGGCACAGACAACCGGAGGCAGACTGCCGCTTGCTGTGTTGACAAAAAAAAAAAAAAGACCGGCTGGTCATTTGCATGGCCAGGGTGGGAAAAAAAGTGAGCTGGTGCTGCTTTCTCCATTAAATTAGAGTATAATTTGAAATATATACTCTGTCTGAATGAATGTAAGGTAAGGAAGAGGGGAGAAATAAAAATAGAGATGGACAATAAAGGAATATAGACGTCCTTTTTCTCTCTCTTTCTGTCTCTATTTTAATATTAATCATTGTGACATTTCTCTGTTCTTGGAGTTAATGATTATAACCTTACCACTAATTTCATTCTGCTTCTCCGCATTTTCACATCCAACTTCTTAATCATCTGTACTTAATCCGGGACATCTGCATGTCTATAATTTGTTATATTTTCAGTCTCCCATATCCTCCTCATCCATCCTTTTTTTTCCCCTTTCTACACATTACATATATTTTTAGTACTTTTTGAAAAGTCTCACCAGCAATTTAACATTTGTCCCATCCACATTTGTCCCATCCGCATATTCATCATCATCGTTTCATCATTCAGGCATTGTCAGCAATCGTGTCGAACAAAATTATCTTACAGTAATAGAGATATATAGAAGTTTCCCACATTCGCATTTGACAGCTATAATATCAGCAGTTTATTTATTACAGATTGACGAACGATAGTGACTATCAAATCATATACATCATTTAGACAAGGATTCGAAAAAAAAAGCAAAAAAACAAAAAAAAAACATGACCCGTGACGTGAAAAACCATCTTTTGTTTGAAGTGGCAACAGAGGTTGCAAATAGAGTTGGCGGTATCTACTCAGTGCTAAAGTCAAAGGCCCCTGTCACAGTTGCCGAGTATAAAGAGAGGTATGCTTTAATTGGACCATTGAATAAAAAGTCAGCTGCCGTGGAGGTCGAGGAGCTTCCTATCACCAATCCAGAACTCAAGGCTACATTAGATGCAATGTACAGCCGTGGAATAAGATACTTATATGGTCGGTGGTTGATTGAAGGAGCCCCAAGAGTTATTCTTTTTGACTTGGGCTCTGCATCCCACTTTCTCAATGAATGGAAGTCAGATCTTTGGAATGTGGCAGGTATCCCAACGCCACCGACAGATACGGAAACCAATGATGCAGTTTTGCTTGGCTATTTGGCCGCTTGGTTTATTGGCGAATTGTGCAGTCACGAGACTAAAAAAGCCGTCATTTTACATGCACACGAATGGCTTGCAGGTGTTGCAATCCCCCTTTGCCGACAGAGAAAAATCGATTGCGCCACCATTTTCACCACACACGCTACATTGCTTGGAAGATATCTTTGTGCCGGTTCCGTTGACTTCTACAATAATTTAGACAAATTCGATGTGGATTATGAGGCCGGTAAGCGTGGAATATATCACAGATACTGCATTGAAAGAGCGGCTGCACATTCAGCCGACGTGTTCACGACTGTTTCGCATATCACCGCGTATGAGGCTGAGAATTTGTTAAAGAGAAAACCGGATGGAGTTCTTCCAAACGGTCTGAATGTCGTTAAGTTTCAGGCTGTTCACGAGTTCCAGAACTTGCATGCAGAAAAAAAGGAGAAGATAAACGAATTTGTGCGTGGCCATTTTTATGGACAGCTGGACTTCTCTTTAGACAACACTCTTTACTTCTTTATAGCCGGTCGGTACGAATATAGGAATAAAGGTGTGGATCTCTACATCGAAGCTCTAGCTCGTTTGAATCACAAGCTAAAGGATGTCGGTTCTAAAATGACTGTGGTGGCCTTCATTATCATGCCAGCAGAATCGCACTCGTACACAGTGGAGGCGCTTCGTGGACAAGCAGTTGTGAAACAACTGGAATCGTCTATTCACGATGTTCAACACTCTATGGGCAAGCGTCTGTCTGAATGGTGTCAAGATCCAAGCCATTGCTCCAACAAAGGTCAAATTGAGCTCCCAGATTTGGATGACTTGTTGAGACCTGCAGACAGAGTTCTTTTGAAGCGTCGTATGTTTGCCTTGAAAAGAGATACACTGCCACCAATCGTGACCCACAACATGGTGAACGATTCCACAGATCCAATTCTCAACCAGATCAGGTCTTGCCAACTGTTCAACAAGAAAGAGGACCGAGTGAAGATCATATTCCATCCCGAGTTTCTTAATTCCTCGAGCCCTGTTCTTCCATTGGACTACGACGAATTTGTGAGGGGCTGTCACATGGGTGTTTTCCCATCATACTACGAGCCTTGGGGATATACTCCAGCAGAGTGCACGGTGATGGGAATTCCATCGATCACGACGAATCTTTCAGGATTTGGTTGCTACATGGAGGATTTGATCGAGAATCCTGTGGATTATGGTATTTATATTGTCGATAGAAGAATGAAGTCCGTGGACGATTCCATCAACCAGATGGTTGACATGATGTTCAGTTTCTGCCAGAAGACTAGAAGACAGAGAATCAACCAGAGAAACAGAGTTGAGAGGTTGAGTGATCTTTTGGACTGGAGAAGAATGGGCTTGGAGTACGTCAAGGCCCGTACTTTGGCTCTGAAGAGAGCATATCCTGGAATGTTCTCAAAGGAGAGCAATCCATTTGAGAGCAATGACTTGAAAGTTGCAAGACCTTTGAGTGTTCCTGGCTCTCCAAGAGATAGATTGAGTAATGGTGCCATGACACCAGGAGATCTCGGAACACTTCAGGAATCTAATGATGCCGGATATCTTTCCTGGTTGAACAGAGATCAAGATGAGGATGTTACTTTGAGAGGTGCCAGTGTCAGTGCTTCACCTCGTAGAAATAGTGCCATTTCATCACCTAAATAGAGTGTTGGTTAGGGCTTGTTCGATTGCAGTTCCTTTTGTATTTTCCCCCTTATTTTTCTTATTTTTTCGATTCTTAATTTTTTTTTTTGATATCGCTTTATGATACTTTATTTTATATCTCAAGTTAATCTTTATTTTTTAAGAGATCCCTTCTAAAATTATGTATATATGTCATTTTAGCATCAACATTGAACATACATGTTGATGATTGCATATCACGGCGTTAATGGGCGACTGTGCGCTTTTCTCTTTTAGCAGCTTGCAGCTTGTCCAAGCATTTTGATGATGCAAAAATCTTCTTCATATATTTCTTTCGTATGGAAACAAGACCAACTTGTCTTTGCACTCCGCCATTCGTTTCATTTACATCTGATACAAGCAAATTCCCTTGATCATCGATTGCTATAAGAAGACCCTCCAGTGACCGTCCATCTGTGAGTTCTATTCGGTATCTCTGTGATATTAGATCTATAGGTCTAAGGCTCGGATCCATCTTTAATTGTTGTAACATCAAGAAGCAAATTGCAAGTGTGAAATATCAAGTAAGATGTATTCTCTTTAAAGCGTCGAATGCTTATAAACTGGTCTTCTCTTGTAATGTACATTTACTAATGACTGTATATAATCTCTTTTAAGACAACTTTGTTTTTCCTATTTTTTTATTTTTTTTTTGAAAACAACCTCCCTTCTTTTTCTACTACTATTTTTTTACACCCAAATATAATTCAGGCCTTAATACTTCACTGTCTTCTATAAACAGGATCTACCAAAATATAGCTTCACAACTTTGTCTGATTAACTACAGAATACGTTCTGAAGATTTTAGTAAGTGCTAGGAAATAACTAGAACCAGCCTTATCTTTTGTACTTTAACATGACGTCGTCAAATGGACCAAACATTAAAAGGGTATCAGCGGATCATGGACTAGAATCAATCACTCTTAGATCAGATGTTGCAGCCAGGTACATACTTTTGAACGAAGCCTTACTTAATGCTACTGGATTTATAAAACAAGACAGTCTTGATAAATATAGAGTTAGTTTGAAAGAGGTTTTACTTGACGAAAAAATCAAGGACGAGACACGTTATCTCGAAAATTGTGTGTCCAATTTGAAAAATGAGGTTGAGACACTCAGAAAACCAAGCACTCAGAATCTGGAAGCTTCAAGTGATTTTGCATATTTGGAGAATGCGCTAAACCTGTTGGAGAAGGAGTTTTTAAATCCTCATGATCATGATCTCAGAGCTAGAAACAACGCAATACTTCGGGATTATTGCAAGAAATTCAACAGATCAATTTATGAGGTTAGCGGCGGTATGAACCTATCAGAGGATAACTATGAGAATGACAGTACTGAAGAAAAAAGCAGCGAAGAGGGAGTTACAAGTGAGGATACGAATAATGACAATGAGGATAATGGCTCTAATGAACTTGGCTTGGGAAACATTTACTACCGAATTCAGAAGAGACTTCGGATAAAAGGTGTCGAGTACAAGAAAGGAGTATACAAGAGAAGGAAGGTGGAAAGACACGAGCCAGAAGAGAAAGATACTGATAGAAATCAAGAGGAAACCAAGCTTGAAGAAAGACCTGACAACAAGACGGAAAAAGGGAGAGAAACACAAACACAGACAGAACTAGAACAGGAACCAGAACCATTTAAGCAACCTCAATTAAGCTCTCCAGTAACAGAGGAGGACCCAGACTCGACGCAGATTCTATCATCAACGCCTCAAGCTTTGCAGTGATGCACTTTTAATCCTTCTGGGTGGAAAATAAAAGTAACAAACTGGACGGTTGTGAATGCGACACGTTGATTTGGATTCCTTCTTCCATACGTTGTACCATCCTTTCTATATATGTATCAATCAGGATGTAAATTATTAAAAAGATATCTGTAGTAGCGTACTTTCGACTTGCGTTGGTAGTGTACCAAGCAAACACTAATCTATGAGATCGGATCCATGCTCACTAAATGAAGAGCGGGGATTGCTGCTTCAATCGGCAACATAATAAATTTCTTGAGTAATATGTGTGTCTGCGAGCACTGAGTGTGCCACAGACAATTTCTGGTAAGAAAAAATAGGAAGGAGAGAGGGAGATGGGATCTCCATTTTTCTTATCTATAAATTCAAAAACCTCCTTTTCTCATTCATACATATAATATACAGCTCCGAGTTAGCTCAACTGTTAGTTACTACGTATATTTAAACAAAACTTGAAAATACACAAAAAGCACATATTCTAAATATGGCGTAAGTAAAGCACAATTGAATTTCTCCCCAAATGCGATTCAGCTGGCTTCTTTTCCGTCAACTTGCCTTCACTGATTTATTATACTAACAGAACCATTTTATCAGCACATCGAAACGAAGAATTCAAACTGACGTGATGAAGCTTTTCATGAAGGACTTCGAAGTTAGTCTAGTGAATGATAACATGCAAGAGTTCTTTGTGAACTTTGCTGGACCAAAGGATTCATTATACGAAGGCGGACTATGGAAGATACATGTGCAACTTCCTGATGAATATCCATACAGATCGCCATCAATCGGATTTGAAAACACAATATTTCATCCAAACATAGATGAGCGTTCTGGCTCGGTTTGTCTAGACGTGATAAATCAGACATGGTCTCCGATGTTTGACATGGTTAATATATTCGAACAATTCCTTCCACAGCTTTTAAGATATCCAAATGCAGCTGATCCATTGAACCCAGATGCATCTAATTTATACGATAGAAACAAAGGGCAATACGAACAAACGGTAAAAGAATACGTGAGGTTATATGCAGATCCTCGCAAGGTGAAAAATATGACCACTTTTCGGAAGGATAGGAATTCGAATATCTCTAAGCCAGGTGTCCCTTCAGATACTCAAAATGTGAGCGATGGCAAGGACAATAATGATGGCATTACAACTGAAACTGATGAAAGTTTAGATGACGAGGAATTAAGCGCAGACGAGGATACTGACGATGAACTATGCGATACAGACAATGTGAGAAATATTAATTACGAGGTTCAAGATGATGAAGACGACATTTTGAAGGGATCTGTAGACGAGGAAATAGGGGGAACCATGGATCTTTAGATTTCACATCACTCTTCAAGCATTCTCATTAGCCGCCTTTCGGGGGTGCTACGTCTGGCATTTTATGAATATACTCAATAAAGTTTATTGACGAGCGAATTCATACACTTTAATTAACTCTTACATTTACAAGATCAACCGGAACTAATATTTGCATTCAACGGATGTGCAATTGCTGATAAAGCCTTTGTTCATACACACTCTTTATTTCTTATTTGGAATTTTTAACTTTAAGTTCTTCGCTTTTTTTGTCATTATGGGAGCTGTCCTTTAAGTAAGTAGCTTGCAAAACAAATAGGAATAAAGTAACCTAACAAAGCGTTTTATTTGTAGTTTAATGCGATGGATTGTAATATTTTCTAGCATTTATTCCCAATTTTTTTGCAAGTTACTATATGTTAAGGAAATGGAGCTTTATTTTTTGTGGCTTTTATCATGTTCGGTTTCTAAATAGTCTTTTTTCCCCTTTTTTTTCTATTTATAAGTTTTATGAATAGCTTCTTACATTTGAGAAATCAAGGCGATGTAACAGAAGCTTCTATTTTCTCGGCTGTATAGTAGTTACGCACCCTTGTTTACGTAAACGGTGCTTTCTCAGGACGCAATTTTAATTACATAAGATCTCTTAAATGATCTTTATATTGTTAATAACTCCTCTAAGCAACACTACTCTTTGGTTGCATTAGTAGAAGTTAGTCATAATTTCAATTTAGTTAGTTTCGTTTTTACATGCGTTGATATTCTTTATCATTCAAGGTATTTATAATATTTTTTCCCTTCCGTACACGCAATTCATCGCATACCTGGCCTATTTTTTTTTGTGACGACTTTGTGTGACGACTTTGGCATTTGGGTAATATATCTTTGACCAACAATTGACATTCAAAGAGCAAATAAATAAAGAAGAGCAAACTTTAGATACCAAGATTCATGACAGATGAAACTGATGATATGTCGAATGGGACTTCAAATAGAGGAAGTTCAAATGATTCGATGTCTGCAGAGACGGCAATTACTCAAAATTATCTAACGGAAGATGATATAAAGAAAATTGCCGTCCTTCAGCTTGATTTGGTTGTTTCTAGAAATGCCGCAATTCATTTTCAAATGCAAAAGAACAAGTTAAAAGCAAGATCAGCAGTGGTTTTGGAATGGATGGACGTATCTTTTGGATATATAAATGCGATGAAGTTACTTTTTGACAAGAATGTTTTTGCCGATGGCCGTCAGCACGAACTTCTTGTTGAAGTATTTAGCTACAATTATTTTGTTTTGTATTACATTCTAGACAGACTTGAACTAAGTGAGGCGGATTCACAATTGGCAACCGATCTTCACAAAATGTCATCAAGATTTCTGGCTGTACCAGAGTATAGGCACGATCTTCAGTTGACAGTACATGTATGTCGTACAATGATTGAGGCTAAGGTTTTATCTGAAGATACGGCAAAACTTAACATTGATAATAATCATTCAGATGCGAGCGAGCAAAAGCATCAAGAAAATAAAAAGCAAATTGCCAATGACTTCTATCCCACATGCTCAGAGCCCGATGATGGTTCTACTAACAAACGGAAAAGCTTAATCAGCATTTCAATCCAAAAGGTCGTTTCATGGAAGCCAAGTCACGTGTTTCTTGTTGACATAAGGAATGCAGAAGACTTCTATATATCTGAAATATCTAAAGCTTTACTGTTTCCATTAGTGAACATCGACCCCATATTGGTTCGGAATTGTCAATCATTCTCGGAAATTCTGGATGCCATCAAAAGGAACAGCATGGATGCATACAGAAGATTAAGTCGCATCACATCGTACAAATATATTGTATTCTATTCTAACAACAACCGGGTTGGCAATACTGAATTGAAGTTCGATTCCATATTACGAAGACAGATTAAAAGCTCTCCACCATTTGTATATTGGCTAGATGGAGGTGCTATAGAGTTAGAAGATTGGATAGCCAAATTTGAGTCGAAGCATGATTCTAAGCCAGGTCCTATAACTGACTCGTTTGAGTCATTACCAAAGTCCGACTTTCAGGATGGTCTTTGGAGAGAGCCGCCAGCCCCAAAAGCAGCAAAAATAGAGTCTCCTCCTAATTTAGATTACAGTAGACTACCGTTGCCAAATCCATTAAGTGCAACAAACATCCCTGTATCCAGTGCTAGAACAATGACCATTCAAAGACCACAGACTGAGAATGCAGTTTCGAGGCGAACAAGTTTCATTCCGTTGGTTCGTCTTTTCAACTTTGGTAGTACTTGCTATATGAATTCTATGATACAATGCTTATTCACAACGTCTTACTTTCAAAATCTTTTCATCAACAGAGGTAAGTTTTCTCAAATTCTTCACAGTGAGAAGTTATCACTTGCACTATCATTTAATCATCTTTTTATGGACTTCTATAAAGCGGACGGCTATTACATAGTGAAACCGATGAGATTCGTGAGTCTCTGTGCACAGTTAAAGCCCGATTTCAGAGTTCCTTATGAGCAGCAGGACACCTCTCAGTTTTTATATTTCATTATGGAAAGGCTTCATAATGAGTTGAAAATTACAGACACCCCAGAAAACAGAGAGATGTTCAAAACTGGAGACCCCGAAACCGACCCATTTGCATTATATTCTTCCAGAAATGGATATATCAAATGGCACGACTCTTTGGTTCAGAGTGAGGGGGTATCTCCAATTAACGGCCTTTTTCAAATCCAACAGGAATCATGCCTGCACTGTGGAAGATGTGGTTATCAATCGTACAACTTTGATTATAGCTCGATGCTTAATCTCAATTTGAAAGGAGATGAATACCATTTAAGTGATCTTATATTAAAAAATTTGAAGGTTGAAGAACTCAGTGATAGGTTTGGTAACGCTTGGAAATGTCCATCTTGTGAGAAGCTGGCTAAACGATTGTTCAGCTTAGAGCACAAATGCGCCGAATATCTAAATACCAAATATGACACTCCAAATAACGAGACAGACCAGAGCTCGAAAAAAAGAAACTTTTTTAGCCACATGCATAAAAAGTCGAAGGACAAGCAGAACGGTTCATCATCAACAAGCAATTTCGATTATTCAAAGTTGAATCTGTCCATGCTAGATCCAGAAGAACGGACAGAGTATGAGTCACTAAAATCAACACTTTTAAAGCCAAATATTTCGTTCAAATCCACGTCATTTATCAAATTACCGAAGGTGCTTATAATCTACTTGGCAAAGTTTGATTTATATCAGAACAAGCTTACAAACGTAAATCTTCACTTTGCAAGAACGTTAAAATTTAAACTTACACGTGACGGCAAAGAAGTGTCTTATCAGTACCAATTAAGCTCATGGATTGATCATTTGGGATCATCCATTTCTTCTGGACATTATACGGCGGTTGTCAGCAGAAATAACGAGTGGTTTTATTGTGATGATGAGAACATCAGCAGGTTAGAATATACTGGGAACGAGGTAAAAGATCCAGATGCATACTTGTTATTCTACACATTAGTAAACTAGACTAATTAGATGAGGAGCGGGAAGCGAAGGGAAGAAAGAAAAACATAAAATAAAAAAAATACTGAAATGAAAAAAAAAGTTTCGTTCAGAATCATGCATATGTTAACTAGACTACATTTTAACTACCTCATAAATATATAATAAGTATTCCGAAAATTCTTATAGACAAAGTTTAACAGAATGAGTAATATTATCAATATAACACAACCAATTGTGAAACACCTCAGGGAGGAGGGGCAAGAAGATGACGTGGATATGGATGAAGATTTGGATCTTAATGATGCCAAAGCAAAGGAGATTCAAGATATAGTTGTTCCGGGAGAGCTAATTACAGATGATCCAAGTTGGATGAGAGGGCACGGAACATATTATCTTAATGAAAAGACATATTCGGCAGTTGCAGGTGTGATACTCAGAGTTAATAAGCTTTTGAGTGTGATACCGTTCAAAGGGCGGTATAATCCAGAAACAGGTGATCATGTGGTTGGAAGAATTGTGGATGTGACAAATAAGAGATGGAAGGTGGATGTTGGAGCAGAGCATGATGCAGTTTTGATGCTAGGTGCCGTGAACTTGCCGGGCGGCGTTTTAAGAAGGAAGTCTGAGACGGATGAGTTGCAAATGAGATCTTTTCTAAAAGAGGGAGACTTGCTTAATGCAGAGGTTCAATCAGTGTTTCATGATGGTTCTGCCGCACTTCACACACGTTCTTTAAGGTATGGAAAGCTTCGAAATGGAATCTTTGTGGCGATTCCATCAAATTTGATTATTAGAGCAAAAAATTATGCACATGATCTCCCTGGTGGGGTCAGCGTTATTTTTGGTGTGAACGGTTATTGCTGGCTATATAAGACTAAAGTTGGAGACGCATCAGGGTCCAGACTCAAGAGTTCGTTAGAACGGAAATTTGAGGCCGGTGTGAAGATGGATGCTGCAAATACAGCCTTTAGTCCAGGAGTGGGAAGTGATGCACCAAATAAACTCGAAGAGCAGGCATCGTGGGATATATATAGCGACAAGAACGATCTAATCTCATCCACTACAAAAGAGACGATATCGAGGTACAGAAACTGCCTTTTAGCGTTGAGCAACTTCAATGTTGCTGTTAACGAAACACGTTTAGCGAAAGCCTATGAGATTAGTCTTGGTTATGGTGATGTTAGTGAATTGGTGAAGTACGACATTCAAAAGTCGATTTCTGACGACTTGATAAATGATGAAAAGATGAGAGGCTGAAAGTCTAACCTTCCAAGATGAAACATGAATATAATCATTGCTAATATCACACGATCGTTTGTTAAAACAGTCCTCTGTAATGCTGAAGCTTGGCGAAGGGATGTAACATGAATATAATCATTGCTGATATCACACGATCGTTTGTTTAAACATTCCTCTGTAATGCTGAAGCTTGGCGAAGCTGAATCGTATTCAGCCAACATTGAAGTTTGATGAAAGCAGAGTTGATCGTTGATACAATGTATGCATTACTTTTTATAAATTATAAAATACATTTTCGAGGAGTGCTTTCTTTACTTTGTATGAATGAACAGATATACAAGGGTCAGCGAGAGTGTATTAAGCTGTATGCTTACACCCATTCAAAATGAGAACGGAAAGTCACTAACCCGGAGTATTTTTAAATCTCATTAGGTACAATTAATTATTTGCTTTATTTCACCAAATCGAGCTGAGCTGGCCATTTCTCCGTCCCCGGGGTACCTGTGATGCTTATTGTTCTGACGTAAAAGTTTAAATTATACAGCGAATAAACGCCAAGCAGGGGTACCCGAGCAAAAGATTATAATGCATAAACATAACCGAGTATTTAAGTGAATCTTTCAGCTATAGGGCAAATAATAAATATTTTCATGAAAAATTCAAATGGGAGGCAGGAAAAGATTTCGTCTTATAAATTAATCAAAGAACAATACAGATTGGAAATATAATCAATAGGGACACACGGCTGACACAAAAAGCACGTTTTGCTACTGCTACCCCAACTGCGATTTATAGCAACCTGGCCAATAAAGTTCTTCTGTTATTAGTTGCTTGCTAGTAGGGAGAAAAATCTTTTTGGAGGATTACAAATACAATGTTCTGTTTTACATGTAATTGACAATTTGACATTGCTTAAATAAACTACATACTCATTCCCGTCCATAAAATATTAGCTTAACTTTGTATTCTCTCATGAACTTTTTCTTTCCTGTCTTTTTGTTATAAAGAATATAAACTGAATAATTTTCTTTTGGCGAGCCTAATATTATAGTTTTTCATTTTCAAAGGTTTCTATATTTCAGTTGGCTAGAATTTTAGCACATTTCTTGGTTACTTATTTTATCATTAAGAGTCACGTTCATTAGCCCCCATACATGCCTCGTCTCCGGATACATGCCAGGGGATTGGCAGTAGGTTCAATTGTACTTGCTGCCAGCGGATTTGCTTTTAACAGCTGGGTAAATAAAGTTACTCATGCTGAAAACAAGGCAGCAGCTCAACCACTTGTCACACAACTTGCAAGACCACCTACAAGGGAAGAAAGTTTTCGTCGATTGGGGAAAACGATCGAAAATCTTGGATTCAAGAAAAAAGAAATTGATAATGGAAGAGCAAGGGTCAAAGATGCTCAGATAAAATATGACCTTGTTGTTGTGGGTGGTGGTGCAGTTGGTTGTGGCACAGCTTTAGATGCAACATTGCGGGGATTGAAAGTACTTCTTGTGGAAAAGAACGATTATGCCTCCGGAACTTCGTCAAAATCTACTAAGATGGCTCATGGAGGCGTTAGATATTTAGAGAAGGCCGTTTTCCAGTTATCGAAGGCCCAATTGGATTTGGTGATTGAGGCTTTGCATGAACGAGCATCTGTGCTACAGAACGCTCCACATCTTGCTAAATGTCTTCCAATTTGTATTCCCGTGTATAAATGGTATCAATTACCGTATTTCTATGCTGGCTGTGCTCTCTATGATATGTTTGCTGGATCTGAGGGTCTTAGACACTCATATGTGATGACAAGACAAACGACACTTGATGAACATCCTCAGCTTGATCCAAACGGATTAGTCGGAGGTCTTGTATACCATGATGGTCTTTTTAATGATGCAAGGATGAATATCGCACTTGCGTTGACCGCAGAACAGAACGGTGCAACTGTGTTAAATTATGCGAGTGTTGAGCAATTGCTTAAGGATGACGATGGAAAGACTAAAGGTGTCCGGGTGCAGGACAGAGAAACTGGAAACGAGTACTTGGTGGGTGCCGATGCTGTGATTGGTGCCGCGGGACCATACTCAGATGCACTTATTTCGATGGACAAGTCCGAGACTGGTATGCCAGATCCTACAGCATTGAGCAGACCCAAGATGGTGGTACCATCTGGAGGTGTTCATGTTATTCTTCCTGAATGGTATTGTGCAGAGGATCAGGGTCTTTTAGATGCATCGACAGCAGATGGTAGAGTCATGTTCTTCCTTCCTTGGCAAGGCAAAGTTCTTGCCGGTACGACGGATGTTCCCCTGAAGAAAGTACCAGAAAATCCTGTGGCCACAGAGAAAGATATATCTGATATTCTGGGAGAGCTCCAGCATTATGTGAGGTTTCCGGTTCGTCGTGAAGACATCCTAAGTGCATGGTGTGGCGTTCGGCCTCTTGTTAGAGACCCAAGCACTGTTCCAGAGGGACAGGTTACCTCAACACAAGGTCTAGTCAGAAATCACTTGGTGTACGAGGCTCCTAATGGCCTCATTACCATAAGTGGTGGAAAATGGACAACTTATAGAAGAATGGCTCAGGATGTTTTGGATTATACAATCCAGCACGTTCCATCATTCAGAGACAGGTTTGGTACGGTTAAGTGCATCACCAGACATCATAAACTTGTTGGTGCAGAGAGATATGATACCTCTCTTTTTTGCCGTCTTGCCCAGAAATACGATCTTACTGAACCGGTTGCCAAACATTTGGCAGCAAATTACGGGGATCGTGCACCTTTAATCTGCGAACTGTTCAACAGATACCCAAGATTCAGAGATCCAGTTGGTCTTTCTAAAGCTAATGGACACAGTTATACTTATGAGGATTTTAAGTATCCATTCACACTAGGGGAGTTGTACTACTCTCTTGATTACGAGCATGTGTGTCATCCAACTGACTTTCTTGCCAGAAGATGTAGGCTTGCCTTCCTAGATGCTCACAGGGCTTTAAATGCTGTTGATGAAGTGGTTGATGTTATGGCACGAAAATATGGATGGAGCTCGGAAAAGAAGCAACAAATGAAAAAAGAGACGTTGGATTACATAAAGCAAATGGGCGTGGTTCCGAACAAGACACCGTATGGAACTGTATCACATCATTGATATTATTTATATATAGCATTTTATTTTTTATTATATTAAAGCAATGTAACCGATAGAAGAAGGAGAAAGGATAAAATGTAGGAATTTTGTTTTTGCAGATAATGAAAAATACAAAATATAAAAAAAGAAGATGTATTGATCCACTCATCGTTCACCATATACTTTTCTGAGCTTAGAAAATTCATCATGGCCAAGATATTCGTCAAAGCTGTAGCCTGGTAAGTTCTTGATCAATCCTTTCTCAAAGTCACTGCGCTCTTTCTGCTTCATTTGTCCATGTTGATACGATGCCCAGATCATGTCTTCATGGCCTATTAGCTGCGATTGTTTGTTCATGTATATTATTTCCGCCAAATCATGCAAGATATTTGCTGTTAACCCCCAACAATTTCGAGTAGGCATTTTAATCTTCTCACTGTCAATAATTTCACTCTCGGATGATGGGGGTGAAAGATCTTCAACATTAGATAGCCATGATACTTCTTTACTGCTGACAGTAGGAAAAATGAACCTGCGAAGATCCCATGGCATTGAACCCCATTTAACACGAACGTGCGATTGTTTCACGCATTCAAGCATCGGTAAACCTGTAGGACGCGGCTGTATAAAGTCTCTAAGTGGCACACTGAAAACCGAGGCGGATTCTCCGGGATTTAGCTTTAATGAGTCCAGGCTTTGCTCCTCAAAAAAGTTCAGTTTCCTATCATCCCAATGAAGAAATCCAATACATGGGGCCACTGCCAGCAATGTTCCAGCCATGTATGAAGGAAGTACTTTCATATTTCTAATCTCACAGTCATACAATTTTCTCAAAGCGTCGTTATATTGACTGATTCCAATTTCTTCCTCGGTCTCTCTTCTTGCACACTGCATTGGTGATTCAAGTCCGTTTTCTACCTTTCCTCCGGGGAAAGAGATATGACCTGAGAAGTGTCGTAGTTTCCTAGATCGCTTTGTCAAAATAACCCGTAGCTCACCACTTTTACCCATGAAAAGGAGTACAAGCACGGCAGATCTTCTAGAAGCTGGCAATTTATGCCATGCAGACATATTTGTCTGTCCTCCATAAAATGCAGGTGTGTAGTTCAGAAGGTTCACTAAGTATTGAGAGTCCATCTTGAAACTCTGGATAGTTCGTAATAATGGTTCCATATGATTATGCTTTGCAACTGTCTGATCGTAGTAAAACTTGGGTGGCCTTGGATACCTTGCCCCTATAAGCCCCAACTTGTTTACGGCCAGGTCACTCAGTCTTTTAATTAACCCCTGAGGTTTGAATTCGAGAGTCATCCTGATATTGATATATTTCTGTTATTCTAGGTTCTGCTAGAGGTCGCGATGACTTTTTCAAATTATTTTTTTTCCACCTATTTCAAGAAAATTTCGCGGGTCTGAAGCAGGCTTTAGTTCCGATTAGGAAATACTTCCAGATATCAAACTACTTTAGAGAGATCAAGAAATAATATAAGAGATATCTATCAATTGCAATATGCGAACGAGGACAAATATAGATATATTATATCTTATTCTTGAAGCCCAGATATAACAATGCGGTTATATTTTTTTTGATATCGAAGTGTGAATATATAAAGAAAAGGAATTGGAAAGTAAATGGTGACACAAAGACAAGGAAGTCCCGTCCTTATATATTACCGCTACCCCACTTTCTCGAAATATTGTTGGTATTCTGATAAAGCGATGTAAACACTGAGAGGGGTATAAGATAAAAGAAGTAACACGACAAATAAAAAAAAATAATAAACTAAATAATAAAAAAGTTGAAAAATAGAGATTAAGAGTTGTGTAGATCGACAGAAGTTGATAACCAATCTTTTACTATTTCTACATACTTCAACTAAGTTAATATACTCAGTATACTTTTTATAGTACATATGATATATTTTCCAAACTATCCAGTCCTGAATTATTTTCCAAGTTCTGCACCCTTAATCCTCTTATATTCAATCAATAAATCATGAATTTGAGAAATTAACTCACTTACCGAGCATTTCTCCATACAGCCATCAGTAACATCCTTCCTCAATGATAGTGTTAAGACGCAATTCTCAATTCTTGTCAATGTATGCTCAAAAAAGACATTAGTGACATTTTCAGCTTTACTCATCTGACTGCTAAGTGCACTCTCTGCATGCTCAGAAACTCCCTGATAATAATTATCGCGAGCTATGACATCATTAACAGTATCTTGAGATGCTAAAAAGTTGCAAACGCGTTCCAAACGTAATGAAACCTGCCTTAGCGACCATATGTTAGCCGCTGTGACACCTCCAGTTGTAATTCTACTTGCGTTATTATTGATCTCACCGTTAGCACTTTGTAAAAGTCTCATTCTAGATTTCAAAGGCTTTGGATATATTAACCAAATCATCTCGGGAGCTTCAAGACCTTTCAACTTCTTTGTTCCTAAAAGTTTATCGGCCCATCCAACCTGTTCTAGCTGATTCATCTGCTCCTCAAGAATTTGACCTAAGGCCTTGGAGGCGTACAAATCAGTCATCTTTGCCTTATTCTCCTTTAGCTGCTTATGCTGCTTTTGAAGTTTCTGAAACTCCTGGTAGAAATCATTACTTAAAGTGATTTGGCCACCATCTGCAACAGCACTAACTCTTGATGCTCTGTTCACCATTGGCCCAAAATAATCCATTCTTCTGGTCACAATATCCCTTTCGCACACGGGCATACCCCAGTGAATTCCCATTCTTACAGATAGTCCCCTAAAAATTACATTCTGATGCTCATCCTTAATCTCGCACCCTTGATCAGAAGCTAAAATTTCGGCCGGCCACTCATCCGTGTTAACCAAAAGTTGTTGCACAGAAAAACACCATAATAAGGCTGAAATTGGTGTTGGAAAGGAAACCATAAATGCATCACCCTCTGTCTTCACTTCATAACCTCCAATTATACGCATCTGTCTCCGCATAATGGAGTTGTGAACTTTAATAGCTGACCTCATGGCAACAGGGAAAGTATCCCATAATAATGTTGAATTCTTGATATCGGTAAAAACCATAGCAACCTCACCAACAGGCGGCTCAATTTCTTCGTCAAGCTTTCGAAGTATCGAATCCTCTGGTAGAGTGCCTCTCTCGTGATGTTTGACCTTAGTGGTGAACTGTCTTAATGAAAGAACGACAGCCGTAGCTTTATCAGACACGTTATATGAAATAGCGAAATCTCTAAGTTTTTCTGCTGCGACCTCTGGGTTCGACTTCTCTTGCCTTATAATGTCTGCTGCTAAGTCAAAAGGAATTTTCTTCCAAATGTCCGAGGTGGCAATCGCAATCATTTCCTCATTTGCGGTAAGTTTGAATTTGTGAATACTTGGACTTGCAGTAATGTGTGGAATCAATTTGAAATAACCCACTGCACGTGAGACTTCGGAAACACCATCCAAATAACCATCAGTGGTGACATATCCGCCTGACTGTCTGATTCTGTCGTATTCTACTGGAGCATATGGTTCGTGCTTTGTAGTAATCACCTCATACTCGCCGTTTGACTTTGTAAGTAGACCCATAGTATCTCCTAAGTTAGCCAGATAAACCATATCGCCTTTAATGTAAACCACAACAGCGCAACATCCACTGTACCCATCTTCTTCTAAGCTGAGTTCATCTGTGGTTTGAGTCCTATGTGCAGCTGCTGAACTGAAAGTGGAGGATGTATCCCTATTAATTAAAATGTTCATCTCAGAGTTCATCTTCAAGAATGCACCACGCAGACAATCTTCAATTGTTTTAGGAGTACTTCCTGGAACCATAACCTTTCCAAAAGACTCCAGCTCCTTGGAAAAATGTATTCCAAATGTCTCTTGAATGATTTTCGATATCTTATCTCCATGGCTCTGTGAACAATTTTTGGCATCATACAAAGTTAAAAGCATTTCATCCGAATGACCTCTGAACTTCTCTAACACCACATCTCTCGTGGTCAACACCTCTCTTGATCCGAGAGTGTCTGATATACCGTAGCCAAACTTTCCTAATTGTGATGATGTGGATCTAACTCTTACATTGACTGTCTGATCGGGAACAGCATCTGTTGTAATAGTCACATCCATCAAGCCAAGCATATGCAAATCATGCAATCCAATAAATGAATCTAAATGTTCATCCGTCTCCCCTCGATTAAATTGTGGCTTTATTTCAAGCCTCTTATTACCGGAAAAGTTCAAGAACTGAAGCTTTTTGTTATAGCACCAGTTCCAATCATATGGAATGTTACTGATGTTGTATTTCAAGTTGTTTGAACCCACATCCAATGCTGTCAAATTCTTAAGCTTTGATAATTCGGCTGGCAAAGAGTGAAACCTATTGCCGTTCAAATGTAATATCCTAAGGTCATTGAAAGAATCTAAATCATCCACTGGAAGTGTCGATAAAAAGTTTCCGGAAAGATACAAAGCTTTTAGCTTGTGAAGATTTGCAAGAGGCCCTAATGGTATGTCATATAACTCATTATAAGACAAGTTGAGGTACTCCAAATTTTTGAATTTTCCAATGATATGAACAACTGAATCACTGATGTTGTTATCATTCATGCTCAAGTATTTTAAAGTGTCACTTAATGCATCCAATCTAATGCTGGCCTTTGTAATGGTTTCATTATTATCAATAGCGTCAGCCCCAGAAGAGATCGAGCTAGTTTCTTTTCCCTCAATCTCGGTAATTGATGGGACCGGTGGAAAGCCTTCCAACAGGTTGGAAGAGACATTCAAATATTTCAATGAAGGTAGAAGCCATATACTCTCTGTCAATTTATTAAGATTGTTCAAATGAAGATCAAGATACTCAAGGTTTCTTAGCTTGCTTACACTTGAAGGAAGATAATTTAGGTTGTTTTTGAATACCGAAAGATGGACAAGCTTTTGCATCTTATCAATCTCATTTGGTAATGTTGTTAAATGGTTGATATCCAGACTTAACTTTTCAACACCAGTTAGCATTGCCACAAACGAGCATGACGTTAATTTTCCCTTAGAAAGATCGACTACTTTCAAGTTCGGCATCTCAGACTCAAAATAGACGTATGTTAACGGATTAAGGTTCATCTCAACTTCAAAGAGAGAAGGAGTGCTACTTCTAAAAACTGAAATGTTGTTACCAGTGGCACGAATAACTTCAAGTTTAGGAGAATTTTTAAGAGAATCTATTGAGCTCAACCTGTTAAAACGGACATCAACCTTAATAAGATTCTCAAATATCTCGAAGAATTCAGGTAACTCATCCGTTAGTCTATTTCCAGCAATTTGAAGCACAACCAATTCTTTCAAATGAGTCAACTTTTCACTAATCTTCGTGATAGCATTATACGAAAGATCCAACCTACGTAAACCTCCGATCGCAAGTACCTGATCTGGAATCCTCTTTAATCTGTTCGATGATAAGTTGAGAGAAGACAAGTTTTTCAATTTTGCAAAGGAGTCTGGGAGATGCGAAATTCTGTTACAAGCTAAGTCCAAAGTGGTAAGAGTCTCAAGGTTTGAGATTTCTGGTGGTATTATCCGAATGTAGTTCACTTCCAGATTCAATGTTGTTAATCTAGGTGCATATGCTATGGCCGCCGGAAAGGAAGGGTGTCCGCTTCTGGTAAACTTCAATGTCAGCATGTTTCTGCAATCGTGCATAAACTCTTTTGTAAATCTGAACGATGGGTTCTGCGACACATCTAAACTCACAATTGGTTCTGCATAAAGGAAGTTTGGAATATCCTGAATGTTCCAGTTTCTTAGAACAACATTCTGTGGGTTTATCAAAGTACGTTTGTCTTCACTGATTAGTTCAACACCTCTTTCCTGGACAATGAATTTAAATAGGAAACTCAAGTCAGTTCTCTCAATATAATCTAAATTGTCTCTCTCGGTATATCCATATAGAAAGAGCATATTTCTCTGAATTCGCAATAACCTTTCGTCATATGAAAGACTCCTAGTAAGACCGCCACATTTAAGCACGATTATATGGTCTTCTTCTGATCTTAGAAAACGTTTTCTCCTTAATGCATCTAAAATGTCCTTACAAGTAGTCTCCAAAGTACATGGAAGAACAGAACTTTTCTCACCTTTGAAAATACGAACAGATGAACGTGATGCACCTCTTAACTCGTTAGAGCGATGAACTTTGTGACGCTTTTTATAGTTGCCCTCAACCTTGGAAGCTGTGTTCCTTCTTGACTCATCAGAGTTAGTTGTTTCTGCGTAGAATGTCAAATTGTTTGAGGAAGAATCGAAATCATCAGATAGATCATCGACAGTTCCAGATTTGTCTTCGTCCTGATCTAATAGTAGATTCTTGTCCGTTTTCACTTTCCAACTTTCGGGTGCAAGCCATCCTGACGTAGAGTCGTTTCGTCCTGTCATTTCACTAGATACGGTATTCACAGAACTGATTCTTGATATAGGTACATTTGAAAATTTGGTAATCTGCGCCAGTTCCTCATCCTCTGTATCCAAATCAATTCCAAACGGAGATGCTGTCTTTAGAACACCACTCAGAGCATTGTTGTGCCGTGCCCTATTCTTTCCAAACGTGGAAGAGCTACTACCGGCTCTACGTTCGGTCAACTCATGATCAGGTGTTCTGCTCGTAAATTTTAAATTATCAGCATTCTGTAATGAACCCCTTCTGAAGAAATCAGAACTGGATGAAGACCTCTTCATGGTTTCATGATTGAGTGAAATTAACTTTTTCAAAATAGTTGATCTTTTTCCGGACCTCATTCTTGGCTTTATAGGCTTTGTTAATGGTGGCACAATTTGATCGCCATGAAATCTCACCGCATGGAACCCAGAATATGAAGAAGGAAGCGTATTTGTTGCCGATTCAATATCTGCATTGTCATTATCAGAAGTATAGCTCAACATTGGGGGTGACTCTGGGATGCTATTATATTTGTTGTTATGATGACCGGAAATGCTTTCATGGCTACTGTTACGTGAACTTGATATGTAAATTGGCGGTGACGTGTGAGATGAGGAAGTTGAACCATTTGCCCTACTTCCACTTCTATTCGACATCATGTTTGAAAGTAAGAACGATGATTTCGAGTGCCTGGTTCCATAATGACTGCTGCGCTTGCTCTCTGAATCATTCGCCAAAATATTCTCATTATTACTTTCTTGATCGGTCGTTTTTAGTCCATCGTCTATACTGGATTCACTTGAGTCTGCCATTGATTCTGATGAAGGTGTTAGTGTCAACACGGATGACTCACGTCTTGATGGCCTTCTGCTAGAGGCAGAAGACTTGAATAGTGATTTCAAAGTTGTTTTTGCTGGAGATTGGCCCGATGGTGCAGCATATGATGATTGACGTGATGACTTTGGTGAGGTAGACGACTCTGTGTGCTCGCTTCCCACTGTATTGTATGGAGCACGATTCTTAGATGCTAAATTGACATCTGATTCCTCGTTCTCCACATACTTCAAGTTAAACTTTGGTCTCAGAAATATTTGCGAGTTTGTCCGAAAAAAGTTGGATTTGGAATGAAATAAGCTAGGTTTGTGGCCTGTTGAATGCGAGCTTTCCTTTCCTGCCATTATTTGTTTCCTTAGCCCTGCATGTATTTGCCAGACAGTAATTCAATGGATTATAGGTAATTTCAAATTCAAAAATTCAACTATCTTCATCCAATTTAGCATGTGTATACGTTAATTTTTACTTTATGCAATTAGTGATGCTAGGAAATTATTAGTTGCTTTAATCAGAAGCTTAAAAAAAAAAAAAAAAATAGGCGGCAGTCGATCGGGCCAGAAAAGAATACGAGAATCTGGTGTCACTATTTACTTACTAAGCACTAAACGATGAAATACAGAAAAGGAAAAGAAAAATTGCTTCCAATACTTCCCTGGCAATCCTAAAACTTACTGTCAATCAGTTGAATCGTCAAGGTTTCTTCTCTTGTACTTGGATGAAAGTATTATGCTTGTAAGGATCCTTCTGCACCAACCCTTGATAGAATCGGGTCCATTTAGAATTGAGATATCAATCATTCAGTAGTGCAGAAATAATATATTATATTTATTGAAGACAGTGCTGAGTTGCAATCCAATGTTGTAAAATTATGTGTAGCTTCGACACGAATTTATTTCGGCATTGCACGGTAATTCCGCAGTGTACTTATACTACATTATTTCTCATCTATTCATAGAATTTCAACTGAACACTGGAGATGTGATATAAAATAGATCTCAAGTATTCGACTAAGATGACTTCAAAGCCAGTTTAGTCCATTCACAAACCTACGAAGTTCTTCAGAACACACATGTCTGTATATACGCTAAACAGAACACTTAACCTACTAATGCAATGGTTTATGCAATAATTGAAACAAACAACATGGCGCATGTATAATTATGGAGGTTGTATTAGTAATTAATCGCATGACAATTTACAATAAAATACAGATACTTGCAATCTTAACATACTTGACTATACAGAGATAGCTCGCTCATTTAATTCAAAATGCTTACGAGAGCCTTGCTTTCAGGCTATAATTAGGAATACTTGAAAATGTTCCCAATTTCAGGGAAAGATCGGCACCGTAAGGGAAAGGAAAGGAAACCAAAATAATACGCTTTTTTCCCCAATGTGTATTAACAACTGACTTTTTTCGAGCATAGAACTACCCATTTCAATACTTTTCTTTTCATTTTTTTTTCTTCTCCCTTCCCTTTCTTTTCCTTGTAAATGTTTCCCTTTACTTCATACCTATTGGTTACTTCACGCCGCCTGAATTTGGTTTCCGATAGTCTCCAGAATAAAATTTTCCCGTCCCAGAATTTAAGAAAAATATCAGAAAACCTCATCTCTAATTTATTTCTATTTTTTTTTATTTTTATTTTTTTTATGTTCCTCTCTATTCCCTCATCTGCTTATCTATCCTACTCCGTGAGATCTGTTGCATAAACTTAACTATCAATTTTTTTTTGACAGCAATAGCATACTATAAAGTGTATATTCACTTCATATTAGAGATACGTCCTTTGCCATACAGATTAACAGGGGCTTTTGCTCTTCGGCTCTTCTATATTAAATTTGTGCTCCTACTTTTCAATTCAAGCACATCCAAGTCGATCTGCTTCATACTAAGGCCAGCCATTTCCTGCAACAAACTATATCTTCTGGAAGAAGGGCTAAAATACAGTCTTGCAACTTTTTTTGTTTAGATTCAGACAACTGCAAGCATATTTGTCACTTCCCCTGATACAACTTATATACTTTTCTTCCTATATCATTACCCTTGACAATTGCTTCCCGAAAGAGTAAAATGAACTCTTCCATCCATTTATAATTGTGCTTTTCTTCTGTCAACAAGTCAAGTACGGAGACATTTGATTTTTTTTTTCAGCAACAGAAAATGCTGGAAGATCTGTTTGGAGCCAAAGGTCAACCTGAAGGCCAGAGTTCTAGTACAAAAGGAGTTGGAATCCATCCGCAGAACATTTCATGTTCCCCTGATCATCGATCTAGTCTTCAAACACATTTTCAGACTCCGCCAACATCTTCGCAGTCATCATGTTGTTCCTCACCAAGTCACACTAATATTGATCAACATGCTACTTTGCCGGCAACTATATCGTCATTGTATACGTCTGATTCGGGTATTCCACGCCCGATATTCAAGGTCTCTGATAAAATACACTGCTTTAGACTGGTTATTCTTCAAGATGCAGGAATTCGCAAAAAACAAACCCTGTTTGATTCTGCCCTTGGAATTACGGGAACAACGCAGAATCGTCCGAATCCTTCTATGTATCAAAAGCTCAACAAGTCCCTTTATCATTCAATGAATGAGCTTTCTACATACATGTTTGGTTATTATGGAATACTCATGAGCGAAGCATATAGTGTCATAAAAATGCACTATCTTCCAGGTTTGCCATCTATGCCTCATTCAATTCTTGTCACTAGGATGTTTTCTTTGGACTCCACATTTGAAACTATTACTCCGCATAATGATCGTACATCTTCTGACTGGAATCCTAGTCCATGTGAGGATTTCGCGGATTATCCATTTCGTGCAAATAATTCTACTCGATTTGGTATTGGATTTGTCATTCCTGCCGGAAGTGACTTTAGAAGTGTCGTGGAGGAGATTACAGATAACTGGAAAGAAATTTCCCATCACCTAATACTAATTCAGACGGAAATTATTAAGCAATTGAAGAAGAACTTTAAACCTCAAACTAATAGAAGTCACCGGACAAATCAGAGTCTTACATACGGTTATCAATTGCCTGCTTCCGCTGTGAATAAATCCATGTCATCGCGTCTTGCGGCTTTTCCTTCTTACTTTTTACAGTCAAACTTTCAATTAAATCGTTTATTTCATTCTTTAGTGATGTGTATTCAACATTTGGTTGATATACCTCGTTTGTTCATTGATTTACATGAATCTGATCAGGAACTTATAGAGTGGAGCTCCACAGTTGCGTCCTGGTTGGAATTGAAAGATGGATCATTTAGTGCCTCTGAATTTCCTGTGCCTTTCGAAGACCGACCTACTGCTCTGGGATCGGGACCTCATCTTAAATTTCTTGCCAGCTTAATTTCTGCTCTTCTTCCCGAGAGAGAAAGTATCTTCAAGAGTGCAGAAAGTCTTCAAATGAAGAAATCATGTAGGGTTGTGATTCTTACCGCTAACCCGATGGTGTCAGAGAAGTTAATATTTATTATTGCTGGCCTTCTTGGTTACCGGAGGTATACCCTTCCTTCCAAGGACACTCTTCCCGATGAAACTAGCAATATTAATTCAAATTTGACTTCTTCTCGCTCTTCAAGTTCCTCAAGCTTTTCATCTCTTTCAGAGGAGTCTTCTACACAAACTCCTTCACTACGAAGGAGGAATGTTGAACTTTCGGAACCCAGGTCGAGTCTTTCCGTTAGCTTCAGTCATGACAAAGTGATGCCAATTTCAATTCGCTCTAAAGCATCTGTTGCCGGCTTATCTTTGGAAGGTAGTACACCTTCTGACTCCTCATCAACTGAATCTGGTATTGTGATTGGAAAGTGTTTTCCACCATCAAACAAACCAATGTCACAGATATCAAGCTCTCCAACAGTTAGGGCGCTGAGTACAGTTACAGCAAAAAGGATAAGCATCCCGCAGCTTCATAAAGAATCTTCATATGCTTCATTACAGAATATATCTAGCTCTTACGGCGGCCCACATCAAGCAACGCTGGGATCTTCCTCATCTTGGCGTAGTGCTTTTAATTTTGGTTCATTTATGGAACATTGGAAGTTTGGAAGTCTGAAATCTAGGGCAGTGAGCGGATTTAATAGTCCATCGAGACCAGAATTTCCTTTTGGAGGTGATCGAACTCCATCTCCAATGGCTGAATATAGTGAATTCCCGTGGAAAGCAGCTGCCCCTGGTATTTCTTTAAGCAGAACACATACGAATAATAATTCCTCGTCATCTTCTCCTCATTCCCCAGGTCTACTTTTTGAGCATCCGATCACTAAAACATCATCTGCATTTAATAAGATGTTTCACACATATAACGCCAAGCATCAGCTTCATGTTCCGAGAACTACAACAAAGCTTACTGGGCCATCAAGCCGTCAGTTGGAATTTGTAAAAAGATCCATGTCGACTATTTTGAATAGTGATTTGTCATTAGAGTATGAAACTACTGATGAACATTCATCTGTTTTGATTGTGAATTTTCTACATGATGACGATGATGTCAATGAACCGAATGTACCATCAGATAAAGGTGCTAAGCTTCCCCCACTAGTCGGCTATATCGACAGGTATGTACCAGAATTTACCTTGATGTCATGTCCCCAAACCCCAAACGTTAACAATATGATTGTCGAATCGATGTATGATGACGTTGATCGGATAGGTCGCGGCTCGCGCTCTGATACATATGTGGTAAATCTTAGGCAAAGAGAAATTAAACGCATCACTGTCAAGTATCCAAGAGCTGCAGAATATGCATCAAAACCTGAACATAGCCTTGAATTACCGTCATCTTCCAAACTTTCTACTGACTTAAAGAAATCTCAACCTGTTTCCAGGCTAACGGATGTTCTTCAGAAAAGTGTCCTTCAACCAGAAGTGAGTATACTTTTTTCTCCCCTATCGCAAGGTGGTAAACGTGGTTATGAAGGTGAGTCCCCAGCTGAAGTATACGCTGACACCTCAATACCACCTTTTGTTGAGCATATAGACCACGTCTTGAACAAAATTTCCCATGCCGTGAATAAATTTCTTTGTATAGAGTCAAGAGATAGGGAACCCTCGACAGCCCATAGCGCATCAACATTTGTGAACGGAAAGTGTTCTATTCAGCAGAACGCCTCAAAGGAAACTTGCTGTCGGGATCTAAGATGTTTACTAAGAAATATCACCAACTAAGTAGTGCTGAACTTCACTAACCCCTAAAAGCTTTACCAATTTATACCATATTACTGTCTTTTTTTTTGTTGTTGTTGTTCTGTCCTACTTCTTTTTCTGCAAACACATCAATTAATATTAATAGAATAAGTACGCAAGCAGGCATCATTTCAGATTTTACTAGTTCTTATCCAAATTTCGTCTCTCTGGAGGGGTAATCTCATGAATCCTAATAGACTTGCTATCTAGTCCTTCAACTTTTGAAATCGAAAGAGGTGTGATAAACATAGTCTGCGTCTTTGGATTCTCGCTCACCTTTTCTAATATCAATTTCAATGCCAAACGACGGTTAACTTGGTCCATGAAGACATCAAACTCGTCTAAACCCCTAACACGTGACTGCATTGGCTTCCAAATGGAAAGAAGGAAAGCAATCTGAGCATAAGATTTCTCACCACCCGAGAAGGACTCAACGCTTCTAAGTTTTTCAGTAGGTTTCGTAGAAACTTTTAAGGTCAATTTTCCATGTGCAGGGTCGAAGTCAATCTTACCACTAAAATTTCTAAGGCGCATTGCAGACTCGAATGCACTATTAACCTCCAATATCAAAAGACTCACAGTGGATGTTAAATTGTCAAACCTCGTCTGTAGAGCTGAAGATAAGTGATTGTGAAGTTTTATAGCATCATCAAGCTTTGACCTAATTCCTTTATAAGTTTTCCTAGTACTAACCACGTTCAAGCCAGCAGCTTCCCGTGATATACCAACTTCCTCTTCGATTTTTTTTAGTGACTCTGTGATCGATTCAATCTCTCGATCCACACCCTCAATAGTATCCTCTGATTTGAGATTAGCTTCCTCTCTACTACAGTGATTTGAAGCCTTTTCTATAAGCATATTAATGACAGATGGCATGTTGTCCCTAGTAAATTCTGTCAATTTTTGAATGTCCGATTCAAACTTCAACTTTTTTGTTTTGTTGTGTTCAACACTTTCGTTGAACTCAGCCAATTTCATATCATAATTTTGAATCACTTGTTGAGCATTCCGATACTGTTGCTTCAACTTCATATTCTTCTCTGCCACATCCTTGAATTTCATCTTTTGACTCTCTAGCTGGTCATACAACTTTTTCAATCGTTCCCTTAATGCATGATCCTGGGTGGTATGAATTGTCACTCTGTCTTCTAACTCACTTTTATGGTCCTGTAATGCCTCTAGTTTAGCACCCCCACCTTCCATATCTTCAAGTTTGGAAGAAGCTCTGTTTATTGCTGCCTTTGTTTCGAATATCTTCTGACTCACAGCCTTGAGATCATGCTGGGCTTGTAAAAGTTTCTTCTCACAATCTCTGGTAAGAGTATGTTTATTCTGGTTAAGCACCCGTATTCTCTCTGAGATGTCGCCTATCTGCGCTTGAACCCTGTCCATCAAATTCATCGACCCGCCAGATATTGCCAATGGAATTATGTTGGGGTTAGATCTATTCATCTGTTGCACTGGATCCACCTGAAGTGCACCATTCCTTTTCGTAATTCGAAGTGCACCTCCACCTTGAACAAAGCAAAGAGCGGAACTTATGCTATTTGTGTGATCATCCTTAAGTATCCGTTCAGCTTCTCTTCTGTCTGCGACAAGTAACGTGTTATGTATCTTATTTGCATCAACTAAGAAGCATTCAATATTCTTATCCTTAATTTCCAAAGCATCCAAGATGGTGTTACAGTTAACAGTAGGAACAGATCTTGAGTAATCAAAAATTTCAGGCCTTCTGACAGTTATATCATTATTCGTCCTAAAATTTCTAACAGTGCTTTTCAAATGATTTGAATCTCTAAAGTTTTCTGCTAGGACGGAATTTAATGTCCGTTGCATAACAGTCTCTAAAACCCACCCCCACCTTTTATACTTGTCTTTCAATCTAACTTCCAATCCAATTGGTCCAACAACTTTGCCAGAAAACGAATTTTGCGACTGCTTTATAGTCCTGGCCAACTTTCTGATCTGTGGACTGAACAAACTATCCTCTTTGCCTTTGGCCTCAAAAATCCTTCTTTTGTTGTTTTCAAGATTTGCCATCTCTCGTCTGAGTTCCCCAATTTCAGAATCAATTGACCTTGACTTGCTACTAGATTGTAACTTGAGTTCCTCGATTGAATTCTTATTTGCGTTTGACTGCGCCATCATCTCAGACAATTTCCCTTCCAACTTCGTTTTGAGTTGCTTCAAAGATTCGTATGCCTCGCCAGTACTGTTTTTTATTCTTGCCTTTTCGGCCTCGATTTGTTTATCTACACGTCTGATCGCTTGATTGTCTTCCTCGATCTCTTTCTTATTACTTCTAATGTTGACATCAAAATCACCAATCTTTTGATGTGTCTCTTGAAAATCGTTCTTCAAATTCGACTTTTGTTCATCTGTCTTGTTTATTTCCCCGATTAAATCAGCTGTAATTAGTGCTTTCTGTTGTAGCTTCTGTTTTGTAATTCTTTGAATATCTGCTTCAAAATTATCACATTGCCGATCAATCGCTTTCAATTGCTCACTTCGATGTTCAAGAACCTCTGTTGCTCTCTTAAGTTGATCCTCTTTTGCGCAGACTTCGAGCCATAAACGTTTGCCCGATAATATTTCTTGCTTCTTTTTAAATTCATCAGAGTTCCTGAAGTTGGTCCAAACTTTCAAAGCCTCTTGATACTTGGCTTTCGCCTGGGTCAAAATGTCTTCATCACCAAAAATGGTTTTTTCTATCTCCTTTACATCTTTCTCTAATGAACTAACATTATCATATGATTCCTGAAGACGGGTTCCTTGCATGAAATATTTAAATTTTTCCGTATCATCTGAATGCGCCAGAAACGTTTTTGCTTCCGTTTGAGTAAGAATAGTCATTGGATTTCCTATTGTAATGCCGTAATAATCCATAATTTCATTAACGGTTCTTTTTTTGATGCTCACGACCTTACCGTCTTCGTTCCTGATGGAAAAGCCAGAAGATCCAACATTTTTAATGATTCTTTCAATCTGGATTCTCTTCCCGTAAATATCTGGCTTATACGCCTCTTTACCTTCGTTCTTGAATATAACCTTCACTCTAGCAACGTTCTTTCCGTGCATGATAAGTCCCTTTAACGAATTACCTCTATCCGTATCACTTGCTCTCGCACCTAAAGCAACAGAAAGGCCAGTCAAAACAGCTGATTTCCCAGAACCATTACGACCTATAATAAAGTTCGTTTGACCACCAAAATCCAACGAAAATGCATGATGGCACATAAAGTTATACAGTTCCAAACGTATAATGATCCCGGATTCTGCAGGTCCGTCGTCAAAATCATCTGAGTCCATCTGGCTTTGCGTCATAATCTGTGAAATATTTGATGAACGTTGACTTTTGCGAAGTTTCTCCGTGATTTTCTGAGTGAATTCATTACCAACGTTAACTTGCGTGTTCACAACTTTCTCATGTGAGTCTTCACCAGTATCAGTATCCGAGTCAAAATCTGGTTCAAGATTAGATTCTAGCGTTATACGTCTCTTTTTAGAAATTTGTGATGCGGTTGAGTCCAAAGTTCTATCCATTTGGTCATCTGAATCACTGTCTTCTAGCACTGTCCGAGTTCGCTTAATTCTTTTGAGAGCCGGCATGGTGAACTCGTAAATGCTTGTCTCAATGTTCTAATAATTCTACTGGAGTGGCCAAATTCCTTGATTTTATAGAAGTAGCAAACTAAATTTGGTTATTCTTTTTGAGTGTGTTGTTGTTTCCTGAAAAGTTTGTAATGCTCCGTATAAGGTTCAAAAATGAATGTTATTTGGATGTAATTCGGAGAGAAGATCGTTTGTAAGGTCAAATGAAGCGCGTCACATTTGACGAATTCTAAGACGCGCCGAGTAGAGAAAATAATGTCTCCATCATAATGACATGAAAAAAAAAAAAGGTGAGATCCAGCTTTATGCGGCTTAAAGTAACTCGGTCCAAAGCTATCATAGTTCATGAATGCTATTCCCAGCCATACTTTTACTTATTCTGGATACACTAGAGCATTTGTCTTTGGACTTACTATTATGGTAAAACCGGCACATAGTGCAGTAAATTTGGTTTCGTTGGATGCCAAATGGTTGGCTCGCTGGAAAAAGCAATGTGGGGGTCAGTTCTTAAATCCAAGAAGACTTGTGAAAGCCAAACCTGGAATGAAAAAGGTTTACTCGCTTACAATGTTTCCATACCCATCTGGTACGCTTCATATGGGCCATCTTAGAGTTTATACGATTTCGGATGTATTGTCCCGATACTATAGAATGAAAGGCCATGACGTTCTACATCCCATGGGTTGGGATGCTTTTGGATTACCTGCCGAGAACGCGGCAATTGACAGAGGCGTGGATCCGGGTTCTTGGACCAGCCTAAATATAAAAAGAATGAAGCACCAAATGGAGCTTATGCACACAGATTTTGACTGGGATCGTGAAGTTACCACCTGCAATCCTGATTACTATAAATGGACCCAAAAGATATTCTTGTTATTGTATAAGCATGGTCTTGCGTATCAGAAAAAGGCTGAGATAAACTGGGATCCAATTGATAAGACGGTTTTAGCTAATGAGCAGGTTGATGATAAAGGACGGTCATGGAGATCCGGTGCACTTGTTGAAAAGAGACTTTTAAAGCAATGGTTTCTCGGAATTACCAAGTATGCGAAGGTCCTAAATAAAGATCTTGATCTTTTAACTGACTGGCCATCTAAGGTGCGGACAATGCAAAAGAACTGGATTGGAGAGAGTCATGGTACACAAATCTCATTTCCGATTGTTCAGAGCAATGTCGATTTACCTATTGACAAGGTTGACGTCTTTACTACTCGGGCTGAAACCATATTCAGCGTTCAGTATATTGCGTTGTCATTTGACCATCCAATAACTCAAGCATGCAGTGTCATCGATTCTAAGTTGGCATCTTTTATTACGCGCTTAAATAATATCGAAAATGTTGAGAAATCCAGAGATGGTTTTAAACTTGATGATGTGTTTGTATCGAATCCGCTTGATCCTAATCAAAAAATACCAGTTTTTGTTGCACCATATGTTATTGGTGGATATGGTCAAGGTGCAGTTATGGGATGTCCAGCTCATGACAAACGTGATTTTGGCTTTTGGCTTGCCAACATGGGTGAACATAGTGCTGTTATCAGAACTGTTGATCCAAAAGATCTCAACAATGATGAAATAGAAATTCTTGCAAAAAAGCCATATACTGAAAAAGAAGGAATAATGAATCATAACGCTGGTATTAATCTTGTCGGTAAAAGCACATCTGAAGCTCGTAAAACTGTTGTCTCGATGCTTGAGAAGATACATCTAGGAAAGCATAAAGTTAATTATAGGCTTAGGGATTGGCTAATATCTAGGCAGCGTTATTGGGGTGCTCCTATTCCAATGATTCATTGTGATAATTGTGGAGTAGTCCCCGTTCCAGAGGAACAACTTCCTGTGATGCTTCCCAAAGTGGATAAACTGTTCACCAGAGGCGGATCGCCACTTGCTCAAATCTCTGATTTTGTTAATACGACGTGCCCAAAGTGTCATGGACCTGCAAAACGTGATACTGATACAATGGATACTTTTATGGATTCATCATGGTACATGCTACGTTATGTTGATCCTCATAATAACCGTGAAATGTTTTCAAAGGAGCTTGCGACTCAATATATGCCAGTAGATCAGTATATTGGAGGAGTGGAACATGCCATTTTGCATCTACTTTATAGCCGGTTCATTTCCAAATTTTTGTGTTCTATTGGAATGTATACTGATAATGCTCAAATGAACGGTGAACCTTTTAAGCAATTAATTACTCAAGGAATGGTTCATGGGAAGACTTTTATAAATCCCGATAACGGACGTTTCTTGAAGCCAAATGAGTACGAAGTTCAAGAAGATGGTAATGCGCTAATAAAAGCAACTGGAAAGAAGGCTTCAGTTTCGTTTGAAAAGATGTCAAAGTCTAAATTCAATGGAGTTGATCCTGCCACGTGTATTACCAAGCATGGTGCCGATGCCACCAGAGCCCACATTTTGTTTCAAGCTCCTATAAGCGATATTCTTAGTTGGGATGAAGACAAGATTGTTGGTGTTGAAAGATGGTTGAAAAAGGTAATCTGGCTAGGTGAAACCTTGTCCCATAAGGTAACACCCCATATGAGAGACAATAAGAAACCCAAATCGAAGTATAATGATTCTGAAATTCGATTTCATAATGCTCTGGTTGGCTACCTACAATCCTTGAATACTTCATTTTCGAAGACACTCATGTTAAACACTGTAATATCAGACTATATGAAATACAGCAATGAGTTATCATCACATATTAACGACGAGGATATTGATATATCTTTGAAATACCAAGCATTAATGACTTTGTTAAAGGTAATGTCACCTGTTGCTCCCGTTATTGTTGAGGAAACAAATGAACTTTTACATAAGCCAAACTTTGGTAAAGTTGATTCCATCTTGAAATCAGATTGGCCAGAGGTTGATTATTTAATAGATGAGGATATCAAATACAATGTTATGGTGAATGGAAGGATGAGATTTATTTATTCAGGAACTAAAGACCTTATACAGAATAAAGACCGCTGTATAAATGAGGTGATGAAGACCAATGGAGCGAAAAAGTGGCTTCAAGGAAAGCAGATCAAGAAGGTTATTCTGAAAAAGAGAGCCATTGTGTTTATAGTTAAGTGATCTGCTTAATCATTTGTGTATATATATACTTTTTGGAAAAGATCAATAAATAAAGTGTTCTCTTATCACAATTTTCAGTTTCATCTTGTTAATATTTACAGTTGGATCTAAATTATGGATTTAAAATATTAATTGTACAATAGCGCATAAAACTTTCACACAAACAATTAACTATAGTCAAGTAAGATTAGAAACTACTTAGAAATCCTTCCTAATTTCAACAACCGTGGAAATTGTCATAATTCAGAAATGAAGGAGGACTAGATTCGCGAAAAAATAAAAGAACATATGACTCAGCTACCGATGATAAATGTATGAAGTGAACACCATCAGCTCAGAAGGGTAAAAAGTGTTTGTGCTGTTTACAGAAGTCTTAAAGCATACTACAATCATTGTCCGGCTGTTACGTATTTGATCATAACAACCGGTAATAATAGTGCGTATAAATTAGTGCTTGGAACAGTCAGTACTTTGAGAATTAGGCACGAAAAACATGTTAACGATAGGTTTTTCCCGACATGTTTTTTCAAGTAACTTTTTTTTAGGGCTCTTCTTCGAAGTCGACACACATATTCAAATACTAATAACTGAGCTCATTGTATTTACACACTCTATAATAGAGGTAAATTTAAAAAAACATGTCCCAAGTTGTGACCATGAAGCATGGCAGCATCGGTTATTCCAAAGACGAACTAACGTCACGTCTTTTTTACGTCGCCAAACTTCTCACAAAGCCGGAGTTTTACAACACTCTCACGGAACCAATGGGAGATGTTGATGAACAGGATTCTATCTTGGGAACAGTTTGTTATGGATGTCTTTTGCTCAGTGAACTAATCAAAAGACGTCCAAAAATTGCCCGAACACTCAGGAAGGTGATAAATCGTTTGCTTCTACTTGCTATAAGAATTCTTGACCCTTTGCTACAGTCTAATAAATTCACAGCAATGCTCAATTATAGACTAAAACGTATGCAACGAATTACAAAGGAAGCAGAAGAAGAAAGTTCTTTGAGCGCAACAGAAATACAACTAAGTCAGGTTTTAAAGTCTATCTCTTCTTATATTTCTGATATCAGGATATTTGGCCGTATGTGGGCCCTCCCTGGCAGCATAGCATCTACAATCATCGGCTTGGAGAGCACGTACAGAGAGACAAACACTTCAACATTATTCAAACTGATCGAAGCTTTTGGCGTTGTGATTGGAAATGGAAACCAACCGCTAGAAAATATTGCTTTTGCGTGTGGTCATAGATGGTCGTTATATGAGGATAAAATGGCAGGAGCAATTAGCTCGTACTGCTATTCACGTTCTTCTCGTTGTTGGTGCGCATCAATCATTGTGACTTTGATTAAAATAGTTAGGCAGATGATTTCATACAGGAAGAATGGTAATTATGCGTTTGGAAACAAAACTTTGAATGAAAACCTCCTAAGAAATATACTTAACTTGCCATTAAGCTACCATTGGTCATTCCCGGAGGGCAGACTTAGCCAGCTTACGGTTGCTATTCTTGCCCTTGCGGCATCGCTTATTAAAACAAGAAGGATACTTCACGATGTTGGCTACAAAATCCAGCAAATCAAGGCATAATGTACCATTTTATAATGAGTCGACGGCTTTCTTTCCATCTATAGAGCAAAAAGAAATAAAAAGAAGAGTGTACAGTAAAGTAACGAGCAAGGCTAAAAATAAAGAAGCAGAATATGATAATGCAATTAAACACGCATAAAAAAAAACGACCATATGGGACACAAATAGATAGATGAGTATGTCCATGTATAGATGACCTACAAGATTGTCTGGGTCATTTCACGATCTTCTAGATCTAAAATATCTGAATTATCTGCTAATGTCGTGCTTGCCGTAGATGGAGCAACTCTGGAACATTTCCGAAATTCAGCCATTACCAAAGCGTCAGCTCTTGGCCGAGTCATATCTACCGAAAGGATGATGAAAAGGGCACCATACAAATAGCAAGCACTCCATTCCATCACACCGGAATATCCATAGAAATATGAAGCATTTCCCTGATCAATAGCGATAAGAATGAAGACACCGAAAAGAGAGATTACCACAATAGTGCATGCAGCCCATAGAAACGTAATTGCAAAAGATATAGCGAAGTAGCGTTGGCGATAGTGGTAATGGTATATCATTTTGAGGAACACGTTGATAAAAGCAAAAACAACATCAAATCCAATGAAGCAACCCAAAAACAGAATATGAACTTTAAGATTTTTTGTGACCTTGATGCAACTGACCATTAAAATACAGAAGGACGACAATGTTATGACTATTATCAGACTGATTTGCATCCATTTAGTAACCCTGCTATAATATGGAAGCAAATAAGGAGCGTTCTTGTCACGAAGTTTAAATTCTTCGTAGACCCCCCAGACTATAAAGATGCTCATAAGAGCTGTACCGCAAATAAAAGCCGGTTGGCGGTTTGTAGCTGCAAGATCAGAGAGATAAATGATCATTCGATTCATGTTTGCATAATCTGTATAGTATGGTTGACGTCCAGAAATGAACCAGGACACCATTAACCCGGTAAGCATAGCCCACCACCAGAAGCAAGCAATCAATGGAAGGGTCCATGCATATTTTGGACTAATGTCATGTAATCTCATTGGATCTATTGAAACACTGTCGTAAGTGTATGTTTATGCGTAAAATAAGCTAGGGCGAATCTGATTCTAGTAATATCTATAAAGATCAAGTTGGCTTTCTATAATAATCCCAAAGTTCCGATGCTTATTTCAGCCCTTGTATCCTACTATTTTGCAATTTCTCTGGTGTTGATGAAGTGAGTACGCGTCCTGCTCTCATTTATTTGAGAACTGGTATATATATGAAAGGAAATGAATGAATACGCGATACTGTTCAAATTCACTATACTGAGAGTGCCAGGTAATTGACGTATAGAAGCCGTTATGATGACAAGGTATTGATATATATTAAAATAGGAATGTGTATAATTCAGATCAAAAGAAACCAGGTCCCAGAGGCTGAGTTTTTTGTTGATTTACGAAAAAAAAGAATGCTGGATAGTGTTTCCCTGAACACAGTGATAAAAAAAGAAGTAATCGACTATTAAAAAGGAATTGTTCCGAGAACCCGTCGTACGGCCGAAAAATGCGGCGTATGAAAATTTTCCCCTTAAATATTTCAGTCTTTTGACTTGGTGTTCGTTTTGTTGCTGTGTGTTTTCATGGGATTTCTTCGTACATTCCGATAATATGAACCTCGTTTTTTTTTTTTGGATTTTTTCCTCAACACCAGGAATTTTTTTTTCTCTCTCTTTTTCTTTATAAATCTATATAAAGGACTTAAGTCGAAACTTTGGAAAATGAAGTAAAAAAAAAAGCTCCAAACAGAATCAAGCGTAGTTTCCGCCAATCTCATACGCGGGCAAGCTCTAAAATTAAGCATGGGAAAAAGGAGACGGAAAAGAAGTAGTCGTTAATGCCAATACAATTCCATTAGAGTTTAACTTCAGTGATCATAAGATGACATCACCTGGTGTTCAAGTAAAATAGCTATGTCTTTTTGAAATGTGGTGTTTACACCAGATTTGAAGAGAAAATGTAAAAAAACTTAAAACTGATAAGACGTCAGCAAATTAATGTAAAAACGATTAATCAGTTATTTGTATCCAGAATACAGAACTTGATTAATACGTGAGCTCTCAGTCTGATATTTTTGCTTACTTATTCTGCTTTTTGTATTTGTATGGGCAAAATTTTCCCCCAATTTAATTTTTTTTTTTTTGACGGGTCTCTGCTCTGCTTTTGAACCTAACCTGAATCTATTATTACTCAGTCTAGATAGCAGCAGGTACGGCACATTCGCTCTTTCATGCATATTAATTTTGAGTTGATTTAAATTTTTTTTGGCCTCTTTAATTTAGCGCCCGACCTCTAAGTTGCGATTTGTTTATCTCATCACTACTCCCTTCTTCCTTGTAAATTTCATTCATCCCGCTTTATATATACAATTTTCATATTTTGGTGATCACTGATTAATCTTATTTATCAGAACTTCCTAAAAGAACATTTAATGAATTATATATAGCGATTATTTTGAAATATGATGATTCATGAAAGAATACAAAATATGCCTGAGGCAGGTGGACAACTGGATTTGAATTCTGTTCCACGGAGACCTAAGAAGCATATAAATAAGCAAAATGGAAGCAGAAAGAATAAGAACAGGACAAACAAAGATGAAAGTAAGAAGGAGCGAACAATCAAAACTAAGGGTAAGAAAGAGCAGAAGGAGCTCTCTATACCCCCAAGAGGAGCTCTGCCTGATGGTTCGAGTGTTAATTTTGGCCACGAGAAACTTAGATATCCAGTGAAGCTCAGGGATGACACTGGAAAAGGTCGCAAAAACCACGATCGGCAATACTCCGGAGAGGGCAGGAAGAACAGAGCAATGTTGCAGAGCACAGCTTTGAACCTTAAAGAGACGACAAATGATTTGAAGAACATGCTGATTTCTGATAGCTTTGGTGAACCATCTCTCCCAGACGGTTCTAGACCAGTCTTTGGTAATAATAAGAATGGAAGTTTCCAGATGGAAAGATCACAGTCTGGTTCACGTAACCATTCTCGTCGTCCACTTTCGGGAAGTCAGTCCCAATCGAGGTGCCAATCTCGTTCACGCTCTCGTTCCAGCAGCCGCTCACCTCCAATGTCTGCCTCTTCATCATATTTGAATTTGACACCACCAACCACCTCTTCCGCCAATCACTATGCAGAATTGCGTGCACCGGGCTTGCAGGCTCTTCCGGATGGCTCGAGACCAAAATTCGGCAACGCGACCGAAAGCTTTCCAAGATCTAAATATCAGAATATGACCTCAATAGCTCCATATTCGACCGACTCACTAACGGGATCCAACAAAATATACGCCGGTTCCTCCTTCCATAGCTCGCCGTCTGCTGTGTCCCTTCCAAGACCATCATTTACTGGTAAATGATGCTGAATACTTGGGTGTTGTTACTATGAGCCAGTAGAAGGAATATATTTGCTTATGAGCCGATCGCTTGTTTGCTATCCAGCTATTGAACTCTGGAATCTTTGCTAATATCTCTATCGAATGTTACATTCAACATTGTATTAATTATCAATATTCTTTTTTGTTGTTGTTTGTTTTCTATTAGATAGAGCATTTTTAGATATCAATGTTTAATGCTTTTCTAAAGCCTTTGCTGTTTTCATATTTTTAGAGGTTGTTTGTGATTTTTTCCTCTTTTTTTTTTTTTTTTTGTGATGTGTTGTGTGTGTTGGTTATCTTATATACTGAAACGAAGCGGTGCTTCGTTAGTGTATAAATATTGCAATTTTGCTTTCATAATTGCGAATTGCTTGAATAAAGGCCTGGCAATCACTTGCTTTTTCACACGTTAGGGCATGTACTTTCTGTTTGTAGATCAAATCTGAATATTGAAAGTAATGATTCTATATATCATATTATTGATTTTAGCATGCTGTGGTAAACAATTTTTGTGCCGCTTTAATACCTAGTATTATCGACTCTAATATGGACTATAGTTCTACTATATAGTTGTATTGTATTTGTGGAAAACAGTACTGCCCACTATTGCCGTTCCAGCGCCATATACGCATTGAGGTTAACTATTTTCTTTTTCTCTTATCGAGACATTTCTACCGGTTTAGAGGGAGAACAGTACGCGCGGTGCAAAGAAAACACAGGCTAAGAAAAAAAGTATCAGAAAATCATTGAATAAAAAGTTGCAACTTCATCTTAATTCTGCGCAAAGGGAAGTGTTATCTTCTAAATTTCTCATCCTATAAATGATTATACGACAATCCAGTTTTAGGGTATTAAATATCAGAGAATAGCACTTTGCTGGATTATATACTTAGTTGCCGCTATCATGTCGAAGGAAGTAGATGATTCGCAGGATGTCCAGATATATAGTCCCCAATCTCGCCGAGAATCATTAGACTCTTCTGCATTACATTCCTTACACTCTTCACTTGCACACGCAGAGGAAAATGAAACAGAAATATTTTCAGGAGCCGCTTCACAGGTTGTCCCCTCATCAGTTTCAAAGTTTCACCACCACATCCATTCTATTAATTCACCATCAATCGTCTCACTTTCTCCTTCTCACAGTAGAGGAGGAGAATCCTTTGTATTAAGCGAACCATATGCAGATCAAAACAGGGAGACAGAAGAAGGAACTGGCACAACAGATAAACAATTTTCACGGAGAGCGAGATTTAGTTTTTTCACCACAGATGAAATTGAATCTGCTAAGGGTGTCTCCAGTTTGAGGAGGATGACTACCAATTCCAGGGCTGGCTCAGTGCCAATTGATTACGATACGAACTGGAACAATTTTGAGGATGATTATACCGATAGCGAAGCGTTGGCTTCTGAAGACGAGCGTAGTGGTTTATCCCCTGAGTTTGAAGCTGTACATGGATCATTCAATTCAGACTCCCCGGATTATGGTAGTACTAATAACAGCAGAGAGGCTGATATCAGCGGTAACACTGATAGAGCTGGTTACGCAGAAAGGAGGCTAACATACGATGCTGAGGATGATTTTGTAAGAAAACAGCTCAATGATGATATGCTGAGAGGAAATCACGAGAAAGCTAATATAAAATACCACGACCAACTTTTCCTTCCGAAGTTTCCTGCTCGAAACGAGAGCCAGCGTTTTTATCTTGCAGAAGAGGATCTTGTTCTAGGTATTGCTTCTTACAAGGTGACTGGTAAAGGCTTGGCACTTTACTATACTATTATTACACTCACCTTGGGTCTCGGATATTTATTTTTTAGATGGTTTCCCAGATACAGGATACAAATATTGGCCAAACGTGTACCATTAGCGAAGGCAGAAATTGTCATCATAGAAGATGAGTTTGGTCTCCTAGATGTTATAAATGTGAAGAGAGAATGGTACAACAGAAGAATATCCACGTTCATATACCCCTCTGATATATATCCTAAGGAAGATGACAACGAAAACGGCGATGACCCAATAATCCCAGTCCTCATTTCGTTTGAATATCGTTACATGAAATTCTTTTATGACCCTAGAGTTGATCTCTATAGGCTGGCTACTAACTGGATAGACAAGAGGTGGTGCCATTATCCCGATCTTAAGGATGGAATAACAAAGGAGATACATATGGCTAGAAAGGATATTTTTGGGAACAATATGATTGAGATAAAAGATAAGTCTGTGTATGCACTTTTACGGGATGAAATATTACATCCTTTCTATGCATTCCAGATATTTTCTATTATTCTTTGGCTTTCTGACAGCTACTATTATTACGCTTTCTGTATTTTTATTATATCGGTTTTATCCATCTCTCAATCCTTGATTGAAACTCTTCAGAATATGGAGCGAATGAGACAGCTAGCTTTATTCGAGTGTACCATCCGGGTTCGAAGAAATGGGTACTGGACAGAAGTTTCTTCTGGTGACCTAGTGCCTGGAGATGTTTATGAAGTATCCGATCCATCTTTATCCATTTTACCTTGCGATTCTCTACTCCTAAGTGGGGACTGCATAGTCAACGAGTCTATGCTTACTGGAGAATCTGTTCCGGTGTCAAAAATTCCAATCACAGCGGAGACGGTGAAGAATTTAAAGCAGGAGTACACGAGTGCTAAGTTTTCATCACATTTTGCCAAGTCTTTTTTGTACAGTGGAACTAAGATTGTGAGATGCAGATACGGTAGCAATGGAACAGAACCAGCCACGGCCTTAGTTATGAGAACAGGCTTTAATACCACAAAGGGTTCGTTGGTCAGAACTATGCTTTTCCCTAAACCCACGGGATTCAAATTCTATGAGGATTCATTCAAATATGTAGGTGTTATGGGACTCGTCGCAGGTTTTGGGTTTCTATTTTCGATTATTAATTTTGTCAAACTTGGTGTTGACACGAAGACTATTATTTTACGTGCATTAGATATAATCACCATTATAGTTCCACCAGCTTTACCTGCAACTTTAACTATAGGAACGAGCTTTGCTTTAGCTCGTCTTCGGAAAAAGAACATTTTTTGTATTGCACCAACTCGGCTCAATATTGGTGGAAAGTTGGATGTTGTGTGTTTTGACAAGACTGGAACTTTAACTCAAGAAGGATTAGATGTTATGGGTTTGAACGTTTCCAAATCCATGAAAGATAGGAAGCAACATATGTTTACGAACCTTTTCAAAAATTTAAATGAAATGATGCTTTCAGAGAGAAATGCAAAACAGTCATTGGATCTCTTTTTGACAATGCTAACATGCCATTCCTTGAAGGTCATTGGCGGTGAGTTAATTGGCGATCCATTGGATGCTAAGATGTTTGAATTCACAGGCTGGCAGTTAACAGAAGATCCATCTGAGAACGCACAATTACACCAATATATATCAGAACACAAATTGCCCCAAAACGCCAATCCAATATTGTTTACAGCAAGTGATGGAATGGATAGTGATCAATGCTTCGTTCAAATAAAGGAGTATGAATTTATATCACAGCTCAGAAGAATGTCAGTGATATGTCAGTCAAATGATAATAATGATGATGAGATCAAAGTTTTTGTGAAAGGTGCTCCAGAAGTAATGCAAGAAATATGTCTTGCAGAAAGTATCCCGGAAAATTTCCAAGATTTACTTTCCCATTATACACACTCTGGATATAGAGTTATTGCATGTGCAACCAAAGTTATTCCACATCCTCCGCGATTTCGTAAGAATTTGAGAGATTTGACATTTTTGAACGACTTTTCCCGCGAGAAAGTTGAGAGTGAACTAGAGTTCATTGGCTTGATAGTGTTTGAAAACAAGCTTAAGGGATCCACGAAGCAAGTTCTTTCTGAATTAAGCAATGCCGGAGTGAGAACTGTTATGTGCACTGGAGATAATGTTCTTACAGCCGTGAGTGTGGCAAAGGAATGCTCACTTATAGATAGTTCTACTAAAGTTTATATTGCTTCTTTTGATTATGAGAATTTGGCGGATGGCGATTTTCAAGCCCAAAACAAACCACCTATTACATGGAATGAAGTTGATGAACCAGAACTTCGTCTAGATTCGACTACATTGGTCCCTACAAATATAAATCAGGATGATAATTACTGTGTTGCGGTGACAGGTGATGTCTTTAAATATATCTTGACAGAAATGGCCGATCAGCAGTACCTAATAGAGCGAATGATCATGAGAGGTGCTATATTTGCTAGAATGTCACCTGATGAAAAGCATGAACTTGTGGATCGTCTTAGGTCCTTGGATTACACCGTAAGCTTTTGTGGTGATGGTGCTAACGACTGTGGTGCTCTTAAAGCAGCAGATGTTGGAATTTCGCTAAGTGAGGCCGAAGCATCGGTTGCGGCACCATTCACATCTAAGACTTTTGAGATTACTTGTGTCCCGGATGTAATAAAAGAGGGTCGTGCGGCTTTGGTTACAAGCTTCTCTTGCTTCCAATATATGTCCTTGTACTCTGCCATTCAATTTATCAGTGTTTCGATACTATACAAGGAAGGGGTGAATCTAGGAGACTTTCAATTTCTTTACATTGATTTGTTCATAATTATTCCAATTGCCATATTCATGTCATGGTCCAAAGCATATCCAATCATGTGTAAGAAGAGGCCTACCGCTAATCTCATCTCACCAAAGATTCTTGTTCCGCTACTTGGATCTATCATTATTGAATGCTTTTTTCAAATTTTTGGATGGCAACTTGGCAAGAATCCAGAAGAGCCTTGGTATCGCAAAGCTATCCCGGGTAATGACGAAGAAGTCAAGTGCTCTGATAATACGGTGGTTTTTCTTTTTGCCAATTTCCAATACATATTTGTAGCTCTCATGCTAACAGTGGGACCACCTTATAGAGAATCTGCTATTAAAAACAAGCCATTTATTATAACTGTCATTACCACTATCTGTTTCTCTATTGTGTTGATGGGTATAGATCCATCTTCTTGGTTTGGAGACTTGATGGATTTGACTTGGACGCCCCAGTCTTTGGATATCAAACTATTAATAAGTGCCTTTTTAAACTACGTCACATTAGAGTTTGGACATAAGCATTTGTTTATGAAAGCAGCCAGAATCTACAAGCGTATGTTTGGAAGAAAGAAATCCAATAAGAAATTCAAGAATTTAAAGAAAGAGTTCAGCAGCCTTGGTGCTGAAGTATGATTTTCGAACTACCCTAAATAGTTACATTCACGTTAATGCATACTCCTAATATAATCCATTACTGTTAGAGAGAAAAAAAGAAGCTTGTGCCAGAAGTGCTAGACCCTGAGAGAAATGGTTAGTGTACACAATTAATAGCATTAAGTTAGAAATAGTACTAAAATAAAATGTAAAGGTTATTAAAATTAGCGTACTATTTAAAAGGACCGACCTAGATGCTGCATCACACACTTTTTATATGCCATAAACTCCTTCAAACAGGCATCCTTGTTCATATTCTGATAGTTCTTCACCATACAGTTACCATAAGCTGCAGAAAGTTCTGAGCATTGTATAGTAGCGCTCATCAACCGAGTTACCTGTTTGACTGGCTTCTTTTTTAACGTGGATTGCATTCCCATCCTGACTTCTAAATATTGCTAATATTGTGCAAAGGGGTTAATTGAATATGTAATCAAGAAGTCCGAAGTAAGTTTGTGATTAAAAAAATAAACGAATTGTGAGATAACCTCTAGGATATATATAAATATATGGGAAAATGGTAAACGCAGCTTCCCAATCAGATTAGACCAGTCAGAGATAAGATAAGCTATTAATTTGGACAGAAAGATTCACTTGCGTTATCGTGCCAACCTAACAATCTATTTTTTGCTTGTCACTTTATTTTCCCGTTCCGTGAGCCAGTGATAAATTACCACCGCAGAACGACGACCAAGATAAACAAACAAAAAATAATACAATACGCAAATTCTCACTCGGAGAGAGATTCTCCTTTTCGCGTGTACACTTTACATTCTTGAGAGTATTATATTATAGCTATTTAGGAAACATATACGTTTTGATTTTGGTATACAGTGAAAATTCAGGACTTCTGTTCACTTTTAACTATTCCACCTTCTTGACATAATGAATAGAACAACGATTTCTTGTTCTTTAAAAGTTGTTCAGGAGTATCGAACTCGGCAACTCTACCTTTATCTAAAACGATAATTCGATCACTGTCAATTATAGTGTTTAGTCTGTGTGCAATTGTAAGAATAGTTCTTTCTTTGAATGCCGATCTGATTGTCTGTTGTACAATTGAATCTGTTTGGACATCGACATTAGCAGTAGCTTCATCTAAAACAAGAATCTTGGAGTCACTTCTACAGAGCGCTCTAGCTAAACACATCAATTGTCTTTGACCAACAGATAAATTCGATCCTCCCTCCGAAAGTTCAATCAAAAGTGGATTATAGTGAACAGATGATTTGTTCTCCAATGAATTGTACATTATATTCACGTAATCAGCAAGATGCGATAATCTTAGAGCATTCCAAAGATCTTCATCTGGATATTGATCAACTGGATCTAAGTTCGATCGAATAGTACCTTCGAATATTTGCGCATCTTGAGGAATAATAGAAAGTTTAGACCTCAAATCATAAAGACCAATTTCACTCGTATTGATATTATCAATGACAATGTTTCCTTGAACAGCCTCAATAATTCTAAATATTGCCAAAGTCAAACTGGATTTACCGGCGCCCGTTCGTCCAACAATTCCGATTTTCTCTTCTGACTTTATGGATAGATTAATGCCCTTCAAAACAAGATCCAAATCATCTCTGTATCTAGTGGAATAATTATTGAAAGAAAGAGCACCATTGTGAGGCCATTCTTTGGATGGCCTGTTAGAGACAATAATTTCTGGAGCCTCCGATGGGAGAGAAGAGTATTCTTCAACTCTCTCGATCGAAACAATATCAGACTCAATTCTTGAACTCATCCGAACGACTCTGTTTAAAGCTTGTGTGACCTGCAAAGCGTATGAAACCGAAAGACCAACTAAACCAGGAGTAACTCTACCGGAACCTAAGGTAAGTATTAGAAGTCCAGAGGCCCCCAAAATAATTAATGAGCCGATAAATTCTAATCTAATACCCAACCATCTATTTGCAGTCATTGATGGATGATACGCACTCATATTACGATTCATTTTGTAGCAACTCAAGAAAACGAACCGGTCAACCTGATCATATGCCCTAATCGTTTCAGCACCATTCAAAGTTTCTTGCAAATGAGCGAATATAGGTGATCTAGTGATAGAATCTAATCTCCTCAACTCACGTGATGTCGATAAGTAGTACATTTGAAAATATCTATAGATAAATCCAAGTGGAATGACAAAGAAGATGAATTGCCAGGTAGAGACAACAATCACAAGAATAGTGAATCCGACCCTAACACCAGATCCAAAAAAATTGGCAAATACCCTGAATAATGATTCATCTATCTTCGAAATGTCATTGGAGAATCTGTTCAAAATTCGGCCGATCGGTGTTGTTTCAAAAAACTCCATTGGTGCTCGAAGAACACAGTCCAACATTTTTTGATGCATCATCTTTGAGCCAGAGATGGAACATAGAAGCCACTGAACTAAAGTTTCACAAAGACTGAAAATTGCGGTGGATAAGCATATACCAAAATAAATTCCAAGATTTTTCCAAGGAGATAGATTTTCACCCTCATTACCGTTAAGCTCTGACCAGTACTTCAACCAAACATTGGCTAAAACCGACAATCCCATTGAAATAACAATACAGAGCATGAATAACATGACATTTCTAACTCCACATGCTTTCATATAGGACAAATAAACTTCCCATTTAACACTTCCCTTTTGCGTCCGTTCACTTCTTCCTGATCTAACTTTTGCCTTATCCTCATTGATGACTGCAGCTTTATAATGTTCCAATTTGGCATTCTCCAGCTTTTCATTAAGCGCCACAGCGTTAGAACTTCTTAAAGATGTTGACGAGGCGTTGTTGATACTATTCTGATATGCGGGTTGAGTTAGATGCTCTTTATCTTTTTCTGTTCCAAACTCCCTAAGTAACGAAGATAACGTTGCTCCTGAATCAATAAGCTCCCTGTAACTGCCTTCTTCTTTAATCTCTCCATGAGAAAGAACAGCAATCTGGTCTGCATATTTCAAGACATGCAAGTTATTTGTACATAGAATTCGACATCTTGACTTTAATAACCCAGTGGAGCCAAGAACATTTTTAATGATATGTTTACCAACATGCTCATCGACAGCACTCAAAATATCATCTAGAATAAAAATGTCAGCACGTGAGTAAACCGCTCTTGCTAATGCAAGACGTACTTTCTGTCCTCCGGACAAGCTGATACCCTTTTCGCCAACTTGGGTCATATCGCCATCAGGAAATATGCTTAGATCGCGGGATAAATCACAGGCCTCAATCGTCTTCTTGTAAAAGGTTTGATCTTCTTTAAAGCCAAACATGATGTTTTCTTTCACAGTACCATTCATGATCCAAGGAATTTGAGGAACGTAAGAAACAGTTCCTCTTAAGATTATTTGTCCTGAAAGTTTGTACAAATTACCAAGAATAGCTTGAAGGACAGCAGACTTTCCTGAACCAACTCTTCCCACTAAGCAATTCAATGTACCAAGCTTAGCCCTATAATTGAATTTCGTCAAAGCGATTTTCTCTGGATTCCGAGACCATAAGAAAGTTCCGTTATTCACTTCAACAACTGAAACGTTAGATTTTGCATTTGCTGGAAGTTTCAGAACGGAAGAAGGATCTAATTCGTCACTGACAAAAAACTTTGTGAGACGTTGAACGGAAACTTGTGCCTCAATAAAGTCGCTGATAGCCCATGGTAAAACTGTAAGTGGAAATTCTAGCAAGTTGAACAATGAAATTGCTGTGAACACAATATCTGTACTCAATGGTGTTCCAGAATACATTATTATAAACACAGCGAAAGTGGACTTACTGACAATCGATGGAATCATGTTGAAAATAAACTGGTTCATTGCCTGATAAACACCAATCTCCTGCAAATTTTTCAATTCTTTGTTGTTTCTAACTTCCATCAAGCGTTCTTTATATGGATTTTCCCAAGCATAAAGCTTTAGGGAACTAATGTTATTCAATATTTCTGATATCAAACTAGTCCTTTCATCCTTAACCTTCATCTGTCTATGCTGAAGAGTTTTTAAGGCCCGTGAAATAACTGTGTTCAAGGGAATCGTAAACAACAAAACAAGGAACCCCATCCACATAGAATTTCCCATAAGCTTGTACAAGGATACTAAGCAAAGAACTATCTGAACGGGTCCTGACCATATGATTTGCAAGTTGTTGCATAATACTTGTAAACGCTGAGTATCCACAGACATAAGATTGACAATATCACCAGTTGTCATTTCTTGCCTGGCTTCAATAGACAAGGCTAATGACTTCCGATAAATAAGGGTGTTTAAAGAAGACTTAACCTTGATACCCATGTCCATAATTTTTTCAATATACTGATGTAGGCAAAATGATTCAAGAATAGATAAACAAAACATTGAGATCACAAGTAGGAAACCTTCGGCAAGAGGGGCATAAGTTTTATCCTCATCATAACGTTGAACAAATCTGATTAAGTTTTTCAATAGCTGCGGCTGGCTAAATCTAATGAAATCCTTGATCAATTCGTAAAATCCGCCAAGAAAAAAAGGCATTCCAAAAGCTTTTGTCAATGCCATCAATAAGGATGGGTGTTTCCAGTTCTTCCTTCTTTCTGCTTCCCAGTTGATCCTTAAAACCTCGGACAGGGTCTCTGCTTTTAATGAACTAGGCAAAGGAGGAAGATCCACTAACGTGAGATAGCGTTTGTATCCTTTTTGCATTAATGGTGTCATCCAAGAAAATGTAAAGCGGCTGAATATATTGGCATAATCACGAAGACTACGCTCTTCTGAAACGATCTGTTCTTTAACAAGCGAAAACTGGACCTCAATAATAAATAATGATATTGTGACAACTTCCATTGAGATCTGAAAGAATATGTTCAACACTGATGATGATCTTAAGTAAATACTGATAAGCCGGAAGACCCCAAATATAATATATCCCATCCAATATAAAATAACTTGCGGTGAGGAGACGTATGTCTTATAGTTTTGAATGTATGTCAAAAGCAGAACAATACATTGTGCTAGAGATGAGGAGAAGTGGGACCACCAAATGGAATCGTTCCAGTACTCGGCATTCTTATAGTTGTTCCTTGCAACCTTTGTATAGTATAATGTTAAGGATGTCTGTAAAATAATTTGAGTTCCAATAAGTGAAAGCTTTATTCCTAGCCAATATGGGAAGCGCGTATTAATAGTGGGCTTATGTCTAAGCTTATAAATCTGTAAACCACCACTAATAATCATCCAAGCTGAAAGGGTATTAACCAATATTCCATTAACAAAACAAGGTGAAAGATCATGCAAAGGAGATACTGGATAATATCCTCCTTCATCATAGCATCCACATGGAACACTGAGTTTGGTAAGCGACATGGAAGGTTTTCACAGAAACAAATAATCCTTTTTCATGACACTTTCTCATGCGAGAACAATATATATTTGAAAAGGATGAAAAGAAAAGTGGTATACCCCTCTGATGAGCTCTTGGTGAGTCAAGTGGAAAAAATATGGGGAAGCTTATATGTATAAAGTATCTTCGGCCAGCAGTTTTAAACGTTGACATAGACAGACATGCTTCGCTGAAAATTGAAAAGTAATTGTTGTAATCGCGTCGGTCTCAAATCCATTCGGTAAATACACCGAGCCAAGAATTTCGGATGTCTGCGCGTTCTTCCATCGGTCCTTTTTTGGGGGAATCGATGATGAATCGACTACATTGAGAATCACAGTTCGATCGCTTCGATGGGTACCCTGATGTTTTATCACTCTTGTCCTTTTTTGTTGTTCTCATAGCAAATCACCGTTGTATTTCTCAATCATATATCGATCGTAAATGTGGTATATGAATTCGTCAAAAAGGGTTCACAGTTAGTCTATCTGTGTATTGCATTTCTGGAAGGTTTAGTCATATTAAGACGCGTAGATCGACCCCACAAATACTACCTCAAATATTTTCCTTTTCGTGGCATATACAAGTTTATAGTCGCGACGAATCATGAGAAAGAACAGGTTGTCTGAATGTTATCGTCTTTAAACTACACAACAAATTCATCCCGCCACTTTTAGAATAGAGAAAGAACTATTAAAGCGAGTCACTGGTAAATACAAGATTAATTAGCACCATATCATTACGGATATTGTATCAAACTTCATTTATACCATCTGGAAGTGACTGATAACTCCTTTTTTTCTTCATCCATATCCATTACATTTGACAACCAAATAATCATGCCAAAATTCAGTTTTCTTCCTAATCTGAATGATGCCTTTACACCTTTATCAGATCCGCAACTAGCAATTCTAAGCAAGCAAGTTGAGTCAGAGGGATCAGATCCTACGATTCAATCCCTATTCAACTATTCGTGGGGTTTGGTAAAATCTAAGGATAAAGGAGACAACAAGCACGGTATTGATATACTCACAAACATTTTTAAAAAGGAACCTTCTCGGAGGAGAGAGTGCCTATATTATCTATCTGTGGGTTGCTACAAAATTGGTGAATATAGAGAAAGTGAGCGATACGTGAATGTTCTACTAGAGCATGAACCAGATAACATACAAGCAAAGGAGTTAAAGGACCAAATACACAATGAATTGGCAAAGAATAGTGTGATTGGTCTTGCGATATTGAGTGGACTTACTGCAGCTGGTGTAGGTCTCGCAAGTGTCTTGTTACGCAGAAAGAGAAACTGAAGTGAGGCGGAAACGGAAATTATGTATATATACAGATATAACTTACTATGAGAATATTGTCATATTCAATTCAGATTGTACTAAAATACGACCGAACTTCATACTTGCAACGTACTTTAGCGGCAGCTAATGGATCATGAATGCTTAACTGCTTTTTTTAATTATTTATCTTCTAATTATTAATCTTCTATTTATGAACTTGATCTTACTTTTTGTATATAATATGATATGATTCAACTTGTTGAATCGTCATCCTGAATAAGTCCACCTTCCTTACATAGTGAATAGAACAACGATTTCTTGTTCTTTAAAAGATGTTCAGGAGTATCAAACTCTTTAACTTTACCTTTATCTAAAACAATGATTCGATCACTGTCAATAATAGTGTTTAGTCTGTGCGCAATTGTAAGAATAGTTCTTTCTTTAAATGCCGATCTGATTGTCTGTTGTACAATTGAATCTGTTTCCACATCGACGTTAGCTGTGGCTTCATCTAGCACAAGAATCTTACAATTCTCTTTGCAAAGTGCCCTTGCCAAACACATCAATTGTCTTTGGCCAACAGATAAGTTTGATCCACCTTCACTGACTGGGGAAAGCAATGGGTTGTATTTCACAGTCGACTTATCTTCTATCTCTTCATATATCTTCTTAATATGATTACTTAGATGTGATAACTTGAGAGCATTCCATAGATCATCATCTGAATATTGATCTGTCGGATCCAAATTTGACCTTATGGTACCCTGGAAGATCTGAGAGTCCTGTGGAATAATCGAAAGCCGTGATCTTAAATCAAATAGACCAAGCTTACTAGTATCCAAACTATCTATGTTAATGTGTCCACTCGAAGCCTCAATAAGTCTAAATAAAGCCAATGTCAAAGAAGATTTACCTGCGCCAGTTCTTCCAACGATTCCGATCTTTTCTTGCGATTTAATTGATAGGTTGATATCTTTCAACACTAGTTCAAGATCTGGTCTGTATCTTGCAGAATAATGCACAAATGTTATATCTCCATTATCAGGCCATTCCTTTGAAGGCTTCCTGGACTCAATAAATTCTGGAGCCTCGGCCTTAAGCTTAGCATACTCCATAACCCTTTCCACAGACACAATATTAGATTCAATATCCACGGTCATTCTAACAATCCAGTTCAACGACTGAGTGATCTGTAAAGCATAAGAAACCGACAAACCAACCAAACCAGGTGTCACATGACCACCTTTCAATGTGACAATCAATAAGCCCGATGCAGCAAGAATGATTAAGGAACCTAAAAACTCGAGACGAACAGCCAACCACCGATTAGCAGTAACAGCTGGGTGATAAGCACTCATGTTTTTATCTGTGTTGTATTGGTTCAAGAAAATGAATCTCCTAATCTGGCTATAGGCCCTGATGGTTGCAACACCCCTCAATGTTTCCTCAAAGTGCGAAAATATAGGGGATCTCGAAACGGAATCCAAACGTCTGAGTTCTCTTGAAGAGGCTAAATAATACTTTTGAAAGTATCTGTACACAAATCCCAGAGGAATGACAAAGAAAATAAACTGCCATGTAGAAAACACGATAACGATGATTGTGAACAAAACTTTAATGCTGGTGGAAAAGAAGCTATCAAGAACCCTGAACATGATTGCATCAATACGATATATATCGTTTGAGAATCTGTTTAGAATCCGGCCAATAGGAGTGGTCTCAAAGAATTGCATTGGTGCCCGTAAAACACTCTCCAACATGCTTTGGTGAAGTATCTTGGAGCCGGAAATCGAACAGAGCAACCACTGAACCAAACTCTCGCTAACAACAAGCATTATAGAACCCATACAAAGTGCAAAATAAATTCCCAAGTTTCTCCAGGGGTTAGGATTGTAACCCATTCTGCTGTTGAGTTCAGACCAGTATTTCAACCACACGTTAGCCAACACAGATAAGCCCATATACGCAATAATGAAGGCAATCAAAATGCACACGTTTCTGAATCCACATGCTTTGAAGTAAGTGAGATAAACACCCCATTTCACCTTTCCATGTTCATGTGTCTCATTCCTACCAGTCTCTTCCTCGATTCTCTCCTTTTGTTTAATAGATTCAACAAAATCTTCCATTTGAGCCTTTTTCACTTCATGCTTTGAAGCCTCTTTAATTTCCGAATCAAGCTCACCCAAAGTGAAGGATCCCTTACTATCTGTTGTAACAACCCTCTCTATAGTTTCTTCAGCCTTATCTGAATTCGACTCTTCATTATCAGGAGTAGTATCTCCACTTTTTCCAGCATGCCCAAATTCATTTAATAACTTGTAAAGACTAGATTTATTCTTCAGAGCCATCAACACATCATAGCTCCCCTCCTCCTGAACTCGACCTTGAAAGAGCATTGTAATTTTATCGGCATTCACAAGAATGTGTAAGTTATTAGTAGCAAGAATACGGCATCTGCTCTTAAGCAAACCTTCAGGACCGAGGACATTGTTGATAATATGTCTTCCAACGTGTTCGTCAACTGCACTCAAAATATCATCCAGAATGTAAACATCAGAACGAGCATAAACTGACCTAGCCAACGAAAGACGAGCCTTTTGACCTCCAGACAAACTAATACCTTTCTCTCCAACTTGCGTCATATCACCATCTGGCATAATACCTAAGTCTAAAGTCAATGCACATGCCTTCAATGTCTTTTCATAGAAATCCTTGTCATATTTACAGCCAAATAAAATGTTTTCACGTATAGTACCGTTCATAATCCAAGGTATTTGGGGAACATATGCAACAGAGCCATGAACCTTCGCTATACCCTTAGTCTTGTGTAAGTCCCCAAGTATAGCCTGGAGCAATGACGATTTCCCTGATCCGACTCTTCCAACTATACAGTTGAGTTCCCCAACTTTTGCACTATAATTGATATTCACAAGAGCAACTTTATATGGATGACGGGACCATAAAAAGTCAGCATCTTCAATTTCAACAGCTGGCAAACCTTTCTTGAAGTTAGCACGCAACTTATGCACTGAATTTGTTTCCAATTCATCACTCATCATGAAGTCTGTTAATCTTTTAAGGGAAACCTGAGCCTCAATAACGCTTCCTATGACATTGGGAAAAACAGCTAATGGGAAGCCGAGCAAATTGAAAAGAGAGAGTGCCGTAAAGACTATATCAGTTCCTAATGGACGTGAGCTATATTTCCATAGGAAGAGTCCAAACGATGCAGTACTAACTAAATGAGGTGCCGATTTAAAGACAAACTGGTTGCAAGCCTGGCACACGCCTATCTTCTTCAAGTTTTTCAACTCTTTTTCATTTCTGACATATGTCAGTTTCTTCCTAAATGGAATTTCCCATGCATATAATTTCAATGACTTAATGTTGTTAAGTATCTCAGAGATAAGTCCAGTTCTTTCATCTTTAATCTTCATCTGTCTCTTCTGTAAACGCTTAAGAATACCAAATACGAATGTGTTCAAAGGCACACTAATAACCATAATGAAAACGCCGACCCACATAGCATTACCAATCAACTTGTAAAGAGAAAATAAACAAAGGGTGATTTGAAAAGGACCAGACCAAAGAAGTTGCAGGTTCCTACATAATTCCTGCAAACGCTGGGTATCGACGGACATTAAATTGACAATATCACCAGTACTTTTCTTCTGTTTGGCCTCAGGGGATAGCGTCAACGCTTTTTGATAAATAAGACAGTTTAAAGACGATTTGACTTTAATGCCTGTATCGAAAACTCTCTCAAAGTATTGATGCAATGCGGCTGTTTGAATAATAGAAACGCCAAACATTCCAGTAACAATCATAAAACCTCTTGTTAAAGGAATTGTGTGATCCTTGGAGTAATCGTCAACAAACTCAATCAATTTCTTCAAAAATTGGGGCTGTATGAATGCAATACAGTCTTGAATGAGCTTGAAGATACCTGCGAACATAAATTGACCACCAAAGGATTTCGATAAAGCTTTCATCAAAGAGGGTGCGCTTCCTTTGTTAAGTTCGTACCTCCAATTTTCGTTCAAAGAGTTGAACAAGTTTTTTGATTTTAAGCTAGAAGGCAGAACCGGAAGATCTTTTTGCTCGAGATATTTGTGGTAGCCTTTACTCATCAAAGGTGTCAACCAGCCAAAAGTAATTCTGCTAAAGATGTTGGCATTTTCCATTGGGTTGTACTCCTCAAATTTTTGAATTGGCCTTGGAGCTCCTGAAATTTCAAGGATAAGGATCATTATAGAATTTATGCCCGTAGCCCAGATCAAGAAAGTCATAGCAGTGGTCGTGCTTCGAAGGTACACATTGACAATACGGAAAAAGTTCAACACAGCATATATCGCCCAGAAGGTGATTAATGAGGTGCAAGAAATGAAAGATTTGTAGTTCTCAATGTATGAAAGTGCAGCAACTACCAACGATGACAAGAAAACGCCAACGGTCGACCACCACTGTATATCATTCATAAAAGTTGCATCTGGCGATGTATAAGAAGTGAGCTTAGGATAGTAGAGGCAAACCACTAGTTGGAGTAAGACTTGCAAGGCAGCTAAAATGCACTTAATGCCAAAAAATGGCGAAGACCTCGCACTAATATTCTTCCTCTTACGCAACTTATATATATCTAAGGAGCCATAAATAATTATTGCGATGGAGAGCAAGTTTGTTAGGATACCATTTAAAAAGCATGGTGAAATATCATTCAGTGGGGAGATTATGGAGTATCCGCCACTGTCAAAGCAGGAACAAAGGGGGCTTTCCATGAAAGTTCCATTAGAAGATGAGAGTTCGAGGATCTCCGAAGAACTCCCCACCTGAGTACTGATACCGTTCCAGAAGGCAAACATTCTGCAGTTTTCCGTTCTTCCAGTTGTTCGACAAGAAGTTATGTTTTTCAAGAATGGTACCTGATATAAATAGAGGGGATGGCGAACTGTCAAGAAAAAATGTATGAAGGCGAATTGGACGTTAACGACCACGAAGTTCTTATATATATGAAAACAGCGAAGATCATAATTGGCCTGTAAATTTTCGCTCTCGTACTAATAGGGTAATAATGTACGGATGTCTTGGGATGGTGATTACTAATAGGCTCAATTGCCTTTTTCATTAATATATGGGATTGTGAGCACAAAATAAGCAAAAACTCTCTCCTCAAGGAAAATAAATAGATTGAAATATATGTCCTTTGAAAAAAGAGAACAAAGAAGTAATCAATATATATATTAGAGCCTATTTAAATACTACCTTCCCCTTGCTGCTTTCCAAAGGATTTTATAACCCTAACGCGAATTCATTTTCTGCGATATTCAAGTTTTTACAGCAATCGACGAGTCGGAAAAAGTTTTTGATCAAGTTCAAATTTTTTCCGGAAACAGCTAAATTGCTTGCCTGAAAGCCCCCAAAAGAGTAATAAAATTATATCTCTCGGCTTTTTTTTTTCTCCCTTTCTCTCTCTGCATTCTATCATATTGGATTGATAAAAAAGTGTGATCATTGATAGACACATTACATTTCATCTTAACTTTGTGGCAGAACTTTTCAAGACTGTTCAGTCATATTAACATCCAAATACTAAAGTCTTATACTTACTCATCGGGTCTAACTTTTAATATGGTTGCTATGAGAAGAAATAGAGCCTCAAATGGAGAGGTAAAGGTTAAACTGGAAAAGCAATCACAAATAAATGGTCCAGCAAACGTTCACAAGAGATGTAGAGGACAAAAAATAAAGAAGGAGCCTCTGGATTCGGTACAAGTGAAACAAGATAAATTTAATGACGATGATATAAAGAATTTGAAGCTGATAGGATTAACTATTACTAAATTCCGCACACGATGTTCCAGGCTTCTGAAAGGGTTTGAGCAAAAGCCCGAAAGTGTTCAATTTGAGATTCCAACACCAGATTTAAAGAGAAAGCCAAAGCTACGATACAGACCTCCAAATGGAACGATATTGGATATATCGAAGCTTAATTTTAATAGACCACTTGAAGATCAAATTGAATTGTCAGATGTCTATTTCCTTCATCATGCTATAACATATTCTAAGAGGGTGGTAATGGTTATTGGTGCTGGTGTATCTGTCGGCGCTGGTATTCCAGATTTCAGGTCTTCTAATGGATTATTCCAAGGCTTGGCCACGAAGTCATCTGGTTCAGGAAAGAATCTCTTTGATTACAATGTTTTCCGGTCAGATAGCTCCATCAAGAAATTCGAATCGATGATCCATAAGTTATATACGCTTTCCAATGAGTGTACACCGACATATTATCATCACATGATTGATAAGATATCAGAGCAAGGTCGTCTTCTAAGATTGTATACTCAAAATATTGATTGCTTAGATATACAACTACCGCATTTGAAAACAAAGATTCCACTCACATTCCATAAACCATTTCCAAAGAGCATTCAATTACACGGCAATATTAAATTGATGAACTGTTCAAAATGTCGTTACATCACACCGTTGAATAAAAACTTTTTTGAAAAAGCACCAAATGTTCAAGGACGGAAATTAATAGTCAGATGTCCAGAATGTCAAGAAATGAATCGAATTCGTGATATAGTAGGAAAGCGATTGCAGAATGAAGGAATATTGAGACCAAGAATTGTTCTGTACAATGAATTTCACCCAGATGGTGAGATTATTGGAAGTATTACTGAATCTGATATAAAATCAAGGCCAGACTGTCTCGTTGTGACTGGTACCACACTCAAGATACCTGGAGTACGGAGACTGGTAAAAGAGATGGCAAGATCTGTCCATGCAAACAAAGGATGTGTTATCTGGGTAAACATAGATCCTCCAACACAAAGTATTGTGGATTATGTGGAGTACTTCGATTTACTAGTAATTGGAAGTTGCCAGATGGTTCCAGCACTTGTTAGCTTATATGATTACGTTTATAAGCCTAAGAGAAGGCGTAATAAGATCGGATCGAAAGTGGATACATTAAAGGCGGAGAAAATACGAGTTGCATAAGATGTTCCATCATGTCTTAAAAAGGCAATACTTTGTTAGGTCTATAATGTTGTATAATACATAGTCAGAAATACTGATTCACTGAACTTCTTCCTCACTCTTCATCTGGATCGTCCATTTCTTCTGTAGGATCTTTTGGCTCTTGGTTTTCATCCCATTGTGTCATGTTATCAATGCATGCAACAATTGTTCTTAACGACTCACTTTTATCTCTATCGGAACAGTCTAAAGGCAGAAATTGTACCATACCAAAGTCGTCCACTAGCTGCGCTATTGCCTTGTTCAATCTCCTGTACTTTGGATTTGTTAGCATCAGATCTTTTTGGTCATCTTCGACCTCATCATCGTTCATTAACATTGGATCTGGGCATAAAAATTTTCTAATGTCTCTTTTCGACATCTTGCCCTTCACTAAGTCCATCTTTGAGAGTATATTCAAATGGGGCAGCTCCATAAAAATCATCGTCGACATTGCTTCCAAGGCACCAGAAAAGAATTTGGCTCTATCCACCATAAAAGGAGCCTCTATTAGATAGGTACAACAAAGATTGAAGTTTAGTTGCTGTTGTATATGTTTCACCACCATTGGCATGGCTGGTATATGACTATATAATTCGATTTGTCCCGGGCAGTCAAATATGAGATAGTCATCTGGATAGTCACCTATTTGCTCATCAAGCCAATCTAGATTTTTCAAAAGAAACTCAAAGCAGTAAACAAGACCTCCATTAGGACCCAACTTAAGCTCGTCCTCCACATCATCCAATGAGATCAAGTCTCTAATATCTATGGTAAATTCGTATTCTTGTGCTGTTGCTGCTGGATCAAGATTCACTAAGTTCGCCGATCTTCCTTGTGATTCCATATAAGCCATAATAGAATTGCAAAATGTAGATTTGCCCACGCCTGCTGGCCCCATGACCATAACTCCAACTTTCGACATGATTTAAAAGATGTATATGTATTGAATATATTGTGTCAATAAATACTCAAACAGATCAAAAGTGGTTGATGTAGATCTAAAACAAATGAAGATGTCTTGACTTAAAACGATAGTTATCTTAGTAATTTTTTTTTTCTCTCTTTTTCTTTTTTAGTTACTCGTGCGATTTTCAGGATTCTTCTCGCCGTCAATCGTTTCTCTATATTCAGTGTAATATAGATTGTAAATTTCATTATCACTCATTACAGCACTGAAATCAAAAGATAGTCAAATAGTGGCACCTTAATTACAATATTCACAATATAAGTACATTAATTTTGTCGCAGTGCAGGGACATGCTATAATTCATACGATTCTCAGCGAAATAGCAATCCATTTCCACCTCCTTGCTGACTCCATCTTCCATTTATATCATACGGCGTCTCCTGTCTATAAAGCCTATACGCTTCACGTACATGATCAGCAGTAAGATGTAAGTTCGAATCTGGTATGATCACTCTGAAGTTATTGTAAGTATATGGATCTCTTGTGGGAAATTTGCTCTGATCCCGTAACTTTTTGTAAAATGTTGGTGGAGGACCAGGCTTCTCGATTGCTGAAAATTCGGTTTTACCCTCAGCCTTCAAACGTTGAATTGCATTCTCGTGTTTTTTCAACGCTCTCTTGTAGTTTAGCTGTTCTATAACTTGACTCTCGAATTGTTTCCGCTGGGCATCCTTTGCCCTCTCTACCATGTCTCCAACAAACATCTTACCAACACCTCCAATAATTTTTGCCAAGCTGGTACTGATACTCTGGCCTATTGTACTACTCACAAGTCTCCTGATACTTCCTGTATTTAGATTGGTTCTTCTGAAAAATTCATACCTCGACATCTGTTCGTTATCCATACTTTCGAGAAGGAGCCTTCTTTTTTCGTTTAAAGTAAGATCTAGTGATATTTCTTCAGGGTTGATATCAAAAAGATCTAGCAAGTCACCAAATTCTGGCTCTTCTGAATCATCATCGTCTCGTTCAATACCTTCATCCTCATCTCTCTTCTTAGAGAGAAGCTTTTCTGCAATATTTACTTCCTTGTATGCTTCAAATTTCGTCTGGAGGTATTTCATGCCCTCTATCATGTCCAATGGTACTCCATTTTCACCAAGTGGCTGAGGTTTTTCCGGCTCCGGTTGTTTTATTTTCTTCTTGTGTTCTTTGTGTTTCGGCATTTCACTCAACGGTGTCCCGTGTATGGGTATATCGCTCTTGAAATTTATCCCCTGGTCCATTGATTCTGGTAGATTAATGTGTATTCTATTAGCAGCTTTTGTTGTAGCTGGATTTTCTTCCAATACAGATGCACTTCTTGATAATTGAATATCGGAACCGGATTCTTCTGTTTTCAATGAAACAAGACCTGTGCTGTCCATCATTCCATTAAAAGCGCCACTCTCACCGGTTTTCTTCTTTCTTGGCTTTCTTGGTTTTCTAGGTTTCTTTGGTTTTTTGGGTGCATTTGGATCCTTCTTGTGTTTGGTGTATTTTCTCTTTTTTCTTGGTCTTCCGGGACCTCTTTTCTGCTTTGGCTCTTCATCAGCTGATGAAAGTCCACCTGAATTTAAAAATGATAGATCTCCAATCCCTGCAGCGCCCAGATCAAGACCTTGTATAAAGCTTTGAATATTTCCCTCGTGGATTATAGGGTCTGGTACGTGTGACTGCATACTAGCCACATTTCCTATAGATGTGTCATGCTTATCATCAAAGAGTAATCCAGGAGTATAACTCAAAATATCGTCAGTGGTCAGCTTCTCCAAATCTAACGTTTGTTTGTTTTGATTTTTTTTTGTTCTCTTCTTGTAATGACGCTTCTTCTTTGGCCGCTCCCCATCATCCTTCCTTTGCTCTTTTTCTTTTCCTATTTTCTGTTTATGTTGTTTGGAGTGATGTAGTTGAAATGGGATTGGACCATTAGACACTTGTGTGCTTCCCCCATCACTGCCCGGCGCTTGTGCCTTTCCATTGTTGTTCTGTTGCTGAAATGTCTGTTGTACACTTAATGGCAGGTGTTCTGTACTGCCAGTATTTGAACTTTGCTTCTTTTGATCTTGTCCTTGGTCTAACCTCCTGAATAGGGCATCTAATTTGTCAGCACTTCCCAGTAGATTATCACCTAGGCCATCTAGAAAGCCAAATTCATCATTCATCATAGATAAATAACTATCTTGCGTATAAAAATAACAGCTGAAAATGGGAAATAATGATTACAAGAGAATAAATTCTTGATTACGCTGCGATGGTGACCAAGACCAATGTGTCTCTATATTCCATTGATTTCACTACCTTTTTTTTTGTTCTTTATTTTTTATTTTTTATTATTTTTGTTTTTATGTTTTTTGGTTACGGATTGAATTCAATGATTTATTTAAAGAGGCAAGTGAGTAAGTAAAGTAAACCTGACTGAATAACGTTAAAGCTAAAATATATATATCTAAAATTTACAGTTATATACATCTGATATATATTTCAAATTAAGAATGCAAGATATTTACATCGGAACATTCTTTCCCATAGCCATGCTTGCAAGAAGCCAAAAGTTGAGAATGCTAATGAAAAGCCAAACAATAAAGGATAAAATGCTCGAAACCCTACCATTACTCATGTCTTTGTAAATCATCTGTTCACCACCACTTTCACTAGGTAATTCATCATAATGTCCAGACCCTCCTGTAATATCTAGTTCTGGGTCTAAGTCATCTACCTCATCATTTTGGCTCATATTCTGAAGTTCGACCTCAGATGAATTGTCACCAGAAAGATCGCTGCTCTTACCAATTCTAACCCTCATAATTTTTTTATTGCACGTAAGATAAATCAACGGTGCACTGACAAACGGTAGTAGCATAGAGAGAACAACCTGAGAACCGTTAAGAACACTGCTAAGTCCTTCTCTGCCGTCCTTGATCACAACAATAATGCACGGAGTTATGGAAACGATTCTTGTCAAAATCCTTTTTAATCCAGGAGGCATTGAAAGTTTCGCATGACCTTCCATGATCATCTGACCTGCCATGGTCACAACAGTACCTCCGCATAGTCCAGAAAAGAGTAGGGCTAGTGCGAAAATAGTACCTGCAGTTTCTGATAAGTGGCTGGAAAGTAAATAATGTAGAGTGAATAAATCGGCATTTTCTAAATCACCATCGCCATCATCATCACGAGGTTTTGACAATGCAGTTCCTGCAACTATCAAAATAGCTGCATTCACAAACAGCGCGACAGTAATTAACGAGACTATCAACTCGCAAATTGTATAATTCATGGTTGTCTCCACTGCACCAATTGATGGAGTGTAATCATCTGAATCAGCTGATGCAACTGGTTCTGTGATTCCGCTTGTATTTTCGATACTCTCCTCCTCCTTCGATATTCTTTCTCTTTTGGATGGGTAGCAAAATATACTTTTTTGCTGGGCAGTACGCTTTGGCATTGTGTAAAATCCATGCTTCACATCATAATCTTTCATTCTTAGTTGGACAACTCCAGATCCAAGATAAAGCGAATGAGGCATTAAATTACTTCCGAGCAAGGCTGCTGAAAGATATAATCCTTCTGTATTGGAAAATATCTCTTTCGACGGAAGGAATCCTCTTACCACGGATCCCCAGTTTGTGTCATGTGAGACGTTCGAAAGCTCAATAGCAAAGCATATCACTGTTAGTAAAACCAATAAGCTCACAAAGCCCTCAAACAGGCGAAGAACAAGCGGTGGCCCATTTGGTCTATATGCCATAACAACGACTAGAACATCAATTGTTGTTAAAAGAACTCCCCAAAGCAATGGTATATTAAACAATATGTTGAAAGCAATTGCAGTACCGATGATTTCTGCTACATCTGTAGCAATAACTGATATCTCTGCAAATACATAAATGATGTAGTTTAGGTATTTGGGTAGATGCTTACGACAGTTGGTGGCAAGATCCTGGCCTGTACAAATTCCAAGTTTGCAAGCCTGGATTTGCAGAATTCCTGCCATGATATTGGACACCAACAACGAAAAAAGAAGCTTGTACTGAAACCTGGCACTAGCAATACTACTGCTAAAATTTCCCGGGTCCATATATGCAACACTAACCATGAGACCCGGTCCTATGTATTTCATAAATTTTAACACCACCTTTGCAAAATGAACTGCTGTTGATCGTGTAACCCGAAGACCCGTCATGATTCGATTGGTTTGTACATTTTGCCCAATAGCCTCGTTTGTATGTGAAATATTGCTGCTCATCAAAAAAAAAAGTTTGTTGACGAGTTTCGTTCAATATACTTGATATGTGAGAAAGCGAACGTGGCAGAGATAAAAGTAACAAAAAGATATTGAACTTCAGTTGATTCTTATTTTATGATGTATGAAGCTCGTACTCTAGTAGTACATGTAATATTTTGTGTTTCTGTCCCTTTTCTTACACGGTTTTGGTAAATGTATGTGTATGTTAGAATTTGATAGCGTGGATATTAGTTCCTTGCAGTGCAAAATTTCTCCAATAGCACTGAGTTTTGTAATTATGCAATTTATATATGTTATTAATGAATATATTAGTGAACACCTGATGAATCTTGTGCATGTACTAGTGTGCTAAAGACCATTTACTGGTGTGAATGTGAAGTATAAAAAAAGAACAAGCCCGTATATCAAGATGAATCCGGAATGGAAAATGAGGCGCCTAACGATTCGTATGTTTTTGGCTTTTCAAATATTTAAGAGTGAATGATAAAAATAAAGATAAAAAGATTTTTGTATAGACAGAAGGCTGTGCAACTCTAACGGCAGACATTGTCTAACAAGAAAAATTGAGGTGGACATATCGCATCAGAAATCTGTTACGAACTTGAGTTTAAGATATTTATCTTGTTGATACATAAATTAATTATTTTTCTATTCTGGCTGAAAAACCGATGATAAGGCAACAGAGAATGGTAGCGAGTTCGGTATTCTATACATCATTGATATTAGGAATTGTTCGAAATGCGCAAACCAGGACGTTGCATTCATTGCGAGCTTTAAGTTCAGTATCAAGGCCAGATGGCAAACCAATTTCCAAAACTTCAGATAGGCCACGATTAAATGTGCTCGGTTCAGGTAAATTTAATGTTTTTAAATCCAAATATACAGGCATTTCTACAACTTGCGGTAGTACATATAGTACAACTCCTTTTGAGAGAAGCAAACATCTATCAAGCATTATTAGGCAACTTATCAAAGCCACAGGTCCAATACCTATTTCCAGCTATATGAAGGAATGTCTTATCAATCCTAAGTATGGTTATTATACAACAAGGAATCCATTGGATGCCAAAACAGGTGATTTTATCACGTCGCCAGAGATCAGTTCTACTTTTGGGGAGATGTGTGGATTGTGGTTTTTCAGCAACTTTATCAATCAATTGCAGTTTCAAGCAACTTACAATAGGGATGTCTTCAAAATAGAGGACAAGAAATTTAGATTCATCGAATATGGTCCTGGAAGAGGAACGTTAATGTACGATATGTTACGAGTTTTAAACCGTTTCATTGCTGCAAACAATCCCATTCAAGTGGTGTTTGTAGAGAAGTCCGAAATGTTAATCAATGAGCAGTATCATTGTATTTGTAATACTACAAAGAGCAAACTTGAAAGAATTGACGAATACACTTATAGATCCCAAAGCAAATGGGGTAACCGTGTTATTTGGCTTAAAGATGACAAGCCTGACTTTGGAACCGATAAAAATTATATGAACTTTGTGATTGCGCATGAATTCTTTGATGCACTTCCAATAAACCGGTTTGTGAAAACAAGTAATGGTTGGAGAGAATATGTTGTGGATCTTAAGGAGAAATACAAGAAGGATGATGTCTTGCCTAGTGTTGAGCATGCCACTACATCCTCTGTTAGTAAGGACTTCGAAAATAGACCTGAATTTGTTATTGTGGAGTCTAAGCGGGAAACACTTAGTTCTGCGATCCCCAAGGCGAACCCACGGTTTAAGAACCTTATTCTTGGTTCAAAAGCTGAAATATGTCCGGATGCTCATTCCTACATGTATGGTATGGCAGATGTGATTAAATCGGGCGAAATAGGTGCTGGGTTGGTGATTGACTACGGGAAAATGACCATTCCTATAGAGACATTGAGGGGAATTCAAAATCAGAAGTTTGTGGATCCAATGAGCAATCCTGGAGATGTTGATCTTTCTGCAGACGTTGATTTTGGTGACCTCAGTTCTCTATTGACTCTAGAAAAGGGATTGAAATCAATGATTGCCGATCAGGGTGATTGGCTCAACAACATGGGACTTGGATACCGTATTGATCAGCTTGTTGATGTTCATAAAAACGATAAGAAATTGAAAAAGAAAATTATTGATTCTTACAAAAGATTAACAAGCAAAGGTTTCCGAGACATGGGTAAGACCTACAAAGTTTTAGGTTTCTACGACAGCAAATATTCCAAACTGCCATGTCCCGGGTTCGAAGCATCGAAACTACAGAAGTAGTACATGTAATATTTAGTTTATAAAGGTCTTATATATAGTGTAAAGTCTTAGATATAGTGGAAAGTTATACTTCTTGTTTATGCCTTCAAGCCCGTATCCTTTTTTCAGGTATCTGATCGATTAGCTCGCTTTCTCCTAAGCTTTCTCTTCTTTTGGTAGGTATTTCAACCTCTACACTCTCATTGCTGTTTTTCTCGAGTTTGCTCTTTACAGATATAAGGTTTCCATCGTCATCCATCAAATTCATAAGTCCATTCATCAGATCGTTTGGCTCTCTCATGCTATTTAACACTGGATGGATCGCAGTTGTACCCGGAATCATTCTTAGAAGACAGTATTTTGTGTTTGAAGGGCTATTGTCAAATTTCAGTGCAATTTTCATGAAATCACGTGCAATCTGTGACCATGGAACAATTCCTTTAGGGCTAAAGCATGAAACATTTCTCTCTGCAGCAGATGCAATCATACATCCAACATCAGTCCCATACTTCTTCTTAATCTCTAAATAGTCTTTATAGTTCTTTATTCCACCATTTATAATAAAGCTCACGTGATTCTGCTGACAGATATCATATATCTCAGAAACATACTCCATCACAGGGGGCTCTCTGTTCCTCATTTCTCTCGTACGACAATGGAGAGTTAAGTTAGAAATTCCAGTCTTAACTAAACGTGAGACTAAGTCCAACGTATCTTGCTTCTCATGAAGAAGTCGTATCTTCACACTTATCGGCTTCTTGTGCGGTTTTCCCACTTGCTCGACCAAGCAAGTGAGAATTTCACAGAGGAGATCTGGTTTTTTCAACAATGCTGCACCCATCCCTGAATGAATTGAAAAATGTTTTGGACAGCCCGCATTTATATCAATACCATCCACGTCATCAGCTATAATTTTTGCTGCTTTAACGGCAAGCGCTGGATCAGCAGTTCCCATCTGAAAAATCACCTTTCCCTTCTCCAGTTTCCTATAAGTTCTAAAAACAAGATTTGTCACACCCGGAATCTTGAGATTGCCATTCGAAGACAAAAAATCTACCGTATCCAAATCCTTGTTATACACTCTGTGGCACGTCAGTATCTTTCTATCCACTATTTCAGGACCCCAAACAAGATCTGCTCCGTATTTCAAAGCCAGAAGTCTAATGGGTAAATCGCCTATCCTGACCATTGGGGCCAAAGCAAATTTCGCCGTATAGTCTGCCATCTGGGGTCTGTCACAAGTAAGTTTTTTCTTGCAATTTTGTTTTGTTTAATATATTACTCTTCTTTACAGAAATATTCGTAACGTTAAAGTCTTCTGTAATGCTTCTGAATGTAGTTATTTTCTAGATTTCAAATTCTACTACTTTTTTTTCTTGCTTTTTTTTTTCTTCTCTTTCATATTTTTCATTGCTTCTACGAATCATTATAATATCATTTATCAAGTAGTTAACCGTTAACACTAATTCAGCGGATAATTGTATTTATGGTATGCTTTTTCCAGTCTCTTAGTAGCTCTCGTACTAAACCAAAAAGTTCTTTTTATCCTTCTTGTGTTGTTTATGATCCTTGTGTTTCGATCCGTTCACAAATTGTTTCCTGTGACCTTTCTTAGAACCAGAAACAACTTTCCCCAGCTCTGTTTTAGCTCTTTCCAATACTATCGGTTTGTTTCCCACATATTTGCCGTTCATCTCTTTGTAGCATTGTAAATAATCATCCGGATTTGCAAATGATATAAATGCGTATCCTTTATTTATTTCCTCTCCTTGTCTGAAAACCTTGGGTATCTTGACCTTGGAAAGCGATCTATACTTAATAAATGTCTCTACCAATAATTTTTCTGTCACATCATCTCCTATGTTTCCCACAAATAATCGGAAATGAGATGGATCCCAATCGGCCAATGTCTTATCGTACCAAACTTTCCCTGATTTAGGATCAATTCTCTCCATGGCTTTCTCTCTTTTTTGAGATTCTACATCTTTATTCTGTTCTTCGGTACCATCAAGTAAATTCTTCACCTTAAGTAAAAGTTTTGGATCCATGATTTTTTTCTGGTTGTTACTCTTCAGAAATTGATTTGATTTGAAGCCTGAGGCTAGTCGTCGATCGGATGATGCCTCATGATGTATTTGCTTCTTTGGTCTTATATTTCCTCTTCTCTGCATTTTCAAAGTACCTATTCTTTCATGCTTTATAAAATTTCTGTGAAAAACGTTCGAGGCATATTGTAATAATGTATAGATTTACTTTCGTAAGTGCAATGATATTATTTAAATTTTCATCCTTTTTTTTGTACTTGATCCAGAAGCTATATCTGCGGGATAAATAGCAGGCATGCTTTTTCCCCTTATGAGACACTATTATTCAAAAGAGCACTTTCACAAGCAGCTACTTCTCATTTGACAATGTTTCAGCTAATTCGACCCTTGTTTGGTTTCTCAGTTGGTATTGGTCGCCGGTCAATTTACACGAATTCGACTATTATAAATGTACGTTCCTTGCATATCCTGGCCTATCCTAGACCCATCAGTATTTGCAATGAGTTCAAAAGATATGCGTCAAGTTTAAAAAAGCGTGATGACACTAATTCAAAGAAGCCAATTATACCTGCAGATGTGTATGAGAAGCAACAGATTATCAAAAGACGCATTCCTGGAGAAATTGAACAAACTAACACTTGGAAAGATAGAATTCCTACAGGCTGGCATTTTGAGAAAGAGGCAGTTCCTCAACTGTTACCGAGACCAGGATCTCCTCCCCCAAATAAATGGCCCCTTTCAAAAATGTATCAGGTTTTGAAGTTGAAGAAAAAGCCGGAATTGATATATGAAGCTGAACCTCACAAGATGTACTTTGTATTCTGTTACGCTTTTGCGCTTGTGTTCATAATATACGCTCTGAATGCTTTAAGTATAGGGTTTACTCTTACTGATCGGATGTACAAGGATAATGATAACAAGTTAAAGGATTGGCAGCTTGACCTTGAGTATGTGATGCATCTGATTATCTCAGTAGTGATGGCGTGTCTTCCCCTCGGCGTAGGATTTGGATTTCTGCTTTTGCCCACTCGTTTGATAAGAAGGATGTGGTATCTTCCCGAAGGTTCTGGGAAGCCAGCATATATCAAATTTACCACGCATCCTCTTCTTCCAAACCGCCCTACACCCGTTCGTACTATGCCTCTTGGGGTGTTGAAAAAGTCCATGACTGCCAAAATTTACAATGGTAAAGGTTTTTATGGTGTTACCGATTCATCTTTCTTCTTTTTCCTTAGGGAGAATGGAAAGAAGATTCCTTTTATTGTCGATCGAAAAGGTTTCTTTTGGGGTGATGGCAGACTGTTTGACTTGTTGTTTAGTAATGATACAATTGACCAGGTTGAAAATTCTAAGAAGATCGACGAAATATATGGTGATCTTTTAAAGGAAAGAAGAGAAAAAGAGCAGGAACTTAAAAAGGAATATGGCTTTGGATGGAGGACCAAAGCTGCTGGTAAGCTAATGGTTGAAGATGTTTCCAAGATTAAAAGCATTATTTCTGGACCCTCCGAACAGGCTGATATATCTGTTAAATCATCTTTAGAACTGGACAACAAACCTCAAGCTAAAAAGTATCGTGGTAAGAAAACAACTAAGAAGAAATAAAGAAGGTCAGCGCTTGCACATAGCCGTTTCATTATAACATTACCGATAAGTGCCTATATTATTTTACAGTTATTATATACATATACATATACATATTATACATTTCTCGAATAATTTATCCCGTGAATGTCAATAAAGATATTCAAGTCTTTGTGCGCATGAGTTGTATTATTTTCCTCATTAGACTTGTTACTTCGCCATCATTTGTTTTACTCTTTGACGTCGCCTCTACCTTATCGACCGCTTCATCAGGGTTTTTCATGCCTGATGTGAAAACTTCACAATTCTTAATAATAGTAAAAAGAAATTGAATCAGATGTTTCATTTCCCCATCTTTATTTTCCACATGTTTAAGTTTCTTCCATAAAAACTCTAGCACAGCTTCGTTCTGACATATGCTTCTAGCTAAGGTTGACTTACGTTCAATGCGTATTTCCATAGCAATTGCTCTCTGAATATCCGTGCAGTACCCGTAAAAATCTTCAGAGTCCATTAAACCCTTCAGTATGTGTGAAATATTGTCAGAATAATCCATTATTTGTACAGCTCGCCGTGCACCTATTGCTCCTTGCAGATCTAGTATTTTTGCAAATGCTAGTTGGCCATATTTTGGCTCATCTATTATTATTAGAAGAATACTTAGCAAAACTTTAGCCAATCTTCGTATCTTCTCTTCATCAGCAATTTCTAGCACCCTAAAAAGTACTGAAGATACTTTCCTTGACAACTGTATATCTGTGTGCCTTAGATTTCCACCGTATTTGAGAATCATGTGCAATATTTTGATTCCCCCATAGTCAACGAAATCTTCCATGTATGCCTTCTTTCTGCAACATATTGCAATAAATTCCAATGCATAGCCTGCAAAAGACTGGTATATTTCTGAATTCATTTCATTAACCAAGTCATGTGCTAATAGTTTAATCAATTTCGGAATGTTACTCATTGATTTCAATATTCTGTTTTCGTCTCCATCCCTTGTTATGATTCTAATTGCTCCAGAACGTGATTCAAAAGTGAAGGTGTCATATAAACAAAATATGTTTCTGTAGAACTGTGATGTGAAAATGGCATTTTTATGTCCTGGAACTGCAAAATCGAGTATAGCATTGAGCATCTTCATTACTTCATCGACTGAATTATCCAAGTTGTTGTCAGATAGCGTGGAAACGCTGGAAGAAAGAATAATTGGAGCTTTTCGTGCTATAAGGCTAGCAATGAGCTGATCTTTCCGTATCTTCTCATTACTAAATAGTAATGATAGTAGATGAATAATTTCTGCCCGTTGATCTACTGTCAAAGAACATTGAACAAATATGTTCCAAACGTAGATATAGGATCCAGATTGAGCCAAACATTGCACGCAAAACTTTGAAAGTTTTAGAAGACTTATAAACTTGAAAACTATTGCTGGCGAATCATCATACAGCTCTATAACTTGAGCAATTGAACCACTAACGCAAAATTCTTCCAAACTACTAATTCTTTTCTCAAACAATGCATTACCAATACGTAACATCTCAATTCGAATCTCATCGGTCTTATCTTCGTCATTTAGACAAAATATCAGCTCTAGCAAAACGTTTTGCTCCACCAAAGTGTTTAATATTGTGGAATTCTCAAAGTGGTGTATCCTTGCCAAGTCATCCACACCACAATCGGTTATTCTTTTTATAAGGTGTATTTCATAAGCCAGAGAAGAAATTCTATCATCTTCATCATCAGATGTGTCCGAAAAATCGAAGCCATCGTTAAAGTCTTCGGAAATCTCCGCAAACATTTTCATTTGTCTATTTCTGCTGCTATTTTTTAGTGCCCTGCTGTCGATGTTGAAGGACTCAAACTCATCTTCATAATTCTCATAATCTTCTGGTGTCTCCTCAAACTTCGAAAGTTTTTTTTTGCTACTACTGTTCCAAGAAATATTTTCTTCATTCCTGGCCAACCATCTATGATGCTTCAACTCCTCTGACGTTAGCCGCATCGCAGGATCATGCACTAAGCAATTCTTATCCAGAAATTCGAAACAGTCTCTAGATATTGTTTTAGGATATATGATTCTCTCTCCTACCCCAATTGCATGGCAAGCAGGTAATGGATCGTATTGGGAGAATGGCGGCTCTCCTGTTAAAAGCTCTAATATGGTGGCACCTAAGCTCCATATATCAGCAGCTTTTGTGGCTCCTTGAAGTTTGATGACCTCTGGTGCCATCCAATACACAGAGCCATATGGTTCCTTTCTTATAGTTTCTCTCAAGTTCTTGTCGTTAACATTAAGACTAACACCAAAGTCTGCAAGTTTCACAATTTTCCCATCCAAAAGAATATTTGCAGCTTTTATATCTCTGTGGATGATTCCGTGTGCGTGTAAATAACTGAGACCGTTCAATATTTGCCGAGTATATTGTATCACTCTTGATTCTGGTAATCCACCTTTTTCTCGAACAATCGTCCGCAAGGATCCCCCTGAGCAAAACTCCATAACAAGGTCTAGCTCCTCTGAGTTTAAATGATAATGGTATAGTCTGACTATATTAGGGTGCTTAAGATTCTTCATGATAAGGGTTTCCTTTAATATTGCATCCGCATTATGTTCCGATTGTTTAATTGCTATAGTCTTCATCGCAAATATCTTTCCTGATGGCTCGTGATAAACTTTATAGACTTTACCAAAGGCGCCTCGTCCCAATAGTGATATCTTAGTAAACTGTGCAAACTCGTTAAGGCTCAAGTCAGATATTCTTTTGGATATTTTCAATGTCCAGTCTCGTCTTGTCATATTTCCTTGCTGATCCATGTCTTCATTCTTGGCCCCTATCTTGCGTGATGCTTTGCGTTTAGAGTTATGTTTGACCTTGTTTCTCAAATCAGCTGCATCAATTTTAGAGCTTTTATCATGATCACTACTCAATTGGGAGTGTCTCAGTTGATCATCTATATCATCGGCTTCAAACTCATTAATGAAGTCATCTGCATCGTTCCTTTCTGGCTCCTTGAACAGCTCAAGAAGATTCTTTGCCGTTTTATTTGTCACTTTTGTGGATCGGGATTCCACCATTCTTTGCACCCTCGATTGTGCACTGCCTCTGAGAAGCATCGTCCCGTTGATCTTAAAGAGAATATTATATTCCCTTTTATTCTATGTTTCTATAAATTTCTTCCAAAAGAAGTATAAGCCCAGCCTTGAAAGAATGATAATGATAGCAAAAAAAAAAGGTGACAAAGAGGGAATGAAAGAATCAATATCAGGAAATAATACAAAGATGATAAATATTGCTTGTACTTCTTTTTTCTTTTTCTCACTATTCGTATTTTTTAGAGCTCTGACAACTTGTGAAAAATTCTTATTTACAGAATACATGATAAATTAACCTTAGAAGCAACTTCTGAAGATGCGTGATTGAGCATGTTCGTAAAGACGTGTTTTCATATAATTTTCACCTAATTTATTTTAACATTGATATCGTTGAGTCGATTACGAAGAAAAATACGAATAAAAGGTAGATTGATTAGATTATCTCATGCTAACTTCATTTCGGTATCTACAAATCTCTGTATCTTTTGCTTATCTTAAACGTATCCATCCTATTAAAAAAAATGAAACATATATTACAAAGCCTGTCAACCCTAATGGACTCCAGAAGATGATGATGACGATTCCTTCGCAGTTCCTGTACCGATAGAACTCTTTGGCTCGTCCGCCTCGTTCTTTCCAATTTGAGTTTCTTCGTTGTTCCAAGATAATAATGATGTATCTCCCAACTTACGAGGATGAAGAACTTGAATTGTAATAAATGCGATTGCCAAAAGAATGCAGAGGCCTCCTCCAACTATCCAACATATTCCCAAAAAAGGATTTCTTCCTCCAATCACAGACCGCGTGGACAAGTAGATGTACTTGTGACCGTCATATGGAAGAACTGGGAAGTGAAGACCCACGTTAATCTGATATAAACCTTCTTCCAAAGTGTCGTTGTCATTTCTGGCGAACATTTTGGAAAAAGGTGTTAAAGCAGATGGTGCCATCCAGTTCTGAAAATTCTCCCAGTTGGAAATATCTGGAATGTTATCATTAGTGTATCCGTTTGGAAACATCTTCACCCAGTTAGGTGGTGGGACAATATTCTTTGCATCATATGTTGTCTTCTTGAATCTTTTCTTGTTGTAACCCCAGGCGATTTTACTTTTCGATAGAGTGTAGTCATCGGAGGTACCGTTTATTGCCAATAAACTGTCACTGTACGTGTCATTGAATAAAGAGTTAGCTATCAATCCACAAGGATAAATAATCTTGCCTGTCTTAGAGTCCACAGAAAGGGGCTCGCAGTTCTGACCCACTGTATCCTTGATATCGCTCACAGTTGCCTGCTTTCCATTAAGCTGACTTTCACTAAATGAGGTTGCAAATCTTCGATGGTTTGAATAGAAATTCTTCAACCTGTAAAATAAAAACACTGCCGGACCGATATCATCGGGAATCTGAAACTGTATCTCACAGATATTTCGATCATCAGGATAATTGTTCCAGACTGATGAGCTATTTGTTGCAAGCCTCCACTGTGGTTTGATGTTCATTTCGTTATGGAAGTGAGCTTCATACTGGTCAGCCGGAATTTCACTAAAATGACTTGAACGTGCCATTTTTTCACATTGGGAATAGTCAATTATAATTTCTTCAACTCTGTTTGCTCCATAAAGCATTGCTCCGCCAAGTGGCAAAAATATGATAGCTAATATTATCAACACTGGAATCACATTCTTAGGAGTGAGAATTGGATGTACGGCCTTCAATTTCTGTTGCGTAAACGCATTTTCCTTTGGTCTCCTACTCTTTGGTTTCTCATCCTCCACGTCTGAATCCGAGATATCGTCTTCGACCTCCGTCTGATCGGCATCTCCAACTTCATTGCTTTCGTTTTGTTCATTGCGCCTATGTCTGAGTCCTGGCCCCAACCCTGATGAAACCATGATTCTTTATGTTTCCTTATTTCGGGTTGTTATTGGAATACTAGTTCAGTGTATCTTAGTATCTGAGGCACATTGAACTTCTAAAAGTCGGTCTGCTTGAAGGGATAAAACGTAATGTGTGCCAATCAACCTTGAGCTCGCTCCGGCAACTTTTTAGAAAAAAAATAAAAATAAAAATAAATAAAACAAAAATAAAATAACGGTTCTAGGCTGGGGAGGCTTATTCATTTTACACATTGAATTTTCTTTCCCGACATTTGTATTGCAGCTCCTCCTTACTTCCGAGTTAAGCCTTCATTCCACATAAGGAACGAAAAAAAGACACTTAAGGATTCTTTTCTGCAACTTAACTTTACAAAATTAATAATATGTTTTTATGGCCCTTGCAGCCATCTCTTATATTTGTCTATTTACATGGTCCAAATGTTCATACATAAACACAGAATTTGTCTCTTCAGCTTGTATCCACGTTGCAAAATACTTCCAGAATTATTCACACTCATTTAGAGGATTATTTGGAGCTAATTGTCCTTCATATTGTCACCCTTGTCGTTCTTCTTATTCTGATCTTTCACGGTTATATCTTCCTTCTTTTGGTATTTCGGAAACTTCGATTTCGTAATCAGTCTGCCGAGTAATGATTCCTTTATATTCGCAGCATTGCCTAATTTTTCCACGTGAGCCAAAAATGGATTAATAGTATCCAAGGTTTGTTTGAACTGAGGTTGCAACTCTTTTGGAAGTGCTTCGACGTTCAACTGAAGCAATTTCAAGATTGAATAAGCATGTTGCCATCTGTAGAAATTAGCTGCTGGTAGTTTCATCTCTTTCTCCTCTAAATATTTGTAAGTTTCAAATTTCGTTTGGAACTCATTTAAGAACTTACTAATTTTTTTAGTCAAAATGGCCTTTTCTGTTGGTGAGAATTTTTGCTTTCCTGATGCTTCCACTTCTAGTCTATTCAGTAGCAATTGCGTGTAAACATCTAAGTTTGCTGCTTTGATTAAAGCGGTGTCTGAAACGGCTTGTTTATTGTGTTTAAACACATGGCGAAGTCTTCTATAAACCCAGTCGATAGACGTAATCTTGTGTTGTCTAGCCTCTATTCCTCTAAGAAGAATTATTGCCTCGATGTTCCTTGGCCCAAAATGATTTTCCTTTTTATAGTTTAAAAGACTGTATAGCCATGATAGCTTTGGTCCAAAAACACCAAATTCGGCACTTTTGTATAAGAACGCATTAATGACAGCCGGTGTGAGGATTTCTAAAGCGGTCTTTTCTGCCTTTCTAAAGGTCTTTTCAACTTCCTCTAACTCTTCTTCCACTAACAAGTTATTAATGAAAGCAATGAATTTCGCTTCTGAGGGAACACCTGGTGGGGGTCTTGGAATTATTGGCCTACCTTCAAAGTCGGCTGCATCCATTGAGATAAGTTTGTCCGCATTTTTTGGTCTGTATACTAACGGGATCCATTTCTTCCCGAGAGACTTTCTATAAACGTAATCATCTACTTGGTCTTTGATATGATAAGCTGTATTATCTGTGCTATTTGTGCTCTGCTCTAGAAACCGTTTAGCACAGCTGGAGAATGTTCTCAGCTGCGAAGTTCGTAATAACGTATTTCTGATAAACATATCTGCACGTTGGATGTTTAGTATATTTGAATTCTTGAACGTCTCTTTAATCTCATTTAGATACCTGTAACTAGTTTCGTGTGCTTTGGTTCAATCTCCTCTTCGCTATTTTTTCTTTCCAAGCGTTTTTTTGTGTGTCTATATGCTCACCCCACCCCGGGAAAAAAACGTAGGCCGAATAAAAACTTTCAACTTTCAATCTGATATTACATCCTTACACGACTCATGAGAAAGAAAACTTTTGGGCGGACGATCTTATCTATCTCTTTTTTTCCTACATTAAACTTTCTGGAAACACACGAATGCGGGCGAATATAAATCAATAGATATTTTATCGGGCATTTTTCTCAACATGAGGATCAATAGTAATCAAGTATCAAAACGATCAGAAGTTTTAGAGATTTTTTCACAGCCAATAATTTTGCACACTTGTTACCATGGTTTTCTTTCTTTTAAATGAAAATCTAAATGGTTTAGTGAGATACATAAATTTTCATGTGAAGCCATTAATTTGTGCTAGGATTGTACGTGAATTTAGCTAAATACAGTTTATTGGTGCGTAAAGTTACAAGATTCAGAGACACTAACTATAATCAATAATGATCTCAATTCTGGACTATGCTGTCAACTTATGATACAATCAATAGTAAGTTAAGGCCAACTCAAATTGAAATATAATAGCCCGTCTTTTGTAAACTCTTTAAAAAAAAAGTAATGCTTACATACTAGAGTTTAAGCAAAAAAGTCAGATATCTCTTTTCAAAAGTAGGATTCTCCCGTGCTGCATCAATTGTCAAAGACTGTGTGCCTCTTCATGAATTTCTTAATATCCGCGAATCTCACACTAATGGATTGAAGATACTTCCTTCCAGATATTCCAATACTTTCACCCACCTGTGAAAAAAAAAGTATTCCTTTGAGGCAGTGCAACCAACCGGAAAGGAGTTAACAGTGTTCCGAGAAATGATTATTAATATAGACAGCAACCATCTAAAATATATCTCACTTGTTAAAGATAGCTGGGTAGAACAAACATTAAAAAAAAAAGCCGAATTTGGGAATTGAAATAAATTGTTGTCGGAAATAGCATTGGCAAGTCTTGGGATTTAATAGCTTTTTCTTTTACATCTAGAATGAGCGACAGGACTTACCGGAATCTCGTTCTTTCCTCTGACATCTTTGTGTGTACTCCAAATCTTAGGCCCAGTCTCTTGCCAGGCTGATTTTTCAGTAAACATGTTTTTTGCTGGTATAGGGTGTTAATTTAATGCTTTCTGGATTTATTCCTAACTCCAGTTCTTATCATTTCACATATTTTTCGAGGTTGCTAATCGTATACGACCGGTCCCACGCGGAGATGAGACCGATTTTTTTCCCCATATATATTTTTTTTCTTCTCCTTCTTTTTTTCGGGTACTGAAAAGTTGGACCTCTTCGGATGGCGGTACCTTAGTGAAGCTTAATCTAAGTACAAATGTATATTTATGAAAGCTCCAGAAGATATTGAAAAAAGCTTGAAAATAAAGTATGAAATAAGCCGTATGTCAGAATACAAAGCCTTTCAAATTTATGGCTGTGGATATCTGTCTGTCACTGCCATATTTGTTCTTCGTCACAACCAAAAGAAATTCAGGCGTATGTCCGACAATCACACAATTGTGTTTTTTATTTCCATCCTGTCATCTGCAGTCCGCTGCTCTTTACATTACCGAATTAGTCGCGACTAGTCTGATTGTTAAATACTTCTATTCACGCTTATATAAACCTCATTATGTGCAGCCGTATTTTTTTTTTGCCTATACGATCCGAAAAGTGTATATAAAAAGCGTAGGTTTATCTTATAACTTTTCCCTTATTTTGTTAGGTGTTCTGCTCGTTTTTTAATTCTTTTTTTCCTCACTATTGTTTAACACATCTTCATATTTCAGAGCTTTCCGGTTAATAGACTTAGATCCTACCTTGTACCACTTTTTTTTCATTTTGATCGAATCATATTTCGCAACACTTGTACGTTCTCGGCTCTTCGTTTCTGGAAAATAGATTACAGCCGAAATTTTTAATAAGTGCTCATACAATTAACAAAAATCTTGACTGAACTTGATAATACGCAACCATAATGTCGAATGTCACAGAAGCTCCAACTTTGTTTTCAAGGTTGATAAATGTGTCTGATCTTGAACAGGTAAAGTCTGCAGTTAGACCTGCAGCGGTTTCCGTCCCAAGACCAAGTGTTTTCACCTTGAACAGGTAAAGTCTGCAGTCAGACCTGCAGCAGTTTCCGTCCCAAGACCAAGTGTTTTCAAAGGTTACTCTGATGAGGTCGCAGCTTTGGCTCTACCTATAATCGCCTATTGGACGTACTCGTCTATTTTCCATATTATGGACGTTTATAAGCTTGCAGAAAACCATAGAATACATCCTACTGAAGAAATGCTCAAGAAGAATAGAGCCTCCCTGCATGAAGTTGTGAGAGATGTGATCTTGCAGCACATTATTCAGTCGATAACTGGTGTGCTAGCGTTCAACTTGAATGTGCAAGAGTATACTGGCTTTGAGAATGCCGAAATATGGGATTTGAAACAAAAGTTTTCATCAGTTGTCCCTGTTTGGTTTCTTTATATTTCGTACTGGTACTTGGTCCCAGCTTTGAAGATATTCGGTGCATTTGTTATTATTGATACCTGGCAATTCACCCTTCATAGAATAATGCATCTCTCGCCTTTCCTTTACAAGCATTTTCACTCCAGACATCATCAGCTATATGTTCCATATGCATACGGTGCATTGTTCAACAATCCTGTTGAAGGATTGTTACTAGACACTATCGGAACTGGTGTTGCCTCGATGATTGTTCACTTATCTCAAAGGGAGTGTATGATCTTGTACACTTTCTCTACAATGAAAACCGTCGACGATCATTGTGGATATTCCTTCTGGTTTGACCCATTCCAGAGGTTGTTCCCTAATAACTCTATTTATCATGATATTCATCACCAGCATTTCGGTATCAAGTACAACTTCTCTCAGCCATTCTTCACGTTCTGGGACAATGTTTTTGGTACCCGATTTGCCGCCATTGATTCTTATGCCGATAAAAACGGAAGAATCACCCTGAAAAATTACAAGAAGTTCCTTCAAGACAGAAATAATAGAAGAAGAAAGATCGCTAAAGAGTACAACATGAAATTCCGTGAGGTTTCTGGTTCTGAGGATGAGGATGATTCTCCTGAGAACCCTCTTAATAAAAAGAAGGCAAACAAGAAGAATAACTAATTTATCCATTTTATTGCCTTGTTCCTCCTTTTAGATCACTTTCATACCTGTATTTTGGAGAGTTCTGTGATTTGTTGTTGTATTTTTTTTGTTCCTTTTTTTTTTTTTTTGAATGCTTTCAAAGCATATGTGAATCCACTACATGTTTGTTCTTCCAGAAAATCATGGGGGAATTATTGTTGGTCTCCCATTTGTGTTCATGTTTGGTTTGCGTTTTAATGTTCCACTAACTGCTTGCATTGCAGTTTTCTAATTTATCAGGCGATTTATTTCTGACCAGTTATCTTGTCTCTTCAAGAGATTTCGTTTATTTGTCGGATGGTTTTGCTTACGTTTTATCTTAAATAGTCCAATTATATATGTATCTTTCTATTTCCTTGTTTCACATTTTACTTCAACTATACAGTAGCTTACAAAATAGATCAGAATGAAGACCGATATTGCAATCTACCCTATTATCCTACAAATAAAATACACTTTTATTTTGCAGCTCGTTGTCTATCCCCCCGTTACCAAATGGTTTTATAATTTTGAGCATTAACTCTATCAAAGCGTTGTTTATTTACATGACATTTCTGCTCTTCTTTGGCTTCCATATAAGGGTGATTTGTTAAGTCATTATTGCTGTAAAGCTGGCTTTGCCTCAGAAATTGAATCACTGGAACTTTTCTGTTCCGCAAGTTTGAAATCTTCCAGTCCTTTCTTCCTTATTTCATCTAACACAACAAACTTCTCACGAGCACCAACTTGCTCCATCTCCTTGTGTTCGACCAGATCATTATTCCAATGCTTGTCCTCTCCTTTCCTCCAAAGTGAGTCCCAGTATATTTTGGTCTTAAAATTCAAAGTATCAATAACGGTGCTCAAATCAGCAGCGGCCTCTTGAGACCATGTTGGTCTATACTGCCCTGAATACCATATTTGATTGTATATATTCCTCTTTCGCATTGCTTCCGCCTCTTTCTTCTTAGTCACCTCTCTCATAAATCTGAGCTCCACTAGTGCATGATAAGCCCGAATTGTCTGTTCATAATTTTGAAATTGGGCAACTGCTAGTGGTCTCCACAAATCTCTCCTCTTTGAAGGATTTTTGTTTTCCCAATTTGGCCTAAAGAATTGCTGCTTAATCTGATATTTGGTAACATGAGGCGTCTGTGAATATATTACTTGTCCCGACTCAATATTTCTAAATAGATATATTTGTGGAGCAAATTCGTTCTCCCTTAACCAAAAGGCCGTTCTGAACTTTGTAGCCATTTTACGAAATATTTATCATAAAACTGCACCCTTTGTCTTTGCTTAGGTTGGAAAAATAAAGTTCCATAAGTTATTAAACACTGCACAGGCAGGTAAATTTTAATTTATCAGCAATACCTCAAAATGGTGAAGAAAGAAATTCTGGGCAATCGATCTTTCTGGGGCAGGGATTTTTCCATATTTTTTCTTCCCCCTCTCTTTACCTGCTGGCATGCGTATTTTTATTTCAATCTTTTTTTTGGAGTGATTGTTATCATCATTGTATGTACAAACGTATATTCTATCCCAATTTTCTAACATTAACATTATATAAGAGTAAATCGCTTATAAATGAGTTTTCACATACTAATAGTTATGTGCACCGTAGCATTTAGAGAATAATTTATTGGTATTTTAAAGATGATAGGGCTAATAGAATGAAACTCCTTGAAACAAGGGACTACACCCTGCCTCGGACAAGCGAAACAGTTTTTTTTTCTCCGTTTCTCTCTCATTCTTCGAAATCAACCGGAATGTTTTCAAGTTTTCATTCTACAAGTAGATATATATCACTAGAAATAATTTATCTCCGTTCGTATCTCTCCATCACTTTTGTTATCCTAGAATCAACCCATCTTAGTTAATTGACACACATATATAGCTCAATGTCGGACCAAGTTGCAGCACCAACTACAGACAATGCAAGCAGCAAGATCAATCGTAAGTTTTCAGCTCGATGAAACATATCACCCTATAGTCACATATTAACATTTAATTCACTTTTTATAACAGCTGTATTGAAATCTTCGGACATGGTAAGTAAAGCATTGATTCAAATTGATGGGCGAGAGTTTATTGACTTGCTTAAAGAAAAAACGAGTTTCGATGTCGTTTGAACTCAATTACGAGTACACTAGATATACTAACGTTAAATTATTTTACTGCTAATACAGCCTGAAGATATGCAAGCAAAGGTATTCGAACTTGCTCAAACTGCCCTTGATAACAGCAAGAAGGCAGTTGACATTGCTGCTTCAATGAAAAAGGAAATGGATAAAACTTACGGCCCTACTTGGCATGCTATAGTGGGCAAAAGCTTTGGATCATTTGTTTCCCATGAAAGTGGTAACTTTATCTATTTCTATGTGGACAATTTAGCATTCCTTCTTTTCAAGACTGCCTAATCTTCTGCTATATAAATTTTGTTCTTGTGGTTGTTTTGTTGTCGACTCCTTTGCATCACATTTTTAATGGAGGTCGGACTTAGCTGAATATGTTTCATCTTACTTTTTACAGCTACATTTGGTTCTCTACCTTAATATTACAAGTTTCTTTACCCCGATAGTATTATTTTGTCTCCAGCATTTTGTATCTAGTCTAAATAACATCTTTAAAGCGTCCATCACGTGTCAACGTTTCTAGTCCAATTTTTTTAGTATGCTATTCCTTATTCTTCGATTTTGCATCTTTAAAGGACTGAAGGTCGCTGATTTTTTTGCCCTGTTGATTCGTTGACCACCCCTGATCACATGTGGCTTTGTCAAACTACTTATAGTCCTTTTTTTGTTGGATGTAGACAAAGGTGTGCTAAACACTGCAGTCGGTGATAAATCTGTTTTCTCTCCAGAAGCCAAAATTCTCCTCAACATAACCCTCTTTGAGCCATTTGGTGTGCTGTATATGTGGCTACTGCTTGGTTTATCAATATCTATGTTCTTATTTGGATTTAATCTTTCAATGGCCTTGTCATTCACCCTAGAAAAGCCTACTTCATTTTCCTCTTCACCTTTCTCGTCATCGGTTGCTTCTGAGAATAGTCTCTTTTTCAGCTCGGTTGATTTTTCATCGGCCTCTGGTGAATTCTGTAGGTTCATCTGTCTCTTTATGGATAACTCTGTAAGTATTTTCCTGGCAGATGGTGAAGGTGTGGAGGTTCCATTTAAGTTTGGTGTTGATTGGAATACCTCTTGCATACCTTTCCGAAGTGGCAAATTCTGTGTTCTTCTAGTCGGTGATGGTGTCGATATCGAAAATTGTGAAGGTGAATTAAAGGATAGCTTAGAGTCTTTTAGATCAATGGTACGCGCAGGAGATGTAGATAGACCTAATAGAGGTTGGAAATGTGTCTTATTCTTGTGTAAAAGCTTGTCATACTTCTGTTCCAACTCATTATAATTAAGTTCAAGATTCTTCTTGTCCGTTTGGGATATGTTGTACTTAATTAATAGTTGATTATATCTTTTCGCTGATGATATCGATGCGGCCTTATCTGTCTTGTGTCTATTTTCTTTCCTCTGTTTTTGCAAATCTAAAGAGACAGAATGGTACTTTTTTTCTCCCTCCTCAATCAATTTTAAGATGTTTGTATACAATTCTATTTGCTGGGCAAGCTCATATTGTTTCATTAATGACTGTTCTAAATTGTGTACTTCGTTACACACTTCAGAATATGAACTAAGTTCTATTTGGATATCACTATCCAGTGTGTATGTTTGATCTATATCTTCATTTGCAATCATTTTCGTAACTTTTCTTCTGTTGTCTCTTTTATGAATGATAAAAAGACCAGCTCCTTAGAACAGCTCTAGTGATTGTTTATTTATTCGATCCAATGTTTATATGTCTTGTTGACCTTTTCGCTATTTTTGGTCCTATTTTTTTCAGACCTAAAATTTTGACATCAGAAAAATGCGACACTTTCTGATGTTCCGATCAAAGAATCCCTTCCTTTAATAATAAAATAAAGTCGCTCTCTATAATTAATGATAGGTCAACTCTTTTCCTTCAAGTACATAAATTTATAATTATAGATGATGAAATTTCTTTTTAATTGGTGGCCTTAAAGTAACGGGTTAACATTTTTTTTTGTGAAACTATAAAAGTTGATCAATCCTTGAAAGGAAAAGGAGTTTATTTTTTATAAACATAAGAGCCTGACATTCAAAAGGCAAATATAACATAAGATAATATAGTAAAATTAGCATCCAATATTTCCAAAATATATATACAAGTAGATATAACCTAACAAGTCTGGTTTCTAATATGGGATGTCGCAAATTATAAAATAGGTGACAACGATTCAATGGGAATGATAAAAAAAAAAGGTAGAAAATACAACGTCAGCTAATCAAAAAGATACTTCCATAATTTAATTTTGATCGGTGTTCACCGCATGATATCTCTTACCTCTGAATCCAAAGAGCCACTGATTGAACTGAAACACTTCCTGAGGATTCAAATCATTAAGCTCCCATTTTGTCGAGCCGTAGACATTCTTGGTTTTGTCAAGTAAAATGTCTAAATCCTTACCAAAGTTCTTAGTAACCCAGTTATAGTCACTGTCGATGTTCTGCTTATGATACCCAGTGGAGAAGATTGCACATTTGGACTCTAAAAGGCCTGGTAAAGTCATTTTCCATGATTCTTCAAGCTCCTCAGATGTGTATCTAGGATGGAAACAGAAGAACACGTCTTGATAAGGATCGTAAGGAAAGAAGTCCTGTGCCTCATGAAGAACGTGGAAGTCCTGTGTATGGAAATAGAAGCACGTGGTGTCATCCAATCTCTTGACAACAGGTGTATCCTTCACTATAAATTTATTCTTTTCCCTATCGAAGAGACATTGGGGTCCCACAAAGTGTAACTCAAATCCAACCCCTGGGAAGAGATAACTGAGCTCTTTCCAGACATGAGGAGGAAGAAGAGACTCAGATCTTGCATTGAGCAAGAATATCCTTATTGGTCTCTGTTTGATACTTGAAGCTCTGTTTTCTGGATATAGTGTATAACGTAAGGCTGCTAATGACTTAAGTCCTTCCATATGAAGAGGACCTTTGGGTTGTAAAAAGTATGGTGAGAACTGGTTCAGAATAGCAGCAATTGTAACAGGGAATGTGAGCATCTTTGTCACGATGGCCATCTGAAATTCAGTATCCATCGAGAAAAAGTGACGCGTATATAAATACGTATCCCAGTTCTGAAAATTCACTGTCATGTCCCCTGATTGTTCTCCCGGGAAGTCAAATTCTGGAAATGACCTTCCTGATCTGAGGTCATGCTCATAAACATTCACTTTCTTCAAAATCTTCCATTTCTGTGTCTTGTGATATTCTTTATCCTGCTCCCATGCCTCTTTCGAGTGGTGGGTAGGGATTCCGGATAACGGACAAGTATAATTAATGTCCTTCTGTGTAACAGGGCATTTAGCTTTAGCCTTTATAGTTGCAGCACGCATTCTTAAATCTGGACAAGGTGATTTATCCCAAGGATGAAATCTGTTTTCCACTGTTGGCTGATCTGGCGAAGGGGCCGAGTCTATACAAAAAACACTTTTCAAGAACTCTCCAAAGTACCGTCTTTGAGCAACTGAGCGTGGGCATGATAAAGCTACCTTATGTGAAGCAAATCTTGGTAATGACAACATTTTAAGTATATGATGTTATCGCAATCAATTCAAACCCTTTGATATCTTGAAAATTATTCACAGCTGTTGAATTTTGTGAAGAGCTACTGGATTGTAAGTGAATATATTCCACTTCAAGTAAATGATAATAATATATCTCTCCTCGATGTTCTAAGGTGATAACTAAACGAGGGCCCAATAAAACTAGTGCTATATGTCTTTGAGAACACTGCAATTCTGTTTTGTCAGTTGTTCACCCTAAGTTATTTGTATCTGCTGTCGTGAAATACGTGCTCTTGCAACATTTACTACTACTTAATTAGACGCCTGTGGATAGATTTTGAAGTTCATGAATAAGAAGCGAAAATAAATTTCTTCTTCCGAGAAATCAACTTTTTTTAGCTTACTGCAACAACACACGGCTTGAAAAAAAAATAACATTTTAAGTAAGTAAGGTAGGTATCTATCTATCTCTGTCTGGATGGCCTATATCAAAATCCCGAATCACATACTATAACTTTTTGAGTTAAATAGAAAAGAAGACCAAAAAGCAGCTCACAAAGTTTGAATTTATTCTGTCAGCTATCATATTTTATAATTCAAATTTATATTGGTAAAAGCTTTGCCTTAAAGTCAAAGTAAAATATCAAATGGGAAACAGGTATCTACACAAGAACTCCGGATTTACTTCTACAATAGGGTGACATTTTACGTTCTTTAGCTTAGAAACCTCAAAGCAATATTGTAGTATCGACTGGAAGAGTGCTGAACAGAAAATGTTAAAATAATCGTACATTTTTATTATTACTCCACTATTATTTGAAGATAGGACAGAGCATGACTGTAGTCGATCGACGCGTATTGTGGGCGTGTTTTTGGATCGACAAAAGAGCACATATCCAACCAATTGTACAGCTCAGGTAATGAATGCTCCAAAATTATATTGAACGATAAGCTTCAATTACTGAGCAATCTTACGCACACCTAAACTGTTGTTTTGACACGCTGCATATATTTGTTTGGTCATCACGTAAATTTTGTTATCATTTGTTGCTATCTATTTGTGACCACTGCGTCTATTAAATTATACAACACACTTGCATTATGTCTTCATATATACCACCAAATCAGCCAATACAAATGTTTATCACATTGATGGATTATCATTTAAATAAAGAGATAAGTGATACAATTTTTCCAAGCCATTTAACAACATCATCATCCTGGGGAGATGTTAAAAATGCTATTCCAAGAAGTCATGGCATGATTGAAAGAATTGAATTCAATGGTGTCAAAATTGTGGCCCAGGATTCAACTCCCCTCAAGGATATTATCGATTTCAAGAAGTATCCTACATCAGAAATGATATATATGACAGCTTACATGTTTACACCAACAACATTGGATTTCTTCAAAGATTCTGGATTTTCATTGGAAGATGATGATAAGACTGATCCAGAATATACCGATAATTTGCAGAACATGGATCATGATAATAATAAGAATAATATATTGGAGAATGAAAATAGCAACTTTGAATTTCAGGACCACAATCCATTAAATAATGGTAGTCGGCAGCAGAATAATGGAAGTTCGCATACCGATTGGAATTCGATTGGAAGTGTTTGCAATGATGTCAATAATCCATGTCAACTGCCTACAACAGGTGAATCACAATATTTCCAAAATGAAGCTAACGATGAAGAAACTCCAGATCAATCGGAAGATTACTATTATACTTTCACTGGTGAAAATGATTTTGGGCGTCAAGTGACCGTCAAAATGAGTTCGGCGCACTGCATTGTTGTTGATAGGCATGATGAGATGTATGGCCCATACATACTTTTATCCGATACGGGAAAGAAATTGCTTTCGGCAATAGCACCATTAGAACGTGTGAAAATTATTAGAGATCCGCCAAAGCATGTTACTAAGGATGAGTCTGATTCGCCGCCAGTCCAGAATATGAATTTCAGGCAAAGAGTGAGATCTGTGGGCTCTCTAATTATACATGGTGTGAGTAAATTAGTGACCGATAGCCTGCTCGAACGTATTGCTTTGCTATGCTATACGATATGCTTGAGAACAGTTGTGCTTCTGTTTTTTGCTCTCTTCTTCGGTATTGATTCGATTCCCATCGTTCCTTTCGTCATTATAACCGTTTTAACCAACAAAGATATTGCCCGTCAGTTAGAAGAAATTGTTGTTCGCGATCTTCCCACAATTGTCCAACCATATATGATGAAACTTGTCCGGTTTGTGAGACTCACATCAGACTATGCTGACCGTTTAAGTACGAAGCATGTAGCAAGAAAACTGATTGAAAAATGTGTTAATGAGAACAGTATGGCAGATGTTCATGTCGAAGACCGCCGGTTTGGCCCTAGGATGATAAATAGCGTGTCTCTACTACTAAAAAATATCCTGAAAGATGTGATTCTTCTTTTAGTCACCTTAATTCCGGATGGATATGATGTCTTTAATGAGGAAATGACAAAGAAAGAAGCTTCTACTGAAAGAATTGTACAGAACGAGCATCAGGATGATGAAAATGAGTTAGGACCTGGCCTAAACGCTATCGATCCCGAAGAATAACTTTGTATGGAGAAAGTAAAAAATGAAAAGGCCTCCTTTCCCCATGATTCTATATATACTTTAAATTTGTCGAGTTTTTTAAGAAATAATAACAATCATTTCCGCTTATGATAGGATAAAATAGATAGATAGATATCACAAGATGATTCATACTAAGGAAATGCGATTTTCCAAATGTATAAAAATGTGCGTGGTGTAAGGATGTGTGCATGGCTTACAAATTTTTGAAGTGCTCACCCAGGTCGCAGGCAGTGTTACAGTTGATAAAAGTACAACAATCGTTAATTGATAAGAAGAAAAGTGCCTGGGCACATGTATTTTTCTTTTCTCACTTTTTCAGATCGTTCCAATACTTGAGTTGATTTCAATTTGCTTAATACAATTGTAAACTAAGGAGTTTATACAATTCTGGTTATTTACACCTTAGTCCAGAACTTAGCAAATATAAGATCGTTTAAAGATTTTAGACGGTAAAATAGGTTATCTTGATTGTCGACGAAATTTGTGTATTAAATTAGTAAGAAAGCTTGGGGAAAATGGACTAATTTATCCACCTGTTTTAGGCAATAACGAGGCGGAAAAGATTTACATAAAAAAATGATTCAAGTAGAACAAAACCATTGCACACGTGAAAAGAAATAACAAGCTTTGGGCATTTCTAAAATATTTCTATCTGTACAACTTACTGAAATGATTCATGAATGTAGTAGCATTAGAAGAACCTATAAATAAAATAATAATGCTCAGATTATAAATACCTTGATGATCCCTGGAAGCTAAATATTGCTACCAAAAAATTCAATGGATTCAATTACTTAATAATCTGACTGGAAAGTATACGTAATAGTAATCAAACCAGAAGGGCTGGCCGAGATATCCCAAAAGGGGTGATGTTATTGTGGATCCAACTTTTCTCGAATACGATGGAAAAAAATTCATGATAACAATAGAGTGCACTATTAGGCAAAATTATAATTGACCTCTTTTTTCCCTCCCCCTGCACTGCCGTCTGCTTTAACCCAGTAATTCTATCTTCAATTCTAATCGAACGTTGAAGGTAAATTTTTCGATTTGTTGGTTGTTATCGGTATAAATAGCGGGACATATCCCGCATTTACAATATCTCGTTCGTTTATACAAGGCCTCCTTTTAAATACATCCTATTTCCTTTTCATCTATCTCTATCCAATTGAGCAAGCTCTCTTTTCTATAATTTATTAATCACTCTACATAATACAAAATGACTTTAACCATCGAGAAGCCAGCACCAGCATTCAGCAAGACTGCCGTCGTGAACGGTGAGTTCAAGACTGTCTCCCTTTCTGACTACAAGGGACAGTGGGTTTTGCTCGGGTTCTTCCCAATGGCATTCACTTTTGTTTGCCCAACTGAGATTATTGCTTACTCACAAGCTGCCAAGAAGTTCGCTGAGAAGAACTGCAAGATCTTGTTCGCATCTACTGATTCTGAGTATGACTTGCTGGCCTGGACCAATGTCAGCAGAGCTGATGGTGGATTGGGATCATTGGACATTCCACTTATCGCCGACAGAAACCACAGTCTCTCTAAGGACTACGGTGTTTTGATTCCAGAGGAGGGTATCGACTTCAGAGGAATCTTCTTGATTGACCCTAAGGGTAACTTGAGACAGATCACCATTAATGACTTGCCTGTTGGAAGAAGTGTCGACGAGTCCTTGAGACTTTTGGAGGCATTCCAGTTCACTGACAAATACGGTGAGGTCTGTCCAGCTAACTGGCACCCAGGTGCAGACACCATTGTTCCAGAGGTCGATGGTTCTAAGAAGTACTTCTCCAAGCACCCATAAGGATAGGAATAGTGAGCCGGTTTTGCTTGTTCACTTTCTTTCCCATGCTTGTGTTTAGGTTGTCATCTCTGTTTCTACATATTGCTTAAGTAACCGCATCCAAATTACATTAAGAGTTTTTTGTACATAAATGAATTATTCTTTAATTCTTATATTGTTTATTGTATCTTGTAATAAAGGTTGAATTTTATTTTCTCGTGTCTCTTCGCAAAGCTGTGCTATGATTTAAACTCTATCTTCAACTTCATCGGTACTTCGATTGTTTTATCAATCACTATTATGAGCTCTGTGCTGTAAAGAAGTCCAGTTTTCTTATTTAATTCAAACGGAACGACGTCAATTAGCCGCTTTTCACCCTTCTCCTCATTATCAGTATCGTGCTGTTTCTTAAAGTTGTAGATGTCGACTGTTTGGAAAAACAAGTCTGGCTCGAATAATGAAAACTTTTTTTTTACATGCTTCGTTGCAAACGTTCTGACGTCAATATTCTTCTCGTCTTTTGCTAATGCTATTTCTTTAACCATGCCACCACATACCGGACAGTTTGGCAATTTGCTATATTCATCACTAGCCAAAACTATACCGATTTCACCGTTGTAGTACATTGTATCAGTCATATTCGGATTACAGGATGTGATGAACTTAAAAGCCTCGTTACAGCAGGATGCTGCAATGATTGCATTTGTTGAAGCAATCGCAGGAATAATATTTTTCACCACACCTAGTGTTTTCGCCTTAGTTACCCCTTCTATCTCATATTGGCGTGCTCTTGTTAATGCTAGCTCAAACATTTTGTTGACATGGCTAGGAATATCTGCATCAAATGGTAAATCCGGGTATAGTTTGGGCCACTCGAGTTGATGTGCCCACTCAATACAGTGTTCGGGAAGTCTTGGTGTAGAAGCCAATGTACAAAGTGGATAAGTTGTTTGTTTTGGCACTAGCTTCATATAGCATTCAAGACATGCCGTGATTGTAGGTATTATGAGTTTAACAGAGCCCTGAAATCCTTCTGTTCCGCCATCCACTAAAGGTATGTATTGCCCGTATTGGAAAGCAATGTCTACAACCGTTTTATTTATCCACCTTCGAGCCTCAATATTGTCCAATCCACATACTATCAGAGTAAATTGTCTGTAAAATTCAGCGTTGAAATCTTGAATTCTCGCACAGTGAGGAACGATGCTTATGTGCGGAACCACAAAGTTGACGAAACTTGCTGCAATTACAGCTTTTGGCTTCCCAACATCTTTCTCACGAAATAAAAACTGCCGGTTGAGATTTGTCAATTCAATTGTATCCATGTCTATGCACTCTATGTTTTTAAATCCAGAAAATGCAAGATCCTTTAATATCTCACAGCCAAGCCCTCCAGCCCCAATGACAAGAATTTTTGCATCATTGAGCTCTTTATGTCCGAACTTAGATGTATATTCAATATCTGTAAATGGCCCTCTTGAGTTTAGAAGCGGTTCAACTGATAAATTGATATCTCTATTTGATGACATTTGCAAACTCAATGCTACAGTTTTCTATGCCCCTTTAAAATGATGTATCTTCAAATTTATTATCTGTAAAATATTTAAAGTTGTCAATTTCTTCCCTAATTTGCTAGTCAAAAGATGATAAAGTAAAGTATATTGATATTATGCATGATGGAAATGAAGAGAGTGAGAGCGTAGATCTTCAAGAAAAAGATAAGTAAATTTCAGTAAACAAAAAAAAGTCTCCCTCGATCGAGCATGATTTTACGTTGAAAAGTAACTACAACTTCTACTAAATGCTTTCCCAATATGTTCCATTGAAGGCAGTCAATGTCCAATCCAATAAACCTGCATTCCATGTTCCATAATACATTTCATAGATGCGACCATCAGCAGGGAAAATGAAGCTAAACTTTCAACCTTTAAACATGAACGCTTAAATCATCTGTGATTGGCCCTTAATTCTACCTCCTCTAAAGTTATACAAGGCCTTCGACCCAGATGTACTCTTTTGCATGTGTCTCCATGCCTCCTGGATATGCACTGCCTGGATAGGAGTGGAGTCCTCCTCGGGTTTGTCAAAAATGTGTCTCACCTTTCGTCTTTTAGTGGCTGGGCCTGCCCCTTTAAAATCTCCTAATGCTGTCTTCACCTTCAGCGCTTCCTCAGTGATAGTGCAAACCAACTCAAAAGTAAGAAATCCTAGTATATCTATAACATCGTCATTTGGTCTACTCTCTGATATCTGTGACATTCCACACCATTCTCTAAATCTCTTTGCTTTTCTAAAGGTGAAACTGGCCTGTCGACATTCAGACCAGTGCACGTATTCTTTCTTAGTCATGTATCTAGTTCTGTCATCATTTTGCTTCAATCGCTTCATCTGTGCTCTTAAAGCTTCTCGCTCATCCTCATCAACATCGTCGTATACTTCATCTCCATGGTATAGGGGTTGTTCACTAAACATGAACTCAAGCTCCCACGGCAGTCGCAGCGACTTTTTCTGTTTCACAATTGCTTTGCTATCGATTCCTCCAGCTGCACCTCCTTGACTTCCTCCGTTTGCAGAAGATCCATCGTTACTGTGAGCTGTTGATCCATTAGCACCATTACCGTCAATGAGATCATTTCCTGCTGAAAGGTCTCCATTCTCCTGTTCTCTGGCATTTTTACGCACATCTTTCCAGGATAAATATGTTCTCAATCGATTCACTTTTGCCCTATCGTGTCGGATCATGAATATCACGTCCTCTGGTGAAATGGCTCTTTGGCCTCTGCCATTTGCAGTTTTTTGCGCTCTCAGTATCAATTGTACCACTTGATCTCGCACTATATCCTCAATCAATTCTGTCGTTGCTTCAGGTGGATCATTCACTTCACCACTGACAAACATCATCTGTTCAATCTCAACACGATATCTGTACTTTCCTTTATCTCTTCCTCCGGACCCAGATGAGTGTGTATTATGCCCACTTGATCCGTTTACGCCATGGGAATGTCCGTGTGACCCGGCTTTTTTCGAGTTTGTTCTATTTTTTGACACCATCTCCTGTAACTTCCAGTAAAAATGCGTTGATATCGGTTCTCTTTAAGGTCGAGCAAAGTAGTGTAGTATTTTAGAAGAAAGAGAATATTTCGTACAATGAGATTTCAAAGAAAAAGTTCGTCACATCTATAATCTCTTTTTTTTTTACTGTGAGGAGATCGCTGAAATTCCACCTCTATCCTACTAACTCCGCACATTATCTATCTTCTGTACCCAGAGAAAAAAAGTGGCTTTAATCAGAGTCATTACATATCAGTATCACTTTGATAGTTTTCACAGGATAGATACTTCAAAGTCCAGATATTTATGTTATATCAGTCGATGAGATCAGTCTAGTAACTACTGTGTACGTCGATCGACTCAAAAGCGCTACCATTAATTGTCGCTCTCCAGAGGATCATAAATTAGTCTGATCTTAAGCCAGACCAATACATATATACCAATACTTCTAGACACCTTGGTGTCTCTTCAAGCAGGTTATTTTTTATAGCTATGCCTGCATTTTTCAACAGGTCTAGATGTTTCAAACAACTAATTTTTAAAAGGTTGATTTCTGACTATAGAACAAAATGGATAGAGTCTGATATGACAACTAGGCTGAAGTCTAGATTCAAAGGCTACTGTATCCCGGTACGATCGGAGAAGGACATCCAGCCCGCTTTGGATGAACTTTTACAGTTACACAAAAGAATTGATAAGGCTACGCATCCTGCAATGTATGCTTGGAAGATTGCGGACTCGAGCATCACAAATGGAAACTCTAGTTCAGTGAAAAAGTTGGAGAACTACGGCAAGTCTGATGTTATGGGAAAACAGAATGATGAGAGCAAATTGAAGCAGATGTTTCTGATCAGAAAACTTCAACACCTTAAGATTGGTCATAATGATTGCAAAGAGCCCGGTTCAGGAGATAGACTTATGGGTTTATTAGACAGACTGCGGTTAGTTAATGTTTTGGTTGCAGTGACAAGATGGTATGGTGGTAAACTTCTAGGGCCTTCAAGATTCAGATGTATCAGTGATTCAGCATTGGGAGCATTGCAGAAAGCAAAATACACCGAGATTACGGTTGACCAACATTCATGGCGTGACGTATATATGTTTGCTCAATGGAAAGATAGACATGAATGAGATGGAGCAATATCGAATAACGAATTTGTTCAACACGCATACATATTCTCGTAATACAAGGTTTAATTTCATTTTAATAGTTAATAATCAGCACTCAAAATTAACTGGTTAAGTCATAGAGGCATACATAAGTAAAGAGTAATGAAAGGCAAACAAAAAACATGTTATAAAAGGAGTCCAGAAAAGCACCCCGCTTATTTGAAGACCTTACCGTCTGCGACTTCCTTCTTAACACCGTCGATCTCCAGTGGCTTATCCCAAGCCCAAGCGTCGTCAACGAACTCTTTGTCCTCTGCCTTAGTTGGGTCCAATTTTGTGAACTCGTAAGATTCCCAGTCTGGAGCAACATCGAAAGCTGGCATAAACTCCTGGCCTCTGACCAAGAAAGCACCAACAATACCGTTGTGGTTATCCTCACCACAGACAACCATACAACCGAACAAGTACTTCGTGGAGGCAGAAAGTCTGGCAAAGAAACCACCTATCAAGTTGTTGGACATGAACACCATCTTCAACTCATCGTTGTACTTGTAAGCAACTTTATACAAAGACCACTCCTTTGGATCCCAGAACTCGTTCCAGAACCAAGGCAATGAATCCTCTCTCGTCTCGTGGTTCGAGTAGTATCTCTTCAACTCGTCAATAGGTATCTTACTCTTTCCCAAAGCCTCCAATGGGTGCTTTAACTTCTTAGGCTGTGCAGGTGGAGCAGCTTTCTTTTGCTTCTGCTTCTTTGGCTGCTGCTGCTGCTGTTGCTTCTTCTTCTCTCCGCCCTTCTTCTTCTCCTTCTTGTGCTCTGGGTGAGTAATTGGTGTGTCAGCGAGCTTGAGGTCCTTGAAGAAATACTCAATGTACTCGGACTTGGTGACGGTGTTATACCATCTCATCAAGACCTTGTGCTCCTTTCTCCACTCCGATCCGTACCACAGAGTGAAAGGTCTGAAGAAGCAGGTGGCAAAAAAGAGATCTGCAACGGTCAATCTCTCACCAACAAGGTAAGTGTAGTTAACCAATCTTTTTTCCAAAAGCTCAACGTACCCGTCACCCTCGTGAATGGCATTCTGGACAGCCTTCTTGTTGAATGAAACTCTACCAAGAATTCCACCAATGGCGGTTGTGGCAGCAGCCATGAAGTCGGATGTGGCAAAAGACAAGTATTGCAAAACTTCAGCCTTTTCCTGCAAAGTCCTTCCAAGAAGAGGAGAGTTCTCGTCGTGTAGTTTGACCACTAAATAAAAGCAAATGTGTTAGTTGTTAGTAACAATTCGTTCCATAAAGATCAGAATGTTCTTCCCATTTACTCGACTTTCTTTTCCCTTAATGCTCTTCTTTCATTCCAAATTCATCTCAGATATAAAAATTCTCGACATGATCTCTTAAGACAGGGATAACTGTAAAAAAATAAAGGTTCTCATCATATGAATCCAATAGAAAGTAAAGAATAATAATAATTATCAGCTAAAGAAAAAAAAAAGTAATGGAGTAAACAGCATGAATATACTTACAGTAATAGACAACGGCAATAACCTCGTGAATCTTGAAACCGTGAGGACCAATAAAAGCAGGAACCTTCTTCAATGGAAAGTTCTTGACATGTTCCTCTGAATCCTTTGGTTCAATTTTAACGTCCAACTTGAAAGCTTTGACCAAACCGACTGGCAAGATAGCCCTGGTCTGACCGTCTCCGAAAAGTGTTCCTTGCGACATTTTCTGGGGTTTTCTGTGGTTACTTTAGTACAAAGTAAGAGGAGAGCCTCGTTAAATGAAAGGAGTGCAATGTGTGGGAAGGGGAAGTGAGATTTAACTCAACGTAGATGCCAAATACTAATGAAAAAATTCACCCATGCGGACGATTTCTTGGAGAAAAAAATTTTCCTTTCTACGTTGTCTATTGTATTCTTACCATCGTTACCCTCCATTATTTCTTATAGAGGGTCAGGTCAAGCAAAAATTAAAAGAGAGTTAAAAAAGTAAAATCGGATGGACCCAAAGTTCCGTGTTAAATAAGTCTATCGTCGCGTCTCTTGAATGTCTGCCGTTGGTGGGTGAAAAATAAGAAATAAAAAAGAGCCTAAGAGCTAAGAGTGCATTAGTAGTTGTGGAGAAGCAGAATAGTGCAGTGCACACGGTCCAGCCATCAAAATACAAGCCATTCCCTATCATTTTATTGTGATATTAGCTATAGCATATATACATTATGCTTTTTCGGCGTTTACATTTAAGTAGTTATGTGCTAAGACGACAATTTAGTACCTCTTCAGTAACATGTGAGAAAGTGTTCTTTCCAAATAAAGAACAAGTGATGCAGAAGTTTGCGTTCAAGCATTTTACACATACAGTTAGAGACATTCAGAGTTCAATTCCTACATTTTTAAATCAAAAGGTAACACTTAATGGCTGGGTTGATGGAAACCCAAGGAAAATCTCAAGCAAACTTGTATTCGCAGCATTCAGAGACTTTAATGGTGATTTTACACAGCTTACAGCTAAAGGCAGTGATATTTCAACAACTCTAAGAAGCTTAAAACCTGAAGATGTGCTCTCTGTATCTGGAACTGTAAAGATTAAGAAGCAAAAAAGAGGATTTGACGCTGAAAATATTCAAGAATGGGAATTAGTTGTTGATGATGTTGAAATTCTGAACAAATCTAACGAGAAGGCTACGCAATTAGATTCGTTAAAACAAACACCTTCACTTTATCCTCCTGAGTACAGATATCTTCAATTGAGACTACCGTTATATCAGAGAGCATTAAAAATGCGATCTAAAGCCGCGCATATTGCCCGTTCTGTCTTTGAGTCTTTAGACTTTGTTGAAATTGAGACGCCGTTATTATTCAAATCCACACCAGAAGGGGCAAAGGAATTTCTTGTACCAACTAGAAGAAAGGGGTTGTTTTACGCTTTACCACAATCACCCCAGCAATATAAGCAGATGCTCATGGCTAGTGGATTCAAAGGATATTATCAAATAGCCAAATGCTTTAGGGATGAAGATCTCCGGTCCGATAGGCAACCAGAATTTACACAGATTGACATGGAGATGTCTTTTGCAAAGAGTAAGGACGTGCAAAATGTTGTTCAGAGATTACTGAAGACCATCTGGAAAGTAATTCGTGGAATTCCCCTATATAAAATAGATCCATCCAATAATGCCAGTCTTTTAGAAATAGATGTGAATGATGATTTTCCGAAAATGAACTATATGGAAGCATTAACAAAGTATGGAATTGATAAGCCCGATTTGAGATCATCTTTATTCATTCAGGATATTTCCCAATATTTCAGCGGCAAACCATTGAAAAGGTCTGATTTTGGAGTTACTGAGGCGTGTGTCTTGAAGGGTGCATTGGATCTACATCAATCATCCAAAAGCCTTTCGGTTATTGAAAGCTATTCTACGAGAACACCCTACATATTTAGGATACGTAATCAGAATGAGCTCAATACTTGGGCTCGGCGTCTTCCAAACGGCTCGGATGTTTTTATTGCTGATCTTAACAAAAAGCTAGGATTGGAGATTGGGGATATCGTTGCTGTTAGTGATCGGCAAGAATTTCCATACGAAAGTCCGACCCCGCTTGGTCGTTTTAGACAAATCGCAATTAGTACCTTTCCCAACAGTTGGAGAAGACGAGTTATTGGAAATCCACAGGTGGCCTCAGATGATATCTTTGTGACATCGTGGCTCGTGAACTTTCCACTTTTCAGTCCTTCTGAAGGTGATGCTATCGAAGGATATCCAGAATATGATTTCCACAATCTTGAATCTACGCATCATCCATTTACTATGGTGAAATTGGACGACTATGACCTGCTTAATAAAGAGCCTTTAAAAGCGAAAGGTGATCATTATGATCTAGTGGTGAATGGAGTCGAAGTTGGAGGTGGATCCAGAAGGGTCCATGATGCCGAACTACAAAAATTCATATTTAGTAGCATTCTCAAAATAGATAATTACTCTGAATTGTTTGATCATCTTCTCAGAGCATTATCTAGTGGTTGTCCGCCGCACGCAGGTCTCGCTATTGGGTTTGATCGTATGTGTTCAATGTTACTAGGTTCTAAAACTATCCGAGATGTTGTTGCCTTCCCAAAAACGCAAGCAGGAACTGATCCTGTGGTCCAAAGTCCAAGTAATATACCAGAAAAAACACTTGCATTATATGGCATTTCTGTGAGAAAATAACGTGCATAGCGACGCATGATGCTCAGTCATGTTAGGTTCCTTGAAATCATATTTATTTGTTAGACTGTACATAGGTTGAACCTTTTTTTGTTATTGTTTCTACTGTTTCTTTTCCTTGGATATCACAGGGCTAATTTGCTAAAATAGCTGTTGGTATCTCATACGCTATCCAGCGTGATTTTACAATCCCTATTTTCCAGTAGCTATACATCTCCTAATTTGGTTCTTTGCCCTTAATTTGAGCTTTGTCCATCCTTTCGTTCAAAATGCATAATTTCTATTGTGTTTCCAGTTTCTTATTTCAAAAAAAAATTTCTTTTCTCCCCCCTTCTATATTCAATTCCTATTTTCCCGCCAAGCGGCACTATCGCGGTTTCAGCTTACCACACATTTTCTAGCAAGTGGCGCACAAAATCGAAGAAAATGCTGCTCGCGAGAAGAAAATTTTGTATGCGTTTTTTGTGCTGCTCTGCCAAAGTGGCACAGTGTTACCGTCATAAAATAAGACAAATTCACAAGCAATATATAGTTGAAAGTACAGCAAAATACCTTCAATTCAAAGGTACAGGTACGAATAAAGAAGCCTTGTGCTCTTTTTATAGATTCGGTCTAGTGCTTTGCGCAAAATACAATCTCTTGGTTTTCTGCTGTTTCAACGCCGACAGTTTTTTCGACCCAGCACAACTATAGACCAAGAAAATTTTACGTCGAAAAAAGTTTTTTGGCGTTCATCCTTAACGCTCACCATTTGACGCACTAATCGGCAAAAACAGCATATTTTTGCATTTTGTGTCAGTTGCCTGTGAGCTACCTGCCCTTTACACAACAGGTTAATTGGGTGTAAACTAGCAAGCACTTTCTAAATATTGTATCAAGGCTCTATTTCCATTTGTGAGTCTGTGAGCATAATTTGTTAAGTCTGCTGTCTTCAATTTTAGGTCAAATTTATCGGCAAGCCTCTTTTTTTTTTTTTTTTTTTTTTTCCCCCCCCCCTTTGTGCTCGACTACAAAATTTCGTCAATTGGTGAGATACTGCTATAGACACAGATTCTGTGTGTGATTTGAAAGTTTTTATTCTCTCTTTCTTGTCGCGGTAATCAGAATTTATCTTTGGGCAGTGCTAGGAAGTACTCTAGTCAAAAATTGCTACATCCTTGCACCATATATCAAAGTATCACTACAACATCAGAAGTATGGCCCTTCCATCTAGTACCGGCCGTTTCAGGCAAAGGAGAATCTCTGTAAAGCAGACCTTACAGGTGCTGCGACAGAAAGATATGCCAAGCTTGGATAGAGAAGAACAGCAAAGAGAACTGCAACATGTTGAAACAGGAGTCGAGAAAGGAGAAGAGGAAGAAAGGGATTTACAGGCGGTGATGCACGCTACAGATGCGAGGTTTCGTTCGGGAAAGAAAAATGTGAAAGATGTTTCCATTCCGACACCCGATGCATCTAAAACTTGGACTGATGAGTCTGCGCTGTATTCATTAAAGTACCAATTTCCTAAAGACTATCTAAAATATTCGGCCACTGTTGAAGATACATGTGGTTGTCCATACAATATGGATGAAGAAGACACTGAGTTTTTGAATAGAATGAATGGTGGTCTTAAGAAGAAGAACTTGAAGGCATGTTCAGAACTTGAATTCGAAATTATTATGTATAACTTTGAAAGAATTGTCGAGCAAAAGCAGCCATTTTTAAGGATGGACCCAAAACAGATACTGGGGTATGATGAGATAAAGCAATTGGCTTTTATACCAGATGATAATGATCGTTCCAAAATATATCAAGAGCTCGGGAAGCGACTTGGTATTCCAAATTTCCAAACCTTGCTGGATGGCGTTTCTACGGAAGATGGTTCAGATGGGAATAATATATCACGCCCATTACGGGAATTACTTGAATTATATGGTGATAAAGTATATGAACATTGGAGAGCTAGACGTTTAGCTCGTGATGGATTACCAATCACCCCGGATCTCAGATATGAAGATCCAACACAACCTCAAAAGGATGATGATGATCCTTATGTGTGTTTCCGTCGTAGAGAATATCGTCACGCTAGAAAAACTCGTCGGGCCGATATGCAAGGTGTGATGAAGCTTCGTTTGTTGGATAGGGACTTCAGAGCACTACAGAAAATACTGCAGATGGTGACAGTGCGCGAAAACAAAAGAAAAGATGAATTGGAAACAAGCTGGGCTGTTTTCAGGCAAAGATGTGCCATTAAGGACGTCAAACGGAGTTTAGGAATTGTTGGTGAAGATCAAGAGTTAATTGACCATCGTCGGCGTGAGAAACGCCGGGAAAGGGAAAGAAAGGAGAGAGAGAAAAGAGAGCAAATGAAAAGGGAGAAAGAAAAAGTGGCGAATGATAAAAAGGAGAGAATAAAGAAAGAGAAAGAGAGAGCTAAGGCATTGAGACAAGCTAGAATTAAGGATAAGAAAAGACGTCGGAAGGGTAAAGATGGCAGCAGTCTTGATAGTAGTCCAGATATAGAGGGAAATTCTAAAAAAGGGCATCGTCATAGTTCGCAAAGACGCGTGCTTATCGATGATGGTCCAGAATCTTTGGCCGCCCAGTTGAAGAAGCAAGAAGCTTTCCAGCTGGGAGAGAAACTTGCAGCGGAAAAGGCAAGAGAAGCTTCGCTGGCCGCTCCTCCCCCTGTTCAGCCTTATGTGAAATTGCCAAGTGCTAAAATTCCTGATCTTGCTATTACCAGCGTGGATTCTGTGCTGCATCAAAAAATGACTGGAATTAGAAAAGCTGTTAGCGACAAGCTTATTCGCAGAAAACTACAAGATGAAGGATGGATCAATTATACTGATGATCCATATAATCCATATTTGGATGTTACCGACACTATAGAGACTACTGACAATGAGTTTCCGTGGATCAAGGATAGATCACATATTCCATTCAGCAGCATTGCCTCGTCTTCTTATGCCCTGAAGAATCCTCGAGAAATCGACTTCAGTTATGTCTTCAATAATAGTCGTCATTATAGCAATAATGACAGCGAAATCATAAAGATCAACCCGATATCGGGCCAAGTGGTCAGAAACGATCGGCATAATTTTATGCCGTGCTTCTATGATCTAGCCGGGCATGATGCAGATGATATTGAAATTTGTGGAGCATTTCCAGGAGCCGATAAGGAGTCGTTTTATAGTAAAAATAGGATTGATGTTTCCGAAATTCTAGCCAAGATTCGTCACCGTGTTGGTGTTTCTGGCTGTGAATGGCTAGACAGAAAGCCAACTTCGAGAAACTCGGATTACTTCAACTATCTGGACAACCTATTGAAATCGGAGCAGTCAGAATCTTCTAAAGAGAATAGACCAGCATCAATCGAAAACTGTGACACCGTGAAGGACAGCACAACCAATTCACGTAAAAGGAAAAGAGTTAGTGTTTATGATTCCAATACAAGTGCCGCTGAAAGGCTTCGGTCCAGGTTTTTGTTTGATGACGATCTGGAGAGTGCTGATGTTGTTGAGCCGGCAAGATTGAATGGTGTCAACCCGCAAACCCAACATGTCAGGTTTGGCTGTATGCTTTTGAGTAAAGCTTACGAAGGAATGCAACGCATCAGGCAACATCAAGTTGAAGTTTATCAATCTCGAATACGCGAAAGACAGAAGTTACTACTTTATCAAAAGAAAAAGTTGCAGCAGAAGCCTTCTTCAAAGAGTAATGTCAAAAAAAATGCGCCTCAAAAATCACGTCCACGCAAAAAGAAACGTCAGGCACAGACACCACAAATATTGCGTGATCAACACCCCCCTTCGAAGAAGAGGAAGTCACCGTCGACAAAGCCAGCAGCGGCCACTGCCTGAAAGATTGCGGTATGTTGCATTTTATTCTCTTTCTCCTATGTATTATTTTGGATGGTTTCCTCTTGTATTAATAATATGATATGATTTTTGCATTTGATGAATTTTATTGTTAGTAAATAGTAATATTTGGAAAGGGATATGATTGATAATTCCAACTTTTGTAGGGTCCTAGTGAGTCAATTATGCCAAGATTGTATTGTTTTCTTTGAATCATAGCACTCGTAATTAAACGATGTTAATATTTGCGAGGCTGAAAAAAATATATAGATAGACGAGAAAGAAAAATGTACCCACCAAACTAGACAGTTGCAACATAATTACTTGCAGAAATGTTCGCAAGTCTACTTGAAAGCCTATTCAGTTCAGTATAGTGTTACTGCTGTTTACTGTGTGGTTGAAGTAAAATTCAAATTAACTAACATGTTATTTCAAATTAATGGTTATATCAAGATTACGCACACTGTTGGAAAATATTAGTTTAATTAAACTTGAGTGCGATAAAAGACAATTATAACTTTGTAATAAAAAAGACACATTAAAGTCTTCTTTAGTCACAATTGTAAAAATTGGAGGAAAAATTGTTGAAAAAGATAAAACAGTAACCCTAAAATGAAGTGGACAGTTCATAAAAGCTGTGCTCCTTGTTTGAAAAGGTAGTGTAACACAAGGCACTTAAACAAATTCAATTCTGCTTTCTTCGGTAGGGGCATTTTTGGATCCAGGCATTCTAGTCCATTTTCCCTCTGGAGATGGAAGATAAGATGAAGCTCTTGAGTGCAGACCATCATACATTCCGTAAAAGGCACATGCCGAAGCTAAGAAACAGAAAATACCTGGGATTACCTTGCTATGGTTACCGAACACTGCGATAGCATAAAGAAGGAAAAATACCCATAAAAATGTCATTAAAAGGAAAAGGGGAAGTGTTGACCTAATTGTTGCAGTCCACATGAAGAAAGTGAAAACAAGCCAACCAATTAGATATAAGCCAAATGCATTGTCAAAATCAGAAGTAGTCTTGTAACTCGATGCAACGCCAAACATATCTGAAATTATTGAGCCAAGAGACATAAAGAATGCCCCATAGCAGAGCAAAAATGTGGAACCCCAAGCGTTATTATCAACGATGGCCCAGATACCTGTAATTATTTGAACCAATCCCGAAGAGAAGAAGAATAATCCAGCCAAAACCTTAGTGGAAGTGTTTTTAGCACCACAGAGAACCATACCAAGGGAGAATAGTGAAACGGCAACCAAGGAACAGCCAGTAGCACAGGATGTTGGGAAGTTTCTGTGTTTTCCTGTTCTCTTATACCAAGTCACTCTCAAGTATCCAGTTCTTGGTGGTAGTGCTCCTTCCACAGATGGGTTCAGTAACCTGTTGTCATCCCTGGCTTGCTCATCAGACTTCATAGCTGTATCTGTACTAGATCTTTGATCGTTTTCTGTCATTTCTCCTTTTTCAATGTTTTTGATTGTCACAGTTGATTTTTTTAAAGTATGCTGAATAATGATATTGAACCAAATAATAAGCAATCGTAAAGGATGCAATGTAGCGAAAGAGACGGAATATACGTCTCTTAAATAGTTAACAATTTGCAAGGAATCAAAACCAAAAGTTGAAATAGAAACATACTTTTACTCATTGCTGCTGATAGCCATATTTTCCAACTTGCATCACACATTTACGTGGATAAAGCAAATGTGTGGAAATTTGGGTAAAGAAAGTACAAAGGAATACAAAAAATATGCAAACGAGTAGGATAAACACTGATATCATACAACTTATGTGAGTGAAGCTGAGTATTCTTGTTTCTAGCTAGTTTGTTCAGAGAAGCTGTCTCACCATTCTGCAAAGCCCATGAATGCATTTTCTCTAAAGGAGCACAATGTGTGAGATAGATATCGTATGTGAAATTCAGAGGCTTTGATCTAGATCTTTGTGTCGGTTTCGTTCCTCTTTCTGTGATGGATAAAAATAATAAGCCATCAACAAATACGAAAAACGCCTATCAGAGATGAACTAGTAGCCATTCCCTCCTCTCTATAGTTCGCTAATTATTCAGGGATGATGATGATCGCACGGCTGTAGCTTTCAAGCAAAAAACTGACATCAAAAGGCTATTGTTAGAAAAAGGTACTAGAGGCGTTGGGATCTCGGCATCGTTCCCCAAAAAAACGCGTTCATGCTGTTAATAAAAGTTGAATCCCGTCGGGATTCAAATATCGGAACGATGTACGAATAACCCATATTCCAGAAGCCACTTTGTCATAGAATATCCCTATTTCAAGTTCTATTTTATTAGTCTCTTTTTGAAGGCTGTGAGCTCAGACATAAAACTGCAATTTGTTTACGAGTCTTTTGATATCTAGCCTTTCTCCCTTTTGTAGTATTTCAATCAGGTATCTCGGTGACGATATTTCCTCTAATTTTCTGGACTCCCACATAATATTTTCAGACTGGTCGTACTCAGAAGATTTGTCTGCTTCTTTGGTGGCACTAACCGCTTGATTGCAACCATGTACATTTTGTTATTTTATGTTCTCCATTTGTTCATACATTTATAGTTCTACTCCTTTGCTCTAATAATCCATGATTCTGTTGCCTTCCTAGATATTGCACTTGGTTTTGCTTTGGTAAGCAAAATTCAATTTTTGGGGTCACTGGTCTACTGTCATTCAAAAGCATTTATTACTCAAATCTTTTGGATCCCATAATTTTTAAAAGCTTTCCCAAGGATCCTTACTGTAACATCCATGTTTTAACAAGTAATCGATTTTTGAAGCAATGTTTTCACCGTTGCGTATCGAGAGCAACATCCCTGCACAACATTAAACTTTTAAATATTGTTCTAAAGTTGTTTTAGGAAGAAAAATGAGGAAGAAAAAAAAAGTCTTTGACAACAAGACGTTATATTTTCAAGTTGTATTAGGTGTTCAAGGTGATTAATAAATGTGGGTGCTGCAAAAAAATTAAAAAATTAAAAAGCAGATCTTTGAATACCGAGTAGCGTCAAAAGCAGTTTCAGCAGGATAATTACAGACGAGAGTGAGCTTACTTTATTATTAGTAAATTTCTCAGATATACCGCATTTTACAGGAAAAATGGCTCAGCTTTTTTGGCATACTCAGTAGTGAATAGTTTTAACGATTCTTAGAATTCCATCAAATGTACCTTCGTTCTAATGTGTGCTGGTCTATAATACTACTTTTTTCATTCTTAAATCCAACCAACTTACCCCGTACAAATAAAATACAAAAATTGTTTGTGACATGTGGCATCCGTACCTCTTTTCCCCTCATTTCTTTCTTCTTTATCTCATTGAAATATAGCTCAGTCCTTGGGCACTTACAAGATTCTGAAACGTGTTGCAAGCATATAAAGAACAGAAATAGCTGCTATATAACTGTAAATATATGGCATTGACTAAAAAAATTTTTCCCGCTCCTGTTCTTCCATACGCACCTGTCAGGCAGGATGAGCGGCAGCATTATCTTCTGCTTTTACACCAACAATACCTTCGGTCTTTAGCGAAAAAAACGCACGGAGAGATCACTAACTATGATAAGATCGCTTCAGAAGCTGTTAAGAGAGAGCATGATGTTTGTAAGAGATCGAAGTCTAGGATGGAATATATGGCTACGATAAAGAGATTGATGTATAATGTCCTTAAGTATGGGACATTTGATAAAGATGAGACGGCAAAAGGTTCTAGACAAAAGCAGAAGATTATTAAATCTAAACTTGGTAAATCCGACACGAATCATTTGACGGAAACCGAGGATGAGGAAGAATTGTACAGAAGGTTAGAAAAGTTGTGTATTTCTAAGGACAGATTAGAGGCAAGCGAGTATGTCACAGAAGTGCCTGAATCGATCGATAGTATTAATGTTCCAGATTTTGTTGAGTGTGAGCATTGCCATGACAAGTTTTCAATTCATGATCAGTTCAGTAAAAAGTTTGAGATTGATGATTCAGGCTGTTTGGCTGGGGCTCCTGTTTGTTTCTTTCATCCAGGAAAAATTCAAATTGTAACTGACTCAAATTTATTGGGTGGACGTAGGGTTCGGAACCATAGCTATAAGACTTCTTTCTACGGTTGTTGTCACGAATCTGTGAATGAATCATCTGGTTGTTCCTCTAATTCTGCGCATGTATTCAAGTTCAAGGATAAGCGATTTTTGAATTATATGAAGCATTTCAAAACAATCACGCAGCTCCGGAAGGAACTTAATATACGAGATAATGAGCCGACTCAGCAATTTCGAAAAAGTAAGATCAAAGCCATTGGTATAGATTGTGAGATGTGTTTTACTGATCGTGGGTTTGAACTTATGAAGGTAAGTGCGGTTGACTTTCGGACCTTGAAGCCAATTTTGAACAATTTGGTGGTTCCGGAAGGGCACAAAGTTGTTGATTTAAATACCCATGTTTCAGGAGTTGATCATGTTCCAAAAGGCTCTGACCCTAAAACTCTTACATTTGATCAAGCCATGGTCAGACTTGCACAGTTGACGGATGAAAATACTATAATTATTGGGCATGGCTTAGAGAATGATCTCAATGTCCTTCGTTTGATTTACCCACGGATAGTAGATACGGCAATTCTTTTTAGTGACAATCAGATTGATCCTATGAGGAAAGATCCTCTCAAAAAGTTAGCCTGGAAATATCTAAGTAAAAATGTCCAAATGCATGAGCATGATCCATTGGAAGATGCCATTTTACCTGTCCAAATTACGAAAAAGATCATCTCTTCAAAAAAATATGCTTGAATCACGCTACCTCTATTATCTTTTTAAGCTAATTTGAAGATCCTACGCATAATCTATTAAATAGTTACTCTTATTTCTCATTAGGAACGTAACATGTTTATATGCTTACACCAATCCACTCAATGTTAGTCTTTCTAAGAAGAGAGGTAAATCCTCTCTCCTTATTTCAATTATAGTACTCTCAAAGCTGTCAATTCTAGCTTTGGCACCCGTACTATTGGCAATTTCTTGAAATGCTAACGAAAATGTGTTTAATATGGTGGTGTTTTCCGATTGCTTTTCTAATTCTCTATCTGTGTCAAGACCCTTCATATTCGGATACTTAGGAGGTAATCCACAAACCAAATATGTATCCGTATCTCTATCTAAAGCGGCAATCACCAATGGAACTGGTGGTGTATCCATCTCTGCACAAGCTTCTAATATCCAATTGCCAAGTTTGGTTAAGATAAGTGGATTTTGAAAAAGTTTTTGACTCGACCCAAGGGTATGGAAGTCCACCGTATCTTTTTCATTTAATGAGTTTGAGGCACCATTATCCGATGTTCCGATCAGAGTTGAATGCCTAGATGGTGCGAAATTGTTGATAGTTAAATCGGTCACTGTATTATTCGAAGTGAAACTGTTTTTTAGAACAACAAGACGAAATATGCGAAGATTTTTAACCATTCGTTTATGAAATATTTCAAATCCTTTTTCGAAGATAAACTTTTGCTGTAGCTGCGCTATACGTATTCCTGTTTCAATCAAACTTATTGACCCCTAAGAGTCGTATGCCTTCCAAAAATTTCCAATAAACTGTTCCTCTCTTTCCGTAATTAACTTGTTTAGGCTTCCAGCTTTCCCATTGATACCTATTTTGTTTGTCTTATCATTGGTATCCTCATCCTCGGGCGGTGTTGTCTGATTGTTACTAATCCTACCCTCTTTGAATTTGGCTATCGAATACAGATCACCATCAAATTCCAAAAGCGCAGTTACTGCTTCAGCATAATCGCCCGCACTTATAGCTCCGTCAAAGCCATAATTCCGAACAAATCCGTCACGAATCACGTCCGTTAAACCTAGCTGAGAAAGATTTTTGCTGAAAATTTTATTGATCTTTTTTTTCAGGTCAATGTCTAGATAATGCCAGTTCTGGCTTGCAGACACCAACGATATTCCCATTCTTGCAAACATTGTATTTAACTTTTTCCTTCCTTCGTTTGTGTACAATTGTAATTTTGAGTTCACATAGTTGGAGTAAAAAAACGCGTCATACATGTTCCAATGTCTCAAAAGAAACAACGAGTACTCTTTATCTTGTTGAATGCTGTGATTGTCTGCTCTGTCACCCATATTTTTTGATAGCTCTATCTGGGAATTGTCGTTCTGAGAAGGGGCCAAAATTCTTGAGTTCTCATTTACCTGTGGGTCAGATTGCAATCTGTTAACCTCTTCTTTCAATAATGGAAAAACATCATTATAAACATGTTCATAATTCGCCTTTAAAGAGGTTGTTCCCACAATCGAGAGCCATAAATAGTTCATATTGCTTTGTCCAATTGTCGAAAGTAAGGTATACATTTGTAGAGAAGATGGAATGGTTACTGTAGTACCCTGATTGTAATAGTTCTCGATGGTTCTCTCCCCTTGTCTCATCAGTGTTTTTCTTTCTTTTTTTTTCATTTGATGCTTCTCATGTCGATCGCCTGAACTGAAAAATTCCTTGCCTGTATCTTCACTTTGAAATGAATCTGATCTGGTCCGTTTCCTCGTTCTTTGGATCATATCTTCATCTATAGCAGGAACATCTTCAGAGAGTACATCCTCCTCATGTAGTGAACTGGAAAATTTTTCAGCATTATTCCCTTCACCATCATCGTTATCTCCACTATCATGTTCTTCTTCATCACTTCCAACCGATACTAACAGATCATATGCCTCTTTCTCTCGTTTTAATTCCTCCGATGTACTTCCGTCATCAAAGCAATGTATCATCTGAGAACCAAATAAATTGTCAAGATTCCAAGGACGGTGCCCATCTATAATATAAATCTTTCGTGTAAGTTTAAGATCGTTGGCTTCTAATTGAGTAGAGTTATCAGGCGTCACCGTTGATCGATAATAACTTTTGTCCAAATAATCATTCACATCAATTTCTAGAAAACTCTCAAGATCAACCATCGAACCACAATCCAGCATAATCACATTAGATATGCTATCGTCAAGCTTTGCATATTTTTTCTTCAAATCATTGTATCCCACAACAGGTATCATCTGAAATACTATGAGACTTTTCTTTAAGAGCCCACAAAGCATTCTTGCTGAACATATAGCATCCACATTCAGGCATGCCGTAAAAATAGCAAGCTTACATGTGGAATGTGTCAGTGAGCTCTTCCTTATTTCCTCAAAAGCTTCAGAAAAATGTTCTGGTGTGAGAAGCATACTTATTAGTCGGTACCTCTATCCGTGTCTATGAAAATGATATCTATTTCTATAAATTAGATCAAATTTGAGATGTACTTATCTAGAAATGTCACTTACTTTCTTTCAAGCAGTTATTGCAAATGAGACCAATCAAAATGTTCTGTGAATATTGTACGTACTTTGTAAAAAGAGAAAGGTAGGGATTTAATAGGTATTTGGTGGTTTCGATGACTTTAGTCATTTTTTCTTCAGGTGGACGGGATTTACTTTTATTCACGCGTCTGTTCTATGTATATACACATAGCAATCGCAAAAAAGTCCCACGAATTCTATATGTAAGGTTGTAAATATTTTTTTTAACTATGTTGCGACAGCCTGGTTTATTTATACAAGCAAGTTCAGACATCCATACTTTCAAGAAAATGGCTCAATTTGTGAATATCATCGCTGTTACCCCAAAGAATGTATGGTTCAGCATTAAGACTGTCTTTGACATTCATGCATCTTAAATAAATCTCTGCCAATATTATATATGTAGCTGCATCCGGTGTTATCGCGTTAACACGAAGTTCATCAACAATATTTGAGATCATTTGAAGATTCTCTGTCTTCGTCCATATTTGCCTAAGCAAAGAATTGTATACGTCGATATTCATACCAAATTCATATAATTCAATCGACTGATGTTTTTTAATATAATTGATAAGAATCAAAGTTTCATCTAATGAGTTAAAATTGTTAGTTAAAGAGCTTAGACAATATTCCAAAAGTATAGGAAGCGTATTTCTATCAACTATCGGATGCTCGGGATGTTTTGACGATATTCTACCGATAACTGTAGTTGTATGACTTTTCATAAACTCCTTGTTATCTAGAAAAGATTGAAGAATGTTTGTCTGGACAAAGTCTGACATCACTTTACTATTTTTAAATTGATTAATATTCTCTAGTGTTGGAGCCAATGCCTTTTTATAAGAAAATATAATCCTAGCTCTATCATAAAATTTCTTGGTGATTACTGTATGTTTAATGGACATGTCCATGTTTTCTTTCTTGTCCTCATGCAATTGCAAAGTCTGATTCAAATCATGAAAGCCAGTTATTCTCTTCACTGTATCTGTTATACCTATTGAGCCATGTTCATTCTTCAAATAGTTGAAGATCTTATGAAATGATTTCTGCTCCTCAAATGATGACATTGCGCCAGTATTTGAAACAGACTCTGAAAACTCCTTATATATCTTATCAAACTTTAGGCTTCTTTTGCTATCATTTATGATCTTCTTTAAGAAATCGGCTGGGTTTTCAGATGTTTCAACATTTTCCGTAGCCTTTGGCAAATTCGGCTTTTCTCCAGTTGCCTTTGTTCCTTCAACGCTCTCTTTCAGTATCGGCCGTACGCAAGAGAAGCATCTAGCTCTAATACTCTTCGGGAGTTTCAACAATATTTGATACATTATGTAATTTCTGTGTCTTGAATATTAACATATACTGATAGCCCGACGTTATCGAAAGCTTTCTTTGCGTTTTTTTCAATAATAGTAGATGCAGTGGTAATAGCCCAACGTTATCGAACGCTTTCTTTGCGTTTTTTCAATAATAGTAGATGCAGTGGTCAAAAAGTTATCAAACAAATATGACTAAAGCAAAATAAAATTATGTTTTATTTGCAAAATAATATGGTAGATCGCATTATTTTTCAGTCTTCACTCCCGTTTATTTCGCAAGTTACTCAACATTATTTTTCCCCCTTCCCTCTGGCCCCTGATTAAACCATGCTGTGTCATCCATTACTACTTGACTTCTATAGATCCTACATAATTTACTACTTGTACATGAAACTTTTATATTGACAATATTAGAATTGGACTCTATAATATGTACAAGAAGAATAGTCTAGTGTAATCACGCATCGTGCTAGACAATATCCAATCTATATCTATATGCACAAAAATTGGTACAATCTCACCGCTCTCGTTTTGTACCTCCAATATATAAGCATATGCTTGGCAAGGTAATATGTGTAAGATCAGAAATCTCATCTTATTTTGTCACGTGCGACCAGCGTATACTCGTCTGCGAACACATTATTAGATAGGCTATGCTATGTAATGTAAATTGCATTTATCATTTTAAGATTATTCGGAGCAGTTCCACCACATCATGCATGCATATACACTTGCCTTTCAGTTTATATCCCCTCCAACTAACGAAGAGCTCTGTCACTTATTTTTTTTTGTGTATCCTTGGAAGCAATCTAGATGCGTGATAATTTAATGTTGGTTTTGGTGGTGGTGGAATCTTTCCGTTTTTGTTCATACAAGATTTGAGCTGCGTTTCTAGTTCTTTGCATAAAGTCGATCCTTCACCATTTGAGGCCCAGCAGTTGAGCATTTGAGTCATTATAACCAAGCATGGATTTGCCTGCTGTTTCGTGATCTGATTTCGTACACGAAGTCTCGGAAGAGGAGGAAGTGTAGTTTTGGCTGGGGCCCTCATTTCTGTACAAATTATTTGTTACTATCTTCACTCCTTTTGATCAACAGTCTGTGTAAGCTGGAAATAATTGTTGATCAGTGATATTTACGCTGACTGAAATCATTTTATAAAGGCCGAAAAAAAGTACTGGAAGGGAAGCGAATTGACTGGCACTGATGCAAAATAATTGCGATTGAAAAAATATGTTTGCATTAATTGGTAATACAGGATATATATATATATATATACAAGTAAAAATTGTTTGTCTGTCGAACTTTTATTATATTCTTTTCAATAAAAATCCTAGTGATCTTCCTTTGAACATATGTGTAATTACTGGCCATGATTTTCAACTACTGGCCATGATTTTCAATCAAAGATTTATTTAAGAGTGATTGATAATTAATGTAATGACAAAATTATATATCTTGAGTATATGAAAATGAAGAGACATGTAAATACCGTTTCAAGGGTAAAAAAAAATGCCCTCACTCAGATTTGAACTGAAGATCCCCACATTACTAGTGTGATGCCTTACCAACTTGGCCATAAGGGCTAAGAACAGCAAGGAAAGTGCATTTCTAATATATGTATAAATTATTTCTTACTTAAGAATTAAGTGGTTTATGTGATTGTTTGTGAATT